>CM076580.1:706075477-706564975 GCA_034641835.2 Pinus albicaulis | reverse complement strand
ATGGAATAGCAAAGCAAATAAAGGATTGAACAACAATTCTGAAATAGAACAGCAAGTCTAAAATGGAACAGCAATTGAATAACTAAGTCCCGCAGGTTGTAACCAAACTTAATCTATTAACTCAAATGCATTCTTTGCAATCAAATAACATTCTTTCACTCTAAAAGCAATTCACACAAATCACACTAATGGAACAGCAATAACTATTAATGAATTATGGAACAGTACTGATAAATCAGAAACGCGCACAACACGAACGTTTAGTATAACAGCTCTGTAACAAAACAGTAAGAACATGCAATTAACTCTTGAAAGGATTAATAACTTGATGCGGAGTCAACACACGATTCTATCTGTAAAAAACCTCAATGATTCAATCTTTAACAAAGCATGTAATATGAACTTATAAAGCATATCAAATTACCAAATAACAATGATAAACAAACCACACAAAAGTCAAGTCGTAATGGTACAGAAGCAAGTGTCCTTCGGGGCCGGGCCCTTAGCCTCCAAGGATACACCGCTTTAAGTTAATCCAGACGCAGAGATGAAATAATCACCAAGCTTTTATTAATGCATCGGTCAAAAATACATTGAACCAGTTCTCAACGAGACTCAATAATCAAAGTTGATGTTTTACAGAAAATTACATAAAAGCGTATCCTATCTATCAAGCTAACAGTGTTGTCCCTTTATATAAAGGTGATGGCGGAGATGTCCAAGTAACATGATAAATAAAGCAGCGATCCCTCAGGATCGAAGATCCTGAGGGATTCGCCAAACTGTTAATTCTTCATCCTTTCCTTTCTTTGGCGCCGAGCTGGTGTCTTCTCCTTCTTTTCCGAGCCGATTTGCTGTAATCTATTTAGCCTTGTTTGCATTCGGTTCTCGTTCAGAGGGACAGCAGTTATCTCGACTTTGTCCTTTCCTTTGGAACGGAAATTCCTCGTTTTCTCCTTTTCCTGTACAGAAAATAACCATTATCAGTGGCTAAGTCTTGCATATCAATTCTCACATGTTTTGTTATGGTTCCTTATTACTTTCCAAATTCATGATACAAAAAGGTTCACAAATTCTATTAAAAAGCCACTGAAATAGTCATCAAAAGCATACCTCACAGAAAGTCTTAGTTACTTAAGTCTAAATCTCAACAGCATTTAACTTCAAATCTCATAAGCTTGAAATCCCTTTGAGGCTACCCAAGGCCTCTTTTTATAGTGAAAGAGAGGAGGTTTCTAGTTCCAAATATGAAGGGATAGAATCCTCCTTCAAAGGGATAAGCTCCTTACATCAAGGGGTTAGCTCCATTAAGAGAGGGATGCATGAACCAGCTTCAAAGCGTATCCATTCCGAAAATTCCCGTCTAGAATATTCTAGAATTCACCTGGAATTCACTTTTTAATCTTCATTTTCTCGCCTTTTATGTTTTACAGAGGTCCGCACCCATTACACAAAGAACGTGCGGTATGGTTCCGCATGCAGGCTGAGATTTAGGTGCGGGACCGCAGGGAATGCATAGAGAAAGTGCGATACCAATTCTTAGGGGATTTTAGGGATTTTCTTCTGATTTTGAAGCTTGATATGAGGAGCTGGTATATTGGACTTGCAAAAGGAGGAAGTATGAGTAATAATGAGCTCATACAATCAGCAGAATGTCAAGGTGACAGTTTTCAGTGTAACAAATTGCCCCCTAAAGTGCAAAGTCTGGAATAGATGAAGCTGTAGTCTGTCATATATGAAGAGTGCAGTACTTTATCATTTCAAAGATCATCCTGTGGACACCCCAGTTGGAACCTGTAAAAACATTCAATGCAAAATATATACATGTATATGTCATCACCGAGGTAGGCATTCCCATGCTCAGATAAAAACTAACTATAAACTAACTGAAATCGTTCTGATACAGGAATGATTTTGAATACATCATAGTACAGATATATGTAGACACAGTATGGACGCAGCCATCTGTTTATCAATAGTCTACTGTATAGATTACAACAAAATTCCTCGCAGCCTGGATGGTGGAAACTAGATCCAGGGTCTTGATTTCCGCATCTCGAACCAGTACAATTCTATCCATGTGAATGAATGTATCGAAGTCGAACATGGTAGAAACCACTTGATTACCAGTCAATGATGTGAACTGTTAACAAGTGTGAGAGAAACCACCAGTAATGTCAATGGCTCTCAAAGTACTCAATACAATCCATGAAATGTGAATGAATGAGCTGAAGTCGAACATGTCACGGAGTCATTCGATCGAAGGTCATTGATGTAACCTGTCGTCGAAAGCGAGAAACCTGCCATTGAGGCATTCAGATTTCAAGGTACTGACGATTTCTGGATCAACTTCCTAGATAATGCGCTGATGTCGATAGAAAGCGATCTGTCGTAGGCAAGCCTACAACACGAAATCATAGATCAAGTTTTGAAAATATGTTGGCAAGGACTGAATCAGGGATGGTCAATGATGGATGACAGATATTTTGCAGATGAATGGTTTTATTTGAACTGTTCTCTTGGACACATAACGACACTGCAGATGGCTTGGCGACAATTGACCCAAAGCTAATACCCAGAAACCGGCTGAAAATTTTCAATGTGGTTTGATTAACTGTTAGGCAAAGGATTTCCCAACCCAGGTGAATATAAGTGTCGTGTCCAAGAGTGGTCGACTGAGTTTTCTGACAATTTTAAAATACAACAAACATGCTCATTTTTCTCTCTTTTCCCCCACCATTTCTGGCAAGTACCTCTTTATTTTTGACAAGCTTGAGGAGGATAACATTTGCTTGGTTATAAGCTCACCCTTCGGGTGAGTCCAACTTAGTTTAAAATTCAAACCCTAAGAAGGAGTGGTTCGTTCCTGTTGAAAATTAAACAGGTCCTTTACTGTTAAGTTTTAACGAGTCCAATATAGGAGAAACTCGGTGTTTTTCAGTTTTAGGGAGTCAGAAGAAAAACTTAAGAAAACTCCATGGGTGTTCTTTTTCGTAAATTTAGTCTCTCGAGCCCGAAAAAGGATAAAATAACGCGGGAGAGAACTCTATTGACCGTATTTAGTCAACGTATACCTTTTTCGTAAATAGTCCATTTCAGTCCGTAAAAGGGGTAAACTTATACTGAAGGGACGACCGTTCATTTACTTTAACGAGTTCGAATAGTCAAGTACTCGGCAATCTTTTCATATTTAGAGAGTCTGAAAAGGGCTTAAAGAGGACTCCAAGGTTTCGCTTTTTCGTAAAATTTTTTGAAAGAGTCCGAAAAAGTGATAAAAGTATGCTCTTTGTTGAAAAATAATCATTTCACCTGAAAAATCCTGTTTCTGCACAAAAACTCAAAACATTACACATACCTGTTTAAGATAAATAAAAATGCTTTCAAAAATATCCCTTTTAAAGTGAAAAATAAATAAATTTACAATTCATTCATTCGAAAAAACTTATAAAAAGGACTTTTTCTATTTCATTTTTACCGTTCAGTTGCAGAGTGAAAAGTAAAAAGCTTTTGGATAAAAAAGTTCCCTTGAAGATTCTGGAAAATTCAACCGTTGGAATCGAAAATCGTCAGCCCTAGGTAATTCACGACCTCCTTATCTTGTTTTTCATCCGTTTGAAATTCGTTTTTAGGCTTTAGTTTGATTTTTTAGGGCAAAAATTGGTCAAAAAATGCGCCCGCGGGGTCCGCAGGCGGGACACAGGTTACCTGCGGACCCCGATTTTTTCTGAACGGGAAAAAATCGAGGGTACCGCACCCGGAACACACCTCGCGTGCGGAGCTACGCTCTGTTTACAAAGAGCGGGTGCGGTACCCGCGCGGTTAAATTTAAAGCACGGTTTTCTCAAATTTATGCCAAAATTTTTCAAATGAAATCATTCTAATATGCCTTATTTTGTGTTGCAGGATTAACAAGATGCTTATTTGGCGAGAAAGGGAACATGAGGAAGTGGATGAAGCTGCAATACTCCATTTGTCCACACAAAGGGCATTAAAAGCATGCTGCTTATACAAATTCTGGGCCATCTCTGGCATGAGGGCACAAGTGGAACTCTTAACATGGTTGGTAGACAGATGGCATGTGGAGGACCAGTGTTTCTTTATTGGTGGCCACCGGCTCGAAATTGAGCTGGAGGATATATACTTTTTGACTGGTTTGTATAAGAGGGGCGAACATGTATCCTTGTTTGGGACTAGGCCAGGTGGCCAGACTGTCGCTAGTCTTCAACTCGAATTTTGCAATGATCAGGCAAATCCTCGGGACAAATGGATTGACATAAAACATATCATCCGTCCTGAACTGAAAGTTATAGCATTCACTGTTACCAAACTATGTGGGAGCGCCGCGCTTCATGTAGCTACTGGTTCCCAAATGCGCATTGCTGTGGACTGTTTTCGCGGCACCATCTTCAACTGGTGCGAAGCCGTGTTGGCCAATATAAAAGGCCAACTTACCAGAGAAAAAACCGGGAAACTAAAAAACTTTGGATATGGTTCCATTGTCGTTTCTTTTGCTTTGGAGAGGATTCCTCAGTTAGCTCCACAGAGTATTTCAGTTGATGCCGGTCGACCTCGAGAACCAAGGATGGTTCGCTGGTCCGCGCTGATGGCTCGTCATGCTATCGAGGGCACTGAGATTGTACGATTCCCTGTTTCATATTTTCATTGGCTGGATCGCCAAGTTTTCACGATAGAGGATTTTCCGTATGCAGGGATAGATTTCCGCGGAGATAGAGAGATGTCTCTCCCTGCAGGGGAACAGTGGGATGATTCAGGTAAAACATTTTCCAACGTTTGCTAAGTTCTAATTTTTTAATTTTTTATCGTCTTAGAAAACTAATAACCAAAATTTTTTCAAATACAGATGTGGGTCCACAACGACCAGCTCATCTCCAACCTTTCGATAGGAGACAACCAGTTGCGCCCGCACCAGCCCCAGCAGGCCAATCAGTAGAGATTTTGACTGATTTGGAGCATCATCTAGAGCGCTTGACTCTAGATATACCAGAGACCAGCATAGATGACATTCCTCTCAGACTACAAAGATATGTGATTGGAGTCCCAGGACCTTTCAGGAGGTTCCTATGCAGGGTGGCCCGAGCAGTTGTTTCCTATCGAGATCATCATCAGTGATGGGATGATCGTGTAGACTCATTTTTTGTACTTTTGTGTTATCATTTTTGCCGATCATAAGGTGTTTCCAACCTATGATCGAAGACGATGTATATTTTTTGAACACACTCCTATGATATATATATCACTATTTTGACGGCTATCTGTGTACATGAATGAATGTTGTTTGTTTTACTGTTTTTAATTATTGCAAATGTCTATTTATCATACTAGAAGCAATTGAATCTGCTAATGTATTTAAATATCTTGGAATATGCTGATATTCAATGTAATCAAACTCACGTTCTAAGAGACGAACTCTCAAAAATAACCGTAATAACACCGGATTTCTAATGGTATAAACCCTGTTAAGCTGTAATACAACAAGTTCAGAATCCAACCTTACAATCAAACTCCGAATTCCAAATGATATGGACTCATATAATAACTCAATCACTGCACTATACTCGGCAATGTTATTTGTTGTTTGACCAAGGCTTACCCCATGCATGGATACTAACTCGTCAGAGGGTGAATAGATAACCCAAGCTGCGGAAGAAATGTTCCATGTACTACGACAAGCACCATCAGCGAAACCAATGTAGGTTTGAAGAGACGTCGACATCTGCAATATCAAGAGTAAAACTCAGATAAGCAGTAATAGTGACAAAACACACTTCTAAACTAGGCACACTTTTCTAATCTAAAACACACCAGCAGTAAAGAAATCTAAACTAACAAAAATCTCCACACCTTGTTTAAGCGTAATATCTCTTTAGATAAAGCCCATTTCTGGGTTTATCTAAAGGGACACCATCAAAATCTACTAACTCATAGGCCCCTTTTGCTAACTTTCGTTTCACAATGTAAGGACCATGCCACATAGGCACTAATTTTCCAGCTCCTAGCTTGTCGTTAGCTTGATCATAAAGTAAAACTAGGTCTCCTTCTGAAAAATTTCGAGGGGTCACATTTCTATCATACTGAGCTTTTATCCTTTTAACATGAGCCTCATTTGCTATTGCAGCACTTCGCCGATTCTCATCTAATTGGGCCAAGTACAAGAAATGTTTTTCCTCTTCAGACGTAGCTGGAAGTAATTCTATGGCTAATTTTAATGACGGTATTTCGCATTCAATTGGTAGCACAGCTTCTAAACCGTAAACTAGTTGAAAAGGAGTGAAACCCATTGATGTTTTGACTGAGGTTCGATATGCCCAAAGCGCTGAAAATAACATGGAATGCCAATTCGTCTTGTGAATACCAATGATTCGTTTAATCATGGTGACTAAAACTTTATTAATAGCTTCTACCAGACCATTTGCTTGTGGATAGTACGGAGTGGAATTATCGTGGCGTAGGCCAAGTTGTTCTGTTAGTTCAGTCATCATGATGTTCCGAAAATGACTTCCATGATCTGTAATAATAGCTGGAGGAACACCAAACCTAGCAATTATGTGATTGAACACGAATGTTGCAGCAGTCTTGCCGTCAGCTGAATATGTAGGCATCGCCTCGGCCCATTTCGTAAAATAATCTACTGCGAGAATAATATAGGCATGCCCCCCGGCCGAGTGAGGGTTACATGTGATAAAATCGATACCCCATTTTGCAAATGGACCAACAACAATTATAGGGTGAAGAGGAGCGGGTGGCGCGCGTATTTTTCTATCAAAAATTTGACAGTTGTGGCATTTCCGAACCGCATAAATGCAATCTTTAAATAATGTTGGCCAGAAATAACCTGCACGCAATATCTTTTGGGCAGTGGCATACCTAGACATATGACCGCCACATGCTCCCGAATTACAGTCATTTAGAACCTTTTCAGCTTCTTCATGAGTTAAACAACGTCGGAAAACAGAATCCGCTCCTCGTCGATAAAGAGTATCACCAATGATATTATATTGTTGGGATTGGAAGCGTATTTTTCGTCGCTGAGTTCGTGAAATTTCAGGCCGAAAAGATTGGGTTTGGAGATATACAATAATATCCCCATACCATGGATCAAGCGTACTGATAAGAAACAAAGATTCGTCCACAATGGACTCTTTTGCCACTGTTTCAATATCAGTAGAGGGAAAATCACACATTAGTTCCGCAAAAACCAAAGACTTCTTTGCCTTGGATTTCTCAAATTCCAAGTCAAATTCTTGTAGGATAACTATCCATTTAGAATACTTGCCCCCTAGCAATTTTCTGGTCAAAATGTACATCATAGGGTTGCAATCAGAAATTACTGTGGTTTTACGTAACAACATGTAATGTCGAAAACGTTGGACAGCTTGAACAGCTGCCAAGGCCAATTTCTCCACATGTGTGTATTTGATTTCAGTCGGATTCAAATTTCGACTAAGATAATAAATCACATGTTCGTTGTGAGATTCATCTTCCTGAACTAGTACCATCCCAATAGTGGAATGAGAAGCAGCGAGATACAGAATGTAATCTTGGTTGTAGTTGGGAGGATGCAATAATGGTGCATGGGTCAACGCGTGTTTAAGTGCATCAAAAGATCGATCAGCGACCTCGTCCCAAGAGAACGGAATGTCCTGTTTCAACAACCGGGTAAAACCCTTTGCAAGCTCGGCATAGTTCTGAATAAATCTACGTAAAAAGTTTGCTTTCCCCTGCAAACTCTGGAGTTGGCGCAATGTCGAAGGAGGAGGCAATTTAACAATAGCTTCAACCTTCGAAGGATCAACACGAATGCCTGATTTTGAGACAACAAATCCCAGTAAACGACCCGATTCTACGCAGAAAACACATTTATGCGGATTCAACCTTATCCGATAATGCCGACATCTCATAAAAATTGCTCGTAAATGAGTGGGATGATCGGCCCTACGTAATGAATGAGCAGGTAAATCATCAAGATATGGTTGAACAATGTGCTTAATGTCATGAAACGCATAAGACATAGCCCGTTGAAAAGTTGCTCCAGCGTTCTTAAGTCCAAAAGGTAGTTTACAATAGGCAAACGTTTCCCATGGACAAATGAAAGCTGTTTTAGGTTGATCTGCAGGGAGTATGTTTATTTGATTGTAGCCAGAAAAACCATCCATAAAGGAAAAAAGTTCACTTCCAGCACAATCATCGATTATCTGATCGATATAGGGAGTTGGATAATTGTCTTTTGGACACGCTCGATTAATATCCCTATAATCGATACATACTCTTATTGTTCCTTGTTTTTTAGTCACAGGAACAATATTCGATACCCAATCCGTTAAAGGAATTGGATAAATAAATCCTGCGCGAAGTAATTTTTCAACTTCATTTTTTATAGCAGCAGCTTTTCTAGGATGTATTTGACGTAATCGTTGACGAACAGGTTTAGCATCCGAGTAAGTCTTAATTTCATGTACTACGATCGATGGATCAATTCCTGGCATTTCTTCGTAAGACCAGGCAAACACGTCACGGAATTCTTGAAATAGGGCTTTATAAGTCTGAATTTCTTCGTCTGAACAACAAGCACCTATATGAATGTTTTCAATTATTCCCGGTTTTACTGAAATGTCAATTGGAACCGTTCTAGATATATTTTCCAAATTTAACTCAGAATCAGGATTTTTCAATGGATTCTGAGGTTCCTTGGCATATTCAGCAGTAAAAATTGAAGCGAAATCATTTTCAAAATGATCTAATTCAGGTAAGAATGAAGACCGATGATGGAGATCTTCCCATGGCAAATCATCAACAGACAAAAACTCACGAATTTGCTCATCTGTATGAACAATTTCAGGAAATGTCGTTGCATCTGAACTAGAAATAGAAAGCGATTCCTCTTGGATCCCATTCATTGGATCGATTTCGGTTGAAAAGGGGTTGGAAAAAGACTGTACAGTCTGGTACGCAATTTCAAATGGACTCAAAGGCATCGCGCCATTAAATGAGTCGATCTCGGATTCTGAAGGTAGAATCCAAGGATCATCAGACATAACTGTGTCTGACGAAATCATATGAATAGTTGCAGTAGAAGACGATACGTTAGGAGGAGGAAAGGAAAAAGTTCCTAGCAAACCAGAATCTTTAACCAAACCTACTCCAACATCCTTATAAGGGATAGTCGTTTTACCAACATGCTGGATTGTTTCTGTAGAGGCTGGGTCTGACGAAAAATAAGTTAACTGATCTATTGTCACGATCCTTCCGTGATATGGAAATTTTATAAGTCGAAAGACCGAAGAGACAACAGCAGTCATAGCATAAGACCAACTACGACCCAGTAGAAGGTTGTAATCTAGAGGGGCATCAACCACCTCCACATCTAGATTAACAATTTTCCCTTCAACCCCTATGGGTAAATCCCGCAAAATACCATAAGGTTGAAAACCTCGACCATCAAAAGCTTTTAGAATCGTCGGAGATTGGTTAAGTGTAGGAGAACCAAGAGATTTCCAACACTGAAGCGACATAATACACGTTGAAGCTCCCTCATCAATCACAGTCCGAAAAATAGGTCTGTTTTTGACTAACACTGGAATTTGGAAAGCCATTTGGTGAGGAAGACGTGGTGTACTAGTTTCTAAATCGAAGATTATAAGGTTAGAATCCTGAACATCAACAGCTCCTATGGCAGACAATAACAATTTACGCTGTGCTGGACACGACTGCAGCACTTCCAAAGCCGACATTGCTGAAGGAGAAATTGCTAAATCTTCAACAATGTTGTAATTCTGAGCAGCTCTCGCATGTGGATTGAAAGCTGATTTACGAAGAACACCTTTAGCAGGCGGCTTGATTATCAAGTCCGGATTTTGTTTCTCGATCTGTAGCGGACCGGAAACAGGAGGAGTTGTATTTGATGCGTTGGCATTGGAAGACTCTCCTTCTTTGCCATCAACGGGATTCTTAGAACCGTAATCTTGCGATCGCGTCGCAACCCTTACATGAGACATCATCATAATAGGCTCTTCTAAAGTGGTCGAGGAAGAACCAATCATCTTACTATCTTGAATTGGAAAAGGATCCTTCAAGACAGCAGGTTGTTGCGATCCTTTAATGAGTTTCGTAACCTCTTCTCGATATGGGCATTCTTTCGTGAAGTGATCTTGTTCACAAATGAAGCAAGGATAGCGAGGTTTACGTTTCTCATCATTGGATTCTTCTATATCTATTTTCTCTTTCGAATTTTTCTTGTTTTTATTCCTCCCCTTCTTTTTACCACCGGATTTTGATTTTGCCGTAGATGTTTCAACGACATGAATATCGGCAGAAACTTCTTGAGAGGATTCTCCCTTCGGGGAATCAGGTAAAGTTATGATTGGAGAAGAATTTTTTGAGGATTTCTTCTTACTTTTGGAACTAACTGTACCAATCATACCGTCAGCGGCATGAGACCCTGAAGGAGGAGCAGCTATCTGACCTTGTTTGGGTAAATCTGGAATTTTTTCATGTAAAGTACCTGACTGCGTATAGACGAGGTCTAGGTACTGAGCCTGAGCAATTACTTTCTCTTCAATAACAACACCAGCCTTAGCTACATCTTCAGTGATCTTGGGCAGTAATGATTTTACAAACCACTCTGCCAAAATTTGATCCGGAATATAAACCTTCACCAAACGTCGTCTACGTCGCCACTCATGAATATGATCAGAAATATACGTGGACGTAGATTGTTTTAGTGAAGTTAATAATTCTGTGCCATTGTCGTATCGGACAGGCAACTGGAAATGAGTTAAGAAAGACGTTGCTAACTGACTGAAATTATGAAACGAGCCTCGTGGCAACTCAATGTACCATTTGGCCGCAAGACCTATGAGTGTCCTTTGGAAAAGACGTAAGCGAATCGAATCATCAATAATAGAATTAGATGCACACCAAAGGTGATAAGTCATCACATGATTTGATGGATCCTCTCCTGACTTACCTTCAAATTTTGGTATGTCACTGGGCAACTTATGAGGCATCGACGGCCAGTTCTGATAATAGAAAATAGGATCATTAGTAAGGCGCGTCAAATCTGGTAAATCCAAAGTTGCGATGAACGGTAACTGACGGTTAGGGTCACGAAAACCTTGAGAAGCCAAAGAAGATCCAGGAGGCGGATACCCAGGATAACTAGGAATTGGATTAGCATTGGGTATTGTATAACCTCCCGGATAACCAGGATGAATCGGACCATACTGAGGTTGTTGATAAGTATAACCAGGGTATGGCTGATAGCTCGGATTCTGAACATAGGGACCGTATTGCGGCTATCCTTGGTATGGTTGATAAGTAAACTGAGGTTGACTCGTAACAACCGTACTTGTACCGGATTGTCCTGCAGGCATCTGAACTGTAGTCTGAGTTGTAGGCCCTGACTGAGGTACAGAGACTTGAGGGATTTGCCCGGATACAGGGATAGCTGAACTCGGGGCTACAGACACTCCAGAAATAGGTGTAACAGGTTGAACAGACGTTGCAGCAGTTGCAGCAGTTTGGGGCGGAGTCTGAGGTGTACTAGGCCCAACCTGCTGAACTGAACTAGGTGCAGGAGTTTGAATAGCTGGCTGACCAGGTTGCTGAGTTGAACCAGAAACCAATGGCTGACCAGGTTGATAAGGTAACTGCACATTAGGCTGCAAAGGCTGTTGATATTGGGACGGATCCCACACCATCATTCCGGGGTACTGTCCCGTAGAAGGTTGAACATAAGGACCAAAACCTGGTTGAACGTAGGGTTGATAATAAGGTAAAGTTCCGGCTCCTTGAACAGATGGTTGACCAGAAGGCTGTTGGTAACCTTGCATTGGGTACTGCCCTTGAGGTTGATAACCTTGAGGCACGTATTGAAGTTGGGGTTGTTGAGGACCCTGAGGAGCATATTGAGTTTTGGGTTGACCTTGAGGAATGTACTGTCCTTGAGGTTGGTAACCTTGAGGTATGTACTGTCCTTGGGGTTGCCCCCCAAAATAATATTGATCCACAGTTTGTCCTGGGAAAAAGCTACCTTGAGGTTGAGCCCCGGGTGGTAACTGACTACCTTGGGTTGCCCCCCAGGCGGTAATTGACTACCCTGAGGTTGCCCCCCAGGCGATAACTGAGTTCCCTGAGGTTGACCCCCAGAAGGAAACTGACTGCCTTGAGTTTGAGGATTAGGAATGTTACCAGACATCATATAAACTTGCTCTGCGTCCGACGTTTCAATTTTAAGTCCACCAAGACCAGATGATAACACATTTTCGATAGGTTGAGGAGTTGCTCCTGAGAAAGTACCAGACAAAGACTGATATCCCGCAGGAACAGAAGGACCACCATGTAAAAAAGATTCAGGCGTTTGCAAAAACATGGACGACTCTCCAGCCATAATAGATGACGGATAATAACCTCTGGGTGTAGGATGAAATGGAACTCGAGGTGGATAAAAAGTAAGACCCGGATTCTCTAAAAAATCAGTTAAAGAAAGATACCAGGGATTAGTTCGAATAGGGCTGTAGAAAATAGATTCACGCTCCCTAAGATTTAACGATTGAGGGGAGTTGGGAAGAGATATGTCTTCGTCTCGATTAGTAAGTTCTTCTATAGAAATTAGTCCAGAAGGAAGATTTTCAGTAATGATATTTCTAACCCTCGGTGAACCTGGATCGCTAGAAGTTGGTGAGATAAATCCTGAAGATGTTTCTAAAACAGAAGATTCAGTTTCAGGCTCAGAGATTTCAGGTTCGTCAGATAATTCTCCAGTAGGAGAAATATTTTCAGTGACTTCAGAAACTGAAATCGGTTCTTGAATATATTATGTTGTAGGAATTTGATGATCAGGATGTATCACAATTGCAGAGCTTTCAGCTTCTGTTGATCTAAGTCTACGGCTACTGTGTGGTACCAGAGCTCGAAGCCCTTCAAGATGACCTGGTGTAAATTCAGGGGGTTTCCCTTGTATTCTCCGGGATTGTCTCGGCAATTCCGCCACGATGAAAAATTATCTAATCACACGCAAACAAAGAAAAATTTCAATGAAAATACCTAAATTCTCTAAGAAACAAACAATTGAGTCACTCGCTTAAAAAATCTAAGAGTTCAAACCACACACAAATAAGTAACTTTCCGTACTAAAATCACTAGTTGGTGATGAAATCCAACTTAGTAGAGTTTTAACACGAAAAGGGCGGTTGGAACAGTTACCCCGACAACCTGCTTAATGAAATAGACTGGCACAAGTTTCTTCACATAACCATCTCGAGTGAAGAGAACCCCCTAGAGAGTCCAAGTGAGTCTAGTCGACGTCTGTTCCAGGTACAGTGGGATCTTCCCTCCACCGTCACCTTAGGAAAGAATCCTAAAGATTATGGCCTCTAAGGTTACCAACTGAATCAAATATACCTGGGGGAACAGTCTACGATCCGACACACACGCAAGGGCAGAGTAACAAAGCTCAATCCCCTTGAAGGCTCCTTGAAACAATCCAAGGTTTACCGACAAGTGACCCCAGGCTCCTCGACAATGGTCTATCCGAGGTTTACCGTTTTTAATACGTGTATATCTTCTATCGTTCCCAATGAGGAAGGATTGATTACCCCACTGGTTCAGATATGATCTCGTGCTTAACTCTTTTAAGAGGAGCTTCCCAAAGCATACATGCAACAACTGGAATTCTTCCTACCGCAAGATATATCTACTTGTTTGTTTTATCTATCTTGGAGAGTTAATTACTCCCTACTCCAAGATACTAGCCTAAGCTATGTTGGTGATGAGAGCCCTAGAAATAAAAAGATTACTAGATGAATTTTATTTAAGCGTTACTTTTAAGAGCTGTTCCTTAAGTCAATGGGCGCGGAAATGAAACTTTGTATGATGTGAAGACTCGACTTCCAAAAACACTAAAATGCACCTATGATGATATTCAATTCTTTTTTCTTTCAATGAACTTTCTATCTAAAGAAGAGTTAGAGAATGCAACCTTCAAATTCCTTCTTCAAACATGAAAACTAATTGAAAGAAACTATTTTGTCTTTTCAATAAACTATCAAAGCTCACAAGAAAAACTCTTTTCTTTTCCAAACAAGAAACTACAAAACAATTCTCTTTCGAAAGAAATCTACAAAAATTAAAACTATTCAAAACTACAAAGACTAATCTTAAGAACTAATCTAAATTGAGTAAAAGCTTTTTAGAGTTTTTTTTATATGAATGTTTCACTTAGTTGTTCAGCAAACTAAGAATCTAACAAACAGATCAAAAAACACTCAAAATATGTTTTTTCAAAACACTCAAAGAATAAATGAAATTCAAAACTTTAAAGCAAGTTCTTTTCGAAGATTTGCAAAGAAATAAAAAAGGCTTAATTTCTCAATCTAGGATGCTTTCACAATGAGGTCGGATTCAAGAGACAAAAAGAGATCTTATGTGATCTGAGATACTGCAAATTGTCAAAAAATTTGAATCACTACAAAGACCAAACAGGAAAAATAATCCAATCGGCAAAATCTCCTAGAAAATCATTCAAAACACTAACACTGTTGGAGTTCATAAACAATGAATTCTTGATAGACACAATAACCAGTCTGGGCAGAAACCAAAGATCTAAAAATTAACCAGAAAAAGAAACCTAGAAATTTTTAAAAATTTTTACAGGGTCCGCATGTAAGCAGTGTTTACAGGTGCGGTCCCGCACTGTATTCTATAAAGAACGTGCGAAACTGTCCGCACTGTAACAGTTATGCAGAGTGCGGTCCTAGCAAAAATGATAGAAAAATCCAAAACACTTCTAAATTTTCAAAAACAGAAAAAATTTAAAACACCCAGACAGATGTGAATCAATCAAAAACCAGAAAAAGAAACCTTTTCTCAAGTCAAAAATCAAAGAGAACCAAGAACAAACAAGTTTATCCCCAGTGGAGTCGCCATTTTGTTGTGTAGATTAATCCGTCTTGCGGACAAGACCGATCTCTCTAGTACAAAAGGTAACTAGCAACAAACAGCCAATTATACTAATCTCTCTCTAAGCATATGCAATTTATAAAAACACTATACGGGTGCAATGCCTACCTTATATCCAACGCTTTGCTTGCTTACTTGATTTTGTTGAAGTCCTTCCCGTGCACTGAAAGAACGTCCTTCGTATATCTGCAATCACAAACAAGGAAAATGATTAAGCAGCACCTGTATAGACATTATCATAAATCATACTTATCATAATGATCAAGGAATTTATGAAATAAACCACAAATTGACAGTTTAATGAGAGAAATGAGTATATTTGCATTAACTTTAAAGATAGAAAACCTTTACAACCTGTGCCTTGATGTTGTGCAGGTCCTCCCGGGGTCCGAAGCAGGAATCTCCTTTACTCTGACAAGCATTGCACTCTTGAACTAAGACAAATGAGGATGAGTGATTTAACCTCACAGAGAGTCTTAGTTAACTAAGTCTAAATCTCAACAGCATTTAACTTCAAATCTCATAAGCTTGAACTCCCTTTGAGGCTACCCAAGGCCTCTTTTTATAGTGAAAGAGAGGAGGTTTCTAGTTCCAAATATGAAGGGATAGAATCCTCCTTCAAAGGGATAAGATCCTTACATCAAGGGGTTAGCTCCATTAAGAGAGGGATGCATGAACCAACTTCAAAGCGTATCCATTCCGAAAATTCCCGTCTAGAATCTTCTAGAATTCACTTGGAATTCACTTTTTAATCTTCATTTTCTCGCCTTTTTATGTTTTACAGAGGTCCGCACCCATTACACAAAGAACGTGCGGTATGGTTCCGCATGCAGGCCGAGATTTAGGTGTGAGAAGCGTCAGTTCTACAAAGAACGTCAAAGATGGTTAGAAGCTTTTGTACTTTAAATGTGTCAAATGGGAAGCTTGAATGTGTGGAGAAGAAAAGAGCGGAAGATGGAAGATTCAGAGTGGGTGTAAACGCTGATGAAGACCAGTCAAACAAAGACAAATGACAAATTTTGTAATTGTGATTTCAGTGTTGTAAGTTTTGAAATGTAAGCATTAAAGGGGGGTATTAGAGATAATGCTCACATTAATGCTGTGTGCTAAGTTTGGGGATTGGCTTTGAGGTTTTGTAGGAGACTGTTGAGATATTCTCTCAACCTAAATCTCCAAGATTAGAATTATTTGGATCTCACTCCAACTATATGTATCTCTGTTTATTGTGTGCAATACATTCAATTATTGTGTGTTAATATTGTGCAATGGATTCTCTTCCAATTTCTCATATATCATACTTTATGTAGTAGAAAGAAAAGCGCTTATTTTATTTAAGAAAAGTGACCTGAATTTTCGATCATTTTAGTTTATAATTTACTCCATATGTTTGGTGATATTTAAATGTAAAATGGAATTCAAGGTGTAAAATATATATATATTTAATTATTTAAAATGATATATATATATATATATATATATATATATATATATATATATATATATATATATATATATATATATATATATATATATAATTTTAAAGTTTTTAAAAAGTAAATATATTAATAGTTGTAGAGGAGGTGCAAAGAAATGCCCATAGTGTTTTGGGGTTTTTAAATTAAAAAGGTCAAACATAACTTCACATAATATTTTTAAGTAAATAAAAAATAGTGAATTAAAAATAAAAAGAAAATGGTAAAAATTGAGAATGAAACAAAATATTATCCTAAAATAATACATAACTACACAACCATTTCATGACTAAAATCATTTTGATGGAGCTTGTAACAAAGGAGGAAATGGAGCTCGTGTTGTTAAGGTCACCCAAAGGATGAGAAAACTCCATACAAAGAGGCTTTCTCTCTATTGGCCATAGAGTAATTCATTAATACTCATGCTTCCCTATTTCTCTCTATTAAATCCCATCTTTCTTAATAAATTTTACAAGATAATAATCGGGATTCCTTGTAAATATGTTTTAATACAAATGATTAACATGGTTCATGTCTGCCCCCGGTAGCACAACTGACAAAAAAATATGTTTCAATACAAATGGTTAACATGGTTCATGTCTACCCGTGGTAGCAGAACTAACAAGAAAAAATGTTGGCAAGCCCATGTGTATCCAAGCAAGCTCATGCTTGGCTCTAACATTAACTTTGATTTGAACATGTCCAAATTTTTTTTATTTGATTGATTGTGATACTCAACAACTTCTGTAATAAATAAATAACCATGTTAATGGCCGTGAATTTGAAAATTTAAGGTTCCTAATTGTTAGTTAAAAAAATATTAATTATGATAAATCTGTTGTTAATTCACAAATCACCCTATTGAAATCCATAACCTATTCCCAACAAACACTCCATACAAATTAGCTAAAATGTGGCTAATCATAATGATCTTGTTGTTAGAGGGAATATTTGCATCCCCACTTTTAGAGATAGGCACTATAAGGCTTTGTGTGTAGAGCTTAGTGAAACCTTGTTCCCTTGCTAGATTGCAGAGTTTGTGTATATGAGGGATGAGGACAAACCTTCCCATTTTGAATCCTAAAAATTGAATCCTATAGTCTTTCTTTGGTACTAACTAATAAATTGAGATGTCCACATATTTAAGATTTTACTTATACATAATGAATGATGGGAAGTAACTTCTAGTAAGTATATTTATTTATAGCCTTGAGGATTAGAAAAATTGATTGAGTACTTGTTGCTAAAGCACCTTGTCATTGGGAGGTTTCCTCAACGTCATTTCATTGGGAGGTCACGAGATAAATTTTTATCAACGTCATTACGGTTAGGATCTAATTATGCAAAGACTTGATAAAATTATGGTGGGAAGCAACTCATTACCCATATTTTTCTAGAAAACAAATAGATTTATATACATGTGATTCCTATCATTTTGTATGCAAAGTCTTATAAAATTATGGTGGGAAGTAGCTCATGCTAAATATCTTATCTACCAAAGTATGAGATGTTTTTAAAGATTTTAATTTTGAATGATTTTCTTGCAAAGCTTAAGAATAAAAATTGACTACACAAATATTTAAAAACCATGCATAAATATGACTACACAAATATTTAAAAACAGTGCTTGAATATCACAACAATATCCAAAACTTATGGGATAAAATATGGGAGGTAGTTATCCACATTGCATTATATTGTGAAAGGATGCAATAAGACTTCAAGTTATGATCTAATCAAATATTGAAAAAAATAATTAATAATATTGAAAAATATCTATTAAAAAAAAACATTATAAATTCCATTGGTTAATTTTGAGCTAATAGTAGTAAATGAACGATTTTAAAGAGTCTTTTTATAACCTTCATTTCATATTCCTATAATTAGTTGGAAGCCAAATTAAAACCTCTGTTACCAAGTTTTTCATGTTTTTTATTGTAAGCCTAGCTGAGACTAGACCAGCAGGCGTATGTTATTGTTTAGTACCCTTTCTCCATTAAGGGGGAGTGTTGGAATTAATGGAGAAATCCATAGTTAGGTTGTTGTTATGATAAAGATATGATTGAGATTCTAATCATAGATCTCATATCTTGATATCAAGAGAGTGGTTGAAACCATCCCATTAATGTGAAAGCCTAAATTATATAGGCTTTCACACATTTTTTTATGATGATACACATAATACACTATTAATCAGACACAAACCATCATTTTTAGTCATAGTGAAAATTTATCAAAGTATAAATTAAAAAAAATTTGCTTTGAGGAGCCATGGAGTAAGAAAATAGTAAGATATCTTTCCAGAAAATTTTAAACAAAAACCAAACCTAAAAATTTAGATAAAAAGTAAATGAGGAATAGAAAAAAAAACAAAAGTACATATAATTCAGGCCTATAAAAAAACAACGGTGTTTTGAATACGAGAAAGAATATATTAGTTAAAAATATTTGTTATTGGTATATTATATTTTAATGGTTGGATATTTTCTTTTTTGGTGGATGATAATTGTGTTGATTTTATTTTATGTTTATAGTTTAATTATTTAATACTAATAAAATAGAATGTGAGTGACTATTGCATTGTAAAAATAATGATGAGCTATTTTATTAAATATTATTCTTTTTAATTTAAAAGAATAATAATATTATTGATATTTTTTATTTAAAATTAAATAAAAAATATTTATAAAAAAAGATGTTGAAAATTGTTCTAATTTTAATATTAAAAAAATTATTTTGCATAATTAAAATATATGTGTCTAGACCACATTATTTAAAAAAATTGCCACTTACATTTATTAATTTAAACTTAAGGAAACAACAAAGTAAGTATGAGTTCTTACTAATTCAGAAAATTTGCCACTTACATTTATTAACTTACACTTAAAGAAACTACAAAGTAAATATAACTTTTTAATAATTCAGTGTAGTTTTATCTATAAGTAATTTAATTATAATTGACAATGATTGTATCATGCAGGTTATTGAAATATGAGAGCTACAATTTTTATTGACATAAAACATCCAAGAAGGTTTAGTGCAATTTTTGATGCAATAGAAGAAATAAACCCATGTTTAGTTTAGGGTCAGGGAATGGTGGGATATGTCATATCTAATGGCTCATTCTATTGATTATGTAGAAATTATACAATATGCATGTATATCTTGGATTCACCCGATCTAACAATGTACTAAAGTTAAATACTGAATCACTTCTACAAATATTTTACGGAATTAAAGACACAATCGCTAATCACATGAACATGAAGAAAGACCAATCACACATAACACAGATAATTTCTTGGGGAAAGCTTACAGCTAAAAACCCCACTATCTTCTATTGTATATTAAGCATGGATCATGAAACAATTACATACAAAAATATTCTCACAAGAGCCCTCCAGTACTCAGCTAATTGTCTCACACTGTCATATGCAAAACTGACCAACACATAGCCAATTCTCAACCTCCAGACAACCTACCTTGCTTGTGTAATCCTTGATGGTAAAGATCCCTAAAAGATAGGAATTTTTGCTTGCCTTGACTGTGCAAATATCATGGGCACTCCAATGGGTGTTTGCCTGCATGTGTGCAAGCCAATAATCCTACAACTGAAAGTCAACTTCCCTTTCACCTAGAACTCAATTGGTTCTACACTAGATCTGACATGCATGTAGCTAATAATAGTAAATCCTCAGTTGCATGTGAGATCAGTGATTGTGAATTATTTAATATTTAATTCACTATATTTATCACTAGTATATCTTCAGTTACAACTAGCACAACTAAGTTAAACTAATTTACAACTTGCACCAACTCATGCACCACTGCACTTCGAACTCTGTTACAACTAGAATTACTCTGCATGCCTGACCAACAACCTCTAACTCGAAATCCACTAGCTAACTGAATTTATCACTTTCATTTAACTCATTCAAGTCCACATTGAGAATAGATTATAGTTTAATGTCCATATTAATTGAGGGATAACCAAAATAGACATGCACCCAAAAATAGCACTATGGGCCCCACCCTAGTCTGGGTACTTAATGAAACCGGGTGTTGAATGTAACCAAGTGCTTAATGCACTAGGTGTGGGTGTCAAATCTTCTTGTTGAATCTCAACACTCCCTCTCAACAAGAAAGGGATTATTCTTCACCTCGATCCTGTCTCTATGGTATTCGAATTTGCTCCAGGTGAGCACCTTCGTCAGAATATCTGCATCCTGATCTTCCGTGGGAATGTACTGAAGCAACATGATCCTTCTCTGCACACAATCTCTGAGATGATGGTACCAGATATATATATTCTTGGACCTATCATGAAACATAGGATTAATCGAGAGTTTAATGCAACTCTGATTATCAGAATGAAGCACTGTCCGATCCATTTGATAACCAAACAAACTAACCAAGAGCTTTCTCATCCAGATAGCCTCACATGTAGCTTGACTTTCTGCCATGTATTCTGCTTCCTTTGAACTGAGTGCCACAAATCGTTGTTTCCCGCTGTACCAAGAAACTATTGTCGATCCAATGCTAAAGATCCCCCCTGATGTGCTCTTTCTATCCGATGGACTGCCAACCCAATCTGCATCCGTGAAGCCATGCAACTTCACTCCATCTGTTCGTTTGTACCATAGACCATACTCTGATGTGCCCCTCAGGTATCTCAGGACATGCTTCCCTACCTTCCAAAAGAGCTTTGTAGGCTTAACCATAGCTTGACTCAGCTGGTTAACTACGTAGAAAATGTCTCATCTCGTGTTCACCAAATACATTAGTGAACCCACTAATAGTCGATAGACAGTAGCATCCACTACCTCTCCAGAAGTAGCATCCTCTTTCCTCCAATTTCCCGGAAGAGGAGTATCCATGGGTTTGCAGCTCTCCATGTTAAACTTACCCACTATCTCCTTTGCATACTTACCTTGAGATGCAAAAATTTCACCGTCCCGCTGCCATATTTCCAATCCAAGGAAATAATGAAGGAGTCCCATGTCCTTCATTTCGAACTCCCTTTCAAGGTCATCCTTGCATGAGTGTATCAACTGCTCATCACCAGTCAAAATTAGATCATCAACATAAAGAATAATGATCAATAGCTTACCCTCAACCAAAATCTGGTATAGGTTTGCATCTGCTTCACTTTTGGTGAAGCCCAGTCCGGCGAAATAGTTGTCTATCCGAGTGTACCAAGTACAGGGTGCTTGCTTCAACCCATAAAATTATCTTTGATCCTACACACATGCGACTCACTGTTGAATATTTCAAAAACCTTCAGGTTGCTCTATGTACACCTCTTCCTTAATGATCACATTGATAAACATAGTTTTCACATCCATCTAATGAATGTGCCAGCCCATCTGCGTTGCAAGTGCAAGGATGGATCTTATGGAAGAGTACCTTGCAACAAGTGCAAAAGTCTCATCATAATCTATCCCCTCGATCTATGAGAATCCCCGAGCCACAAATCTGGTCTTGTATTTATCTACACTCCCATCAGTAGCTTTCTTTACCTTGTACATCCATCTTGATCCAACCACTGATTTTTCGATTGGTCATGGGACTATTTCCCATGCAATGTTATTGACAATGGAGTCATACTTGTCCACCATTGCATCTACCCAAGCAGGCTGTTGCACTGCTTCCTGAAAGGAAGATGGTTCA
The DNA here is from genome assembly GCA_034641835.2 of Pinus albicaulis. Classification (NCBI taxonomy): domain Eukaryota; kingdom Viridiplantae; phylum Streptophyta; class Pinopsida; order Pinales; family Pinaceae; genus Pinus; species Pinus albicaulis. The sequence goes on along the minus strand of CM076580.1, from coordinate 706,542,857 downwards.
GTCACAATACATTTGCTCATAAGAGTCATGTATATAGTAAATCGGTCATGAGACTGTCTTTGTCTACGCTATGAAGTAGGGGCTCCTACATTCTATGCAAAATCAAGTCTCAGCCTATCGGCTTCCGTGGTGCGCCTTCTACCATTTATGATGGATGGCTATGCATGAGTGATTTACTCCACTCCATGAACCTCCTCATGTGATTGAACCACATATTGAGACTCATCCTTGGGAACCAACAGTTCCTCCTCTGCATGCAAGTCTGGCTCCCTCTCAAGAGATAACCACATGGCTTTCTCCTCATCAAATTTGATATCCTGTTGCACAACAATAATTATGTTGTTTGGAAAATACACACGATAATTATGGGGTGTTTTAGTGTACCCCACAAAAATCCCAACCTCAGCAATCGGTTCCAGCTTCTTCTTGGCGTCCTTGGTCACATGCAAATAAACAGATGAGCCAAAAATATTAAATTGTGAAAAATTAGGCTTCTTACCAGTGAAAGCCTCTTCAGGTGTACTCATGCCAAGTACTATATGAGGACAACAGTTTTTCACATGTACTGTTGTATTGCATGCTTCCACCCACAGATGCATTGGTAGGCCTTGATCATGCAATATCACTCATGCTACACCCACAATAGTTCTGTTCTTCCTCTCCGTGACCCCATTTTGTTGTGGGTTGTGAGGCACTATGAGTTCTTTTCGAATTCCTTCTTTGCTACAGAAGTTCTTGAATTCGTTAGAGATGTATTCTCCACCATTATCGCTCCTAAGAGCCTTCACTTGCTTCCCCGACTCTTTCTCCACCAGTGCTTTAAACTCACAGAACTTAGAGAATGTTTTATCTTTCTTCTGCATGAAGAAATGGTTTACCTGACTCCCTCTGAAAGGTAATGGTACCAATCCTGGTAGCATTGTACCGTCCTTCATCGCCTATTTCAATATGCATCTGGAGATCTTTCTCCTCCAAGTCATTGAAAAGTTCCTTATCTCCCGTCACGTGAAAGGAAGCACCACTATCCAAATACCACACAGATCCTAATGCACTGGACACCATGCATGCGATCAATGAGAAGTGAAGCTCAAATTGTGAGGCAAGGGCCTCACCAACTGTAGATCCAACAACCTTCTTGTTCTTCTTCTTTTGTGGAAAGTTAGTAGCAAAATTCCCATGCTCGTGACAATGAAAACACTTCCCCTTGGACATGTCCTGCTTCTTCCCATTCTTGGACTCGGATTTTGAGTGGAATTTCTTCCCCTTCCCCTTCCTCTCCTTGGCAGCTAAAGCAAAATCCTCTTCATCCTCATTCTTAGATGAAGATCCATCTTTGGTGTTCCGTCTGAACTCTTCCTGCACCAAATCCGATCACAGTCGTTCCCAATCTGGAAATTTTTCCCTTCCATTGACAGAGTCTTGATAACTGTGCCAACCCTTGGGAAGTCCTAGGGGAGCCAAGCTCACCAAATCATCATCAGCAACTATTATTCCAATGCTCCCCGGTTCATCCTGACATTGGACAAAATTTGTTAGATATTTTGGAATGGTGTCACCCTTTTCCATCTTGATCTTCCTGAGTTGATCTTTGAGCGCAAATTTTCTATGGTCGCTACTGCTTTGGAATAGATCTATCAAAGCCTTCCACATTGCATATGGTGTGTATTTCCCATGGAGGCTTGAGACAATGTGGTCTCATACTCCCTCCAACATGATCCTCCTCGCCTTTTCCACTTTCTTTTGCCATGCATCAAGATTTGCAGCATCTACAACATCAGGTTTAGGAACATCTTTGTTAATGAATTCCGTCAACCCATTGTCTTCGAGTACTGCCTCCATATTTTCCTTCCAAGCAATGTAGTTTGAGCTGCCCTCGAGTGCATACTCTAACCTCAAGCCATTGAAAGCCATTTCGATCTTGAATGAGCTGTAGCACCAAGAAAGTATTTCTACAAATTCAAATTCTATCCAATCACAAACTCAACTCCTGCTCCACTTCTGCAATTTCCTGTGCTCTGATGCCATGTAGAAATTATACAATATGCATGTAAATCTTGGATTCACCCGGTCTAAGAATTTACTAAAGTTAAATACTGAATCGATTCTACAAATATTTGCGGAATTAAAAACACAATCGCTAATCAAATGAACATGAAGAAAGACCAATCACAAACAACACAGATAATTTCCCCGGAAAAGCTTACAGGTAAAAACCCCACTACCTTCTATTGTATATTAAGCATGGATCATGAAATAATTTCATACAAAACTCTTCTCAAAATAGCCCTCCAGTACTTAGCTAATTATCTCACACTGTCATATGAAAAAATGATCAACGCATAGGCAATTCTTAGCCTCCAGACAACCTGCCTTGCTTGCACAATCCCTAATGGTAAAGATCCCTAAAAGATAGGAATTCTTGCCTGCCTTGACTACGCAAGTATAATGGACACTCCAATGGGTGTTTTCCTACATGTGTGCAAGCCAATAATCCTACAACTGATAGTCAACTTCCCTTTCACCTAGAACTCAACTGGGTCTCCACTGGATTTGGCATGCATGTAGCTAATAATAGTAAATCCTCAGTTGCATGTGAGATCATTGATTGTGAATTAATTAATATTTAATTCACTAGATCTCTCACTAGTGTATCTTTAGTTACAACTAGCACAACTGTTTTTAACTCACTTAACTGAGTTAAACTGATTTACAACTTGCACCAACTCATGCACCACTGCACTTCGAACTCCGTCTAGATTTACTCTGCATGCCTCACCAACAACCTCTAACTTGAAATCCACTAGCTAACTGAATTTATCACTTTCAGTTAACTCATTCAAGTCCACATTGAGAATAGATTATAGTTTAATGTCCATCTTAATTAAGGGATAACCAAAATACACATGCACCCAAATTAGCACTGTGGGCCCCACCCTAGTCTAGTGCTTAATGCAACCAGGTGCTGAATGCAACCAGGTTCTTAATGCATTAGGTGTGGGTGTTGAACCTTCTTGTTGAATCCCAACAGATTAAAAGCTCGTATTGGGCATTTAAGACTCAAAAAATTTATCCACATCTCATCTAAAATAATTCAAATTTAACCTGTCTTCTACCACCCATTAAACCCAGAGTGTGAGAGACAGAATCGAATTGATTTAGTTCCACCCATGTTGGTGTCCCGATACGAGAAGATAGATTAATTGAGTTTCTCAAGTTTCCTTGCAATCAACAAAAGTTGATTTAATATTAGTATAGTCAACTTGCTTATTCTGATCGTCCAAATTCATAGTGAAAAATAAAATTTTGTTTTAAAATGAAGAATCTTCATATTGACAAATAGAGTTTCATTTCAATATTAATAGATTTATGAAAAGTGAGATTATATATATAAATAAGTAAATCAAACCACAAATATAATTCAATTGTGATAAAAATACATATCTCGGGGGACAATCTGAGAGTTCATGGAATATCATTCATTCCGGGAAGACTGAAAGCCCGTTTGGATGTTTGGATGGTTTTTGAGTTCAATAAATTTGGGTTACTCCATGTGCATCTGTAATTTTTACCTATCTAGTTGTTATATCCTTGTGAATCAAGTTTCATTGGCCACTTTGAAATCAGGTTTAAAATTTTGGAAAATGAAGCGAATATGTCCACTTTAATAAAGTTTATTCAATTTAGGTACTCATTTAAGTCAAAGAAACAAAGGTACAGAAAGTTTAATTTTAAAAAAACAACACGAAACATTTATGGGAATCTCAGGATTGCCCACATGGAAAGAAACTCAATAGCATATCGGGAAAAACCAAATATTCCAATATATCATGAAGGTTGTGAACATGTCTGAAATCTACATTCTAGTATGTTACAAGGTCATGCTGATGTATTGGAACAATCGTTGAAACCTCATATTCCGCTCATCTGCACTTCCTTTGTGATATTTTGTATCATGGTAGCAAAGGAGGGGCTAAGTGTTAAGATTGGTTGGTAAATTTTTTTTTTTAACTTTTAAATCAAGAAAAATATAATTTATTGAATTTATAAATATTTTAAATATTAAATTGAGTTTATATTTAAAATTAATTTAAATAATAAAATATTAGGATTTTATAAAAACATTTCCATGAAATTTAATTAAAATATCTAAAAACTTCACTAAACTACACTTTAAATATTAATAATAATAATTTTATCTTATCACCAAATTTTAATTAAACAAAAATACAGTTAAAATGCACCTTAAATATATTAATAACAATTTTCTCTTAATAAATCAATGATATCGAAACATCGAGAATAAGAGTTGAGATTATGTGCACTATCGACGATGGTGAAAATTCTATTATGACTTCCCAGCACCAAAACAAACAATAGGTGGATGTCTTCCCAGCCAAGTGGCCGGCGATGTGTCACATCCATCATCCAGTAATTGCACTTCAACTTCTAGTTTTCCTTTCATAGCAGAAACAATTTAATTCATTATGTCTGTAGTCAGCGCTGAAGAAATTCCTTGCATGCCTTTCTGTGACATCATTTCCATGCATTTTTCACATTATTCAATCCCTGGTGATTGTAGGATTATGTGAGGGGGATCCAAGTATGTGGAAGGTGTGCTACCGAGGATAACTTTTTACAGCTTTATAGGATGTTAGTATAAAGTAGGCTCTTGTTGAGGCATAAGTTAATTGCTATTGTGTGCGGCTTGCAGGCTGTTGTACCTAGGTTTATAGTGGCAGCCAGTTAGATTTGAACCCGAGCCTTGCTCAGACAACTCTCACCAATTACCAATTACCCTAGATCTAAAAAAAAATATTGTTTCCCTTAACTACCAAATGATCTCAGTTACAATGATAGACATCAAATTATCCAAGTTTAATACCATAAATTAACAATTATTAGAAACATAGACAATAATAGTTATAGCGACTACGCGTGTTACAGAGAATTGTGTCTTTTGACATTGTCTTCTCAATCCAGATATGGTGTATTGATAGAGATATAATAACCTATTCAGGCTATAGCTGTGGCTACTTTAATTATCATCTCGCTAGTGGTTTCAGTGTTTTCTAATTTTTATTTGTCTGGTCCGTGGAATTATTTGTATGGTACAAGAAATATTATTATACAGAATTTACTCCTCCTCCTTCCTTTCTTTTTAGAGCAACAAGCTTCATTCTAAGCTTATTTTGTTGGGAGCTCTTCAACGTTGTAGTATTTTTAATTTGGTTGGAACACTAGTTGGACGCTGCGTGCTATGTTAGTCCCTGATGTAAAATTTTGTTTGTTTTGTGGGTTTGTATTTGTGGGCATGCCTTATTGATTGTTTCATGCGGTTTTCACTTTGTGGGTCATGCTCTACCACTTTCCTGGTTCATTATATACTAAAAACTCAACAGGAAGGAAAATTATAAGCATTTTGATATGTTATTATATGTGGTGGAAGAAATTTTCTTTTCATTTTTTGATCTTCCATGCAGATTTCGAGTTGGGTATAGATTTAGAGTTTGGGTGTCCTTGGCAGCTGGATCCATGCTGGATCCATTGCTAGAAATCGTCTATCTGTTTCTATGGTTTTGAAGTTGTAGAAAGCCTACAAGTAATGGAAGCATATCATCAATTCAAAATAGTAGAATTTTTTTAGAAGGCTAGAGGTTTGGGCAACCAGTTTTGATCAATGAATGTGTTTGGATTGACGCTAGAGAATTGTTTTTCTCTCAACAAAAATAGGGAATTGGATCCTCATGGGGAGGGCAGTTGAAATTAACACATAATATGTTGTTGTTTGTTTGCATGCCTTTATTGAATTCTTCCAAGTCTTTGGAACATGTATTTTAGAAATCCGTCATTGTTTGTTCAATTTATGGATTAATACGAGTACAATCCTCAACTCGAAGTGAGTAGTGAGTATTGTATGTATGGTGCTCTGCCATATTTCTGATTTTTTGCAGAGTACAATACTAAAGTCTTAGTGAGCGTTGAATGGATGGTGCTCTGACATATTTTTGATTTTTTTTTGCAAAAGACTACGTTAAATTTGAAAAAAATTGAAAATTGCTGCACAGATCAAGGATTACACAAAATTTCTGAAAATTGTTGCACATATTCAAGTTTGAATTGTTGCACAAATCACAGAATGCGCGAAATTTCTGAAAATTAATACACAGATTCAAGTTTGAATTGCTCCACAGATTAGATTAGGGACTACGCTAAATTTCTGAAAACTACTGCACATATTCAAATTTTTATTTGAACTCCTGAAGAGATTAGGTACTACAATTTATGAGAATTGTTGTCAGGTCTTCACGTGATAGTGAAGAGATTTACTAAAACTACCATCGCTTTTACTATAACTAACGCTCTTGCACCGGGGCACTGTTGAGATTCGCGCCAACTGTCCAAGACGGACGAATCTCAACAATGTAACCAAGAACCTCAGAATAAAATGCCTTGGCATAAAAACTTTAGAGTTTTTAAAAATATATATCTGACAATAAATCTTTGTTTTTATATTTATTTCCGATATTGTTTTCATTATAAAAATATTTAATATATGTTTGTTATGTATACTTGTCTATTGAGAAAATTGTAGAAATAAATATTTATTTTTATATTTATTTATGATATTGTTTTTATTATAAAAATATTTAATATATGTTTTTTATTTATACTTTTTCTTTTATAGAATTGAGAAAATTGTAGAAACAAAGGGTGAGGTGGTAAATGTGATTAGCATATGGAAAACACAAATGTTAACACATGAGTGATTTAGGTGGTTATGGGGTTCAAATAATGTGGACTTCTTTAAACCATCACTTGTGTTGCAACTGCACTATAATCTCACCCCTTGTCTTGAGCATCTGAGAGAGATTCATTAACAATTTGTGTGATAGGAGAAAACCAAATCAATTGGCGTTGTGGGGAGTAGCATGGGCTCAAAGGATCCTTGACCAATTAGTATTATGAATTTGGCTTCATGAAAGGATACTGGCCATGAATATGCCATCATTCGAAGGTGGATGTAGTCTTTAGGGTTCCTCTTTGGGGGCTAGTTGGCCTATTTCAAGGCATGGCTATGTATCTCTATTCTCTAAATGATATTTTGAATTTTTGGTTTTTTTGGTTCATCTCGTTATGGACACATCACCTTATTCTTAGAGGTTCCAAGGGTTGGGACTCAAGTATTAGGAGCTTAGCAGTAGTGGTGGACTAGAAATTTAGTTTTCTTCTTACTAGGGGTTATTCTCTAAATGATCTTTTGATTTTTTTTTGGTTCATCTCGTTATGGAAAAATCACCTTATTCTTAGAGGTTCCAAGGGTCGAGACTCAAGTATTAGGAGCTTAGCAGTAGGGGTGGACTAGAAATTTGATTTTCTTCTTTCTAGGGGTTCGGATCTAATGGCACCCACAAGTGGACAAAATGGAAAAGGAAAAAGGTTCATCCCTAGCTCATGGGGCACATATCAAACTTTGGGTTATGGGCAACGTTATATGATCCGACAAAGCAAGACATGGCTTGTGCATGAAGCCAGTTGTTGTATTGATGCCTAGTGGACAACAAGCCTACCATTGAGGATGTAGATATGGAGGTCTAGTGGTTGTGGGAACGCACCCGTGCAGCTAGTATTCTAATAGAGGCTTAATGTTAGGTCCAAGACATAGGCAACTTTAGGAAAAACAAAGTATTTAAGAATGGATGAAATGTATTGGACTATGAAAGGTATGTTAGCTTAGGCCACCCCCCATAGTTGTCTAAGATTATGGGTCTATGATAACAAATCCTAATTTTCGAGAGGAATTTTCAGGGTTTTATCAAAGGGGTTCTTTGTATTCAAATTTCGATTAAACAAGCTACTAAATGTGTTGAAATACAAATGAGCACAAAATATTGAAAGCATTGAAAGGTCCCCAAGATAATCTGATTCTAGAAGATTTTCTCCCACTTCATTAAGCCTATATGATACTCGTAGTTTAAAAAAGCCCCACCACTATAAAAAAGAGGTAACTCTAAGAACCCCTATGAAACGACCCTTCTTATACAAGTTTTTAGTTTTATATTATTAAAATTTTTAAAACATATATACCTTATAGTAATAAACTTAACCTAAATTTATTTAATGATCTGATACCAATTTTTTCTTCTATTAAAAAACAATTTTCCAATGCAAGCTTTTTCAACAATTTTCCAATGCAAACTTTTTCAAATTCTCGAAAGAGATTGATGTACCCATTACAAACCTTCCATGTATATTTTGTACATTTTGTACATATAATATGTGAAATAAAAAATCTTAATTTAATATAACCAACATGATTCTCAAGTAAAATACCTTGCATAAAAAAACATGATTGCGTTAATAATACGGTTGCGTTTGCATGTTGGTAACGAATGTCCCATGGCTTCCTCGTTTTTATGTTCCTCTACTTTGTCATAAAGCACATGATAGCATGACCAACATTATCTCCACGCATCGTACACATTTACATTTAAACATTAAAGTGGGAAACAATGCCATACATTAGAGTGTAAAAGAAAAGTTATATTAGAAAATAAAATCCATAATCTCTTAAATAGGTGTAAACATGCCGAGAGTAAAAAAATAAGTTATATGAGAAAATGAAATCCATAATCTCTTAAATGGGTATATTTAAGAGATTAAAGTAAAATCCACAATCTCTTAAATGGGTGTATATGAGAAATTGGGTTGTTACACCTTGGCATATTCTTTATTTAGGGAGGTTGATTTGGAGTGTGTGTTCTTTGTTCGGGTTAAGGACAATTGTGGATCTCTACAATGTGTTAACATATTGGTAAGCTGAGTTTGGAGGTTAGTCTTTTATGATGGATCTATATTATAATTATGGGTTTAGTTAACATATTGGTAAGCTGAGTTTGGAGGTTAGTTTTTTATGATGGATCTATATTATAATTATGGGTTTAGATTTGCATGCACTATAACACAAAAGAGGTTTTAAGACAATATTTAAGACAATTTTTGGGTAAATTGTCTTAACTTGAGAGAAAATAAAACTTGTGTATTTTCTTAAATATTGTCTTTAAACGGGTGTCTCAAATTAAATTGTCTTAAAATATTGTCTCTATAAAGACAATATATAACACAAGCATTTTGTCTCTTCAGAGACAATTTCATTTTTGTTTCTCGAGAGACAATTTCATTTTTGTCTCTCTAAAGACAATAGTTGAGATTAAAGACATATTGTCTTTAAAAAGACAATGTATTTGATCCTAACTATTGTCTCTCTAGAGACAATAAAAAATTAAATTCAAAGACAATGCAACATCACTTTTGTCTCTTTAGAGACAATATAAAATAATGAATCTAGATAGATATCTCACCATTGAAATAAACCAATATTAAAAGTATTTAATTAAAAATAAACTACAATATCATTTATTAATTTATATTAGGACACAGTGGAATCAAACCACCGACCTCTTGCTTATAAAGCAGGTGTTGTTCCATTGAACTAGCACACTTTAAAGAATTATGTAAGAGTTATGGTAGTCCTTGAAATTGCATATATAGGCATTGATTTTAAAAAATGCTTGACACATAATGACGTAATATTTGTAAAATCTAAAATCATGCAGTCCCTATTTTTAACTTGATAAAAATAACTCAATGGAGTTAGCTCAATGTCACACCCATGTAACATGACTCACACAACAAGCTAATATACAATAATTTACAAACTATTTAATCTAGTCATACAAAAAAAAGTAACTAGAATTATCACAAGCCTTTAATATCTTGTCACAACTATTGAATGGTTTATGTTTAGCATGTTTCCACTCTTCATATATTTACAAGAATTACAATCTAGGAATAATAGTAGAAAATTGCAAAGTTTTAACCAAAATTCTAAGCACAGAAACATAAAAGTAGTTAGATTAGCAAACATATATACATAAAAAGCAATCCTAAATACTACATACAAAACTTTTGCTGAACAACCAAAGAAATAAATAATAACAGAAATACTCTTCCAAATCAGAAGGCATTGTAGACACAACAGAGAATCAACAAGGTGCACATGGAATCAATTTATCAAGAGGTTCCATACAAAGAACTTCAATGGATACACACTCACCTGAAATCTTCCCTTCATTAGTATCAATGGTTGGACCATCATTGTTGGAATTTCTAAAAGCATCCTCTCATCCGCCCCAATCAGTGTAGATCCAGATAGTACCATGGCATTTTTGGAAATCTCCATGATATTACTAGATTTAACTTAGTCCAATGTTGATTCATCTGATAGTTCAGATATATCCTCTGAAAATACAAAACCATGCTCTAAATCATCCTTTTTATCTTCAGTGATTTCAAAATCACTTCTAGTTCCTTCATTTCATGTCCTTCTTCAACCAAAATTTTCTTTGGAAATAAAAAAGAAACATTTGTAGGAAGAGAATTTCCCAGTGAAATTTTAGCCTCATTTCCAGAATCCATGCTCCCTTCAATGTTAAGTAGACCCATAGGTTGAAAATCATCATAATTTGCAGCTGCTTCTTTATTTGATGTTCCACTGTAGTTCCTCTTAAGAATTTTTTGCATACGAAGTGAGTTTTCAAGAAAATCCAACTTCCAGTATACCTATGTATACATTGTACACATTCAATTAAAAAGTATACATGCGTTTGAAATGAGCAGCCTGTGAAACATTGTATAGGCTAAGACAATCCTTATTTAAATAAAGGTCATATAAAGGCTTTGAATTAGTACTATCTACTTTCAAAGACATGACAAAATATAGTAAAATTATTCAAAACTAACTCGTTCTGGATGACCCAGCTGGTATTCTAGTGGCCCAAAGAGAACTTCATGTTCAATCAAGCAACAGATAAGTCTATGCCATGCAAATGCTCCCACTTTTGCCTGAAATCCATCAGGAACAACAACTAATGCACGCTTGTTAATCTGCATATAATAATAAGAGAGAAGCAATCAAAATTATAAACCATAATTCAGATTATACCATAAAACCTAATGCCTCAATCATAAAGAAATATATATACCTCTTCTTGCCTCATTTTTCTTACTTTATCAACCATCTTAGCCAATGCTTGAATATATTTCAACACAATCATAACATAGCAGGATCAGCGAATTGAGAGCATTCCAACCAAACAGTTTCCATTTCCTCAAAATTATTCCATCTCTTCACTCTTTCTCGATCACCAAGACTCATCCTCTGTGTTGATGTTGCCATCGCAACAACACTTAGACCTCTTCTAAAACCAATTTTGGCACTCTGCTCAAGATCCCATGCAGCTGCTAAAGTTACTGCCTTTGCAGTTGCCTTTTCCTTTGGTACAGGTTGAGGACTCCTAATAAAGCAGGTTCCTTTTGAAAGTTTGTAAAGCTACGCAACCTCCATGTTCTTCTTTCAAGAATTGAAATCTCACGTCTCAAGGATGTATTTTTGGAAGATGCAACATCACCACCACCTGCCCCAACATCTGCCAATGCTAATGCCATTGAAACTAGAGAAGCAAATGCAGAAGCCCAAACTGGAGATATCATTGCAAGGGAAGCCTATAAAGGACATACATTCTCATCACTACAACATGAAATATTTTTCTGAAGCAGCTGGGAAGACAATGCCTCGTAAAGATAAATGATAGGGAATGTAAGTAGGGAAAAAAATATGAGATCGTTAGACATTGTATAGTTGTTCCCATATTCTGGTACTATATAATTAACCATATTATATGAGAAGGATATATATTAAAAAGAAATTACATATTTAAGCATATTAGCTGCCTATAGAAATCAATCTATTTATTGAATTTACACATTTTTTTACAGTGAAAAGTAATAATGCATAAGAATCCCATAAAAGCAGTTAACATGCGAATTTCTCCACTTAAAACCATTATTAGAAAATTCAAACTCATAAATAACTCAGAAGGGGTAAAATATGGGAATCATGAAACTAAGGAAAACTTTTTGCAGAAGATAGGCAAAGCTCATCAAGCAAAACCTCATACCTAAAGAACTTGCAAAAATTTTAAAAACTAGTTAGAGGGTCTTGTAGGACTGCTTAAAAGTTGATTCTCCTTGTCAAGGCTAGATTATTAGTTGAAGAAAACTACTAACTACACCATAGATTCTTAGACTAAGATACATGTAATTGGATGGCCCCAAGAACCTTTAAAACAATAAATGAGAAGCCTACAATATTCATTCAATCTAACTCAATAAGAGAAAGGCTCAAATTTGTACATGCTTTGGCATCTTCTCCACAGTCTCTATGCATACAGAGAACCCTCTTGAAATTTCACGGGTTCAAGTTCCATCCCCATTTCCAGTTGATGAGAAGAGTCTTCCTACAATTTATCTTTGTGATCATTATTCAAAAGAATCATATGGGGCAACATCACATGTTATTGTGCATCTAATGGGAAATATACTTAGAAGCTTGTACTGAGATACATGTAATTGGATGGCCCCAAGAACCTTTAAAACAACCAATGAGAAGCCTAAAATATTCATTCAATCTAACTCAATAAGAGAAAGGCCCAAATCTGTACATGCTTTGGCATATTCTCCACAGTCTCTATACATATAGAGAACCCTCCTGACATTTCACAGGTTCAAATGCCATTCCCATTTCCAGTTGATGAGAAGAATCTTCCTATAATTTTCTCAGTGTTCATTATTCAAAAGAATCATATGGGGCAACATCACATGTTATTGTGCATCCAAAGGGAAATATTCTTGTTGACATCCCTTGCTATTTAGAATTGTTTGCAAACGCTCTAGAATGCTCTCCAATGCGATCATATTCTAGGAATGCATGAGGAGATATAGAGGGTTTATGTCTCAATATATTATAAACCATTGGAAGCATTATTTATTGAGAATTAGTTAACAGTTTCAAATAACAAATCTACTAATTTAATTAATTAGAATTGTTAATTATGAATCAAATTCTATTGGCTTGAGTTTTTAATAGGGGAAGTCGAGAGGAATGTGCTTCTGTGCTCAAACATTATCTCTACATAAGGGAAGAGAGATTTTTGTGGATGGTTGTCCATTTTTGTTTGTAGACAAGTTTGGGATGTTTACCAGAATATCCATCCTGTGTACATCTAGGATTTAGTTAATTAAATACAGAAAATACATCTGATTAAGTAATGCATTTTCATCTTTATTCCAATATTGACAAAGTAATATCCATTTCTTGTAGCAACTCCATATTTGTATGATTGGCCACTCATAGTAGATGCCAAACGATGTGCCTTGTTTGGATGTTAGATTACAGATATGACAATGACAAGAGCAATCTCAGGTCAAATAGAGGCACAATTACCAAGACAACTAGCTTACTAAAGGGTGAAAACTTATGTGAAGTTGTTGTAAACCCTAATCTAACCCTAAAACATAAAATAATAACAGATCAACCAAATACCCCCTTGCAAGGATGTAAGGGGCTCTCGGTTGGTTTATAGTGTTGTCCACTACAAACTCTATAATATGCATCTAGTACCTTACAAGCCTTCAGGACAATTCAAGGGAAGATTCTTCACTAGAAATCTTCCTAGGCTAAAAAAAAATAGAGGGGGTGTTACATTAGGATTACCCAATCCATTGGGTAAGTACTTGGGGAACACCTCACTTTCAAAAGTATCAATATATATATATATATATATATATATATAAACCCAGTAAAATCTAAAGGCATTTGAATTACAGATGCATGCAAGTGAACAATGCACCAAAAATAAACATATAAATTCATTTGAACTAGGATTTCATTTCAAATTTCATTCATAAGTAGAATATAAGCTTAAAATGCAGAGTTATAAGAAAAAATTTGGGAGCAGAGATTGAATACTTTAACCAAGATGGTCTAAGAAAATAGCTGCATGTGAGGAACTTTCCACCCAGTGGTAGGCATCCACTGTAGATGCCACCCCCAAGCTAGACTATGAGGCCACCAAGATGAAGGAAATTGGTCATAAAGTCATAGTTGACTCACCCACATTCCAACCCAATTGTTCTGAGGCCTAGGTAAGATGTTCACAACTAAAGCACACATTAACATCAATGTGGTCTTCAAACAATTCCTACAATATTGATATTTTTCTTGCTATAATATCTTGAGTAGAAAGAAGAATTTTATCAGAAAAATAAAAATTCATATATTACTTGTGTTCAAACTCTATATATGGCATATTCTTAGGAAACTTATTAAGATGTTCCTTTGGCTTTACCAAGAATGAGCGTAGCTTGGTTAAACTCTCTATCATTTCATTCAACATCAGTTTTTGCAAGTTAAATGGCACACAATATAGCCATTTCCCAACATACTACATAGATGAATAGAAAATCACATAAAACCAAAAACAAATCCTTTTCTAACCAAAAGAAATAAACAATTCCTCCGACAAAATTTCATACCTCAGAATTCACTCTGCCACATTTTTAAGCTATAGGTAAGAATATTTGAATCTTTAGGTCACACTTAATGGGATAACCATATTTTTACTATGATATAAATTTGGTTATAGAAGCAATATGTAAAGCAAGATTATTATCAGTGAAATTTATAAGAAATAAAACAACATTGCAAGGTAGTGGATAAAGAGAAACATCTTCATAATTTGGTTTCCTCTGCTTTAGTTTGATTTGAATTGATTTTGAAGCAGTTTAATGTATAATTTTCTGTAAGGATTGCAAGCAAAAATGGGAATAGAAATAGACATGTGAATTTTTAATCAATTCATATTCGATATATCTAAAACAACCATGCTAGAATTATTTTCTATTTGATTTAGATTTATTTTGCACACAGTAATACTGAATTAATCTATGAAACACAATGATGCAATATATTAACCAAGGAAAGCAAATGACCCGGCCTCGATAATTGTGTGCTCGAAGGAAATCTAGCAATGGCTGCATGCTTTATTTATCATGGAATAGTCTTGAGGACAAATATCGATTAAAAAATTGAACTCCAATACCAATGGAAGATGTTTGTGTTGGGAGAGGAAAGGATGCATTAAAGGGCTCAAGATCTAGCTCCAATGAATAGTTATCCTTGACACTGCAAAATACAAAGCTGTCATTATTTGCTTATGGAATTAAAAAGAAGAGTGATTCTGTATTTATGCACCTGTGAGTTGTGATATCATATGGAGAATATAAAAGAGAGCGCAATATAGTTGAAACATTTTATAGTATATACTCCCTATCTAGATATGAGACTTTGCATATATCACTGACAACATCTGTGCTTATAGGATTTTCCATGTTTATTTTAACGCATTATTTTTCCACAATGTAAATAAGTACCTTCCATTATCAAGTCGTTCCTTGACTTCCAATTATTAAGCTACAGGGAGATTTTCAACAACAAGTTCATCAACATTGATGCAAACATATTCCCACACACCAAGACTTGGTCATACTGCAAGAACGACCCATGGTGGAAGAATGATGGCCTTCTGAAACATACATCATATTATCATGAAAATAAAATAAATACACACATTTTATGAAAAATACACTGATTTTAAAGTCAAGTGCTCGAGAAATTGTAATAACGATGGTGTGTTGGAGGACATTTATGTGTCATTAGTTTCTTGGGAATATCCAGTTGATTTTATGACCTTGACACCCAAGAATAACTTAGGGGGACATCCATTAATCTTAGGAATACCCTGTCTACCTACAATCAATGCTTTTATCAGTTATAGATCCGATGAGATGTTTATCTCAGATGGAAGCTCAACAAAGAAATTCACATTATATACACCTAAAAATAAATGATAGAGGTAGAAAATGAAGAATGGATGGATGATGATAATGATATAAAACCTATTTTTACTATCTCACAAGTTAGTAAAGAAGATCAAATTTTAAATTCAATATAAAATAATGAATCATCTTCATACTATGAGATTAGTCAAAAATTTCAAGAACAATGCAACATTGAATATTTATCATCCATACAAATGTCTTTATATTCCATGGAAGAATTTGGAAATTCTTCAATAGAAATATTTCAAGGAAAAACTTTAAATATAATTAAAAATCTGGAAGAATTTCAAAGGAAGAAATTAATAGAAACGTTGCAAAAACACTCTTTTGCATATGCATGGGAATACACAGACATGAAAGGAATTAATCCTAAAAATTGCATGCATCACATATATATTGAAGATAATGTCAAACCAATCCCACAACCTCAAAGAAGAATGAATCCATACTTAAGGGAAATTGTTAAGAAGGAACTACATAAACTGTTAAATGTAAATTTCATTTATCCAATAGCGAGTCAATGGGTTTCACCTTTAGTAATTGTTCCTATAAAGAATGGAAAATGGAGAGTATGTATTGACAAAAGGGAACTGAATAAGGCTACTTTGAAAGATCATTTTCCAATCTCTTTCATAAATCAAGTGTTAGACACATTAGCAGTGAATAGATATTTCTCATTTTTGGATGGTTTTAGTGGGTATAACCAGATTCAATGTAGAAATTATATAACTAATGTGTTATACATCCAAGATTCTCTTGATCACACACTATTTGACTTCATGCATAATACATAATCTCTTCTACTATTGATCATTACTTGCGGAAATTAAATCAATTGCATGCACACTTTGAAACCATAAAAATTCACACATATGAACACAGTGTTTTAATGGGAAATCCTGAAGCTAAAAACCCCAACTATCTGTATATAATATATGTCATAGAGATCATGTAACAATCCTCATACAAATCTGATCATGTCAAGCTCTCAGTACAATAAAATCGCTACACACTAATTAGGCCTGATCTAGCAAATCCATGCATCGATCTTTGCCACCTGCTAGCCTACCTCTACTGCGCAATCCCTGTTGAAGAATGGATTTGAATGAACTTGAATTGGTCCAACCTTTCTCACGCAATCCTCATTGGCATCTCCAATCACTGGGTGTTGCAAATCATGCAACACTATAGTCACAACTGATAGTCAACCTGCTCTTTCATCTACCTCTCCACTGGTCTTCACTGAAACTATCCATGCACTGTAGTTAACTGATGTATTCTTCAGTTGATTAATGAGTTAATAATTAATTCACACCACTCTCACTAGTGAATCAATCAGTTAGACTAGATACAACTAGATCAACTGTGTCTAATTGAGTTAAACTGAACACAACTCCACCAACTACCTCAATAACTCCACCAAACTCTGCCACATGAGTTATAACTGAAGTCTCCATGCAATAGCTCCACTTAACCCTCAGGAATAGCGTAATTCCTTCTGTCAGCTCCCGTGCCACATCTGTGCACTTAACTGAAGAGCTCCAAGAGAATAAGATAATTTTTATAGTCCAAATATTATTAAGAGCTAATAATATTCGACATATCTATTTTTAGATTGGAAATCTAAAAATAGATTCCGCTCAGTATGTCTAAAAATAGAAATCCATATATTTTTTCCAACTTGACCAACCATCCACAAATAGCACCCTGCAACTCATAGAATATGATTGACATGTCTAAAAATAGACATAGTCTAGAAATAGACTTGCGCCAAAAATAGCCTGCGGGCCCACTTAGTGAAGGCGAATCTTTTCACTAAGCTCATCATCTTGTTGCAATCTCAACATTCAGGTTGTACCAGAAGATCAAGATAAAACCACTTTTACCTGTCCATGGGGAAATTAAGCTTATCAAGTACTTCTTTTTGGGTTATGTAATGCACCAGCAACATTCCAAAGAGCAGTATTGGGTATTTTATATGATCTAATTCATGATTGTGTGGAAGTTTATATGGATGAATTTATAGTCTATGGAAATTATTTTGAAGAAGCTCATAACAATTTAGAAAAATTTCTCATAAGATGTAAAGAAGAAAATCTATCATTAAGTCATGAATTTTTTTTTATCATGTTTACTGAGGGGATTGTTTTAGGACACCACATTTCAGGAAATGGAATTAAGGTGGACTCATTTAAAGTAGAAGTTATTTCTAAATTAGCAGTTCCAATTTGTCAAAGAGATGTTAGGAGTTTTCTTGGTTTCATTGGATACTATAGAATATGTATAGAAAACTTCACAAAAATTGTATCTCCACTCTTCAAATTTCTTACAAAATATTGTGAATTCAGTTGGAATCCTGATTGCCAAAAAGCCTTTGAAACTTTGAAAGAGAAGATTTCTGAAGCACCTATTCTAAGAGGACCAAACTGGAAATTTCATTTCCATATTTCAATTGATGCTTCAGACACAACTATGGGAGTTGTATTAGGACAAAAATACTTGACTCCTTATGCCATTTCCTATACAAGTAAAAATTTGACTGCTGCAGAGTTAAATTATACTATTGCTGAAAAGGAGTTTTTAGTTGTTGTCCATGCCATTAAAAAAATTTGACATTACATCACTGGCTATGAAACTTTCATTCGTACAAACAATTTTGAAATTAGATATATAATGGATAAACCAATTACTGATGGCAGAGTCACAAGATGGTTATTATTGTTACAGGAATTCTATTTTGGATTGACCTGAAAAACAAAATACAGTAGTTGACTTTTTATCTAGAATCCAAAATTATAACAATGATATACCTGTAGAAGATAATTTTCTTGATGAATATCTCTTTGCAATATCTACTAAATCTCCATGGTTTGCAGATATTGATAATTATTTGGCTACAAGGAAATTAACATCATATTTGTTTCCTAGAGAAAGAAGAAAGATAATTCAAATTAGTGCATCGTATTCATGGATAAATGAGGAATTGTACAAGACAGGTTCATATCTCATCATTCGAAGATGTGTAAGAGAGTTTGAAATACTTGAGATAGTAAATACATGTCATGATGAACCATGCGGAGGACACTTTTCTAATTAAATAATTGCCTATAAAGTCCTTCTCTTGGGATATTATTGGCCTTCCATCTTCAAGGATGCCAAAGAATATGTTAAGAGAAGTGATAGTTGTCAAAGAATGGGGAAACATGTTCCTTCCTATGAAATTCCTCTACAACCTTAGGTACTTATTGAACCCTTTGAAAAATGGGCTCTAGATTTTGTCGGACCAATTAATCCACCATCAAGACAAAAGAGGTATATTATTGTGTGCACTGATTATGTTACTAAATGGGTAGAAGCTAAAGAAATTTCTTTTGCTACTAAAAATGTTGTAGTTTCATTTATTTTTGAGGATATTTTTACTTGTTTTGGTGTCCTAAGGGAAATTTTTACAGATCAGGTTACTCAATTCACATCTAAGATGGTGCAGAAGATAGTAGAGGAATACAAAATCAAGCATATAAAGTCTACTTCATATCATCCACAAGAAAATGGACAAGTAGAATCTACTAACAAAGTGATTGAAGCAATCCTTACCAAGACTGTGCATTTTCATAGAAGGGGCTGGTCAGAAAAGCTTCCAGAAGATTTATGGGCCTACTGAACTACATGGAGAAGTACTACACCATGACACACTCCCTATGAAATTTTTTATGGGAAGCAAGTCCTATTTCCGATTGAGTTCCAAATAAAAACTTTAAGGACAATAGTTAAATTGGGACTTGACTTGCCAGAAGCACAAAATCATAGAATGGAAAAAATCAATGATCTTGATGAAATAGGACAAGATGCTATTCAAAAGGCCATTCTAATGTAGAAACATAGATCCAGATGGCATGATAAGTATATTAAAGAAAGAAAATTTCAAGAAAATGATTGGGCACTACTGTTTCATTCAAAATTCAAAGATTTTTAAGGAAAATTTCAGACTCATTGGCTTGGGCCTTATGATATTGAAAGAGTCTTTGATAATGGAGCAGTAAGGATTAGGACCATTGATGAAGAAAAATTTCCTCTCCTTGTAAATGGACATCGAATGAGAATCTATCACAAGGCTTTAACAAAGGAGGAATTTGTTAAGATTTTTAAGGACAATTATAATGTAAAGTTGCTTGAGAATAATTCTTCTTCTTCTCTAGATTAGAAGCCTTCTTTTATTTTACTACTCTAAAATAATAATAATAAATATATTATAGTATATATATATATATATATATATATATATATATATATATATATATATATATATATATATATATATATATATAAGCATGAAAACCAACAATTGTTGGCATGTTTTTACAAAAAATCTACGGTGAAAACCAAAATTTTTGGCACCTTAAATTTTCTTTATTCCTATTCTAAAAATCTCATTGTCTTTGCATCCCTTTCTTTTACTAGAATAAAAAAAACTACAAAATTACTAAGATTTTTCAACTATGATAGATTTCTGCATCTAATGTTTGACAAGAACCTTTTTAACTGAAGTAATTGAAGAATTCCCTAAGAGCACTTGAAGACAATGCAAAAATAAAAAACCAAGGGTTAGCAACAACAATTCAAAGGTATGAAAATGAAAAAAATTAATTTGATAATAAGGATTTAAACATTAGCATATGAATTATATGGCCATTATATACCACCAATTCAAAAACATTATTGCTAAGAGTTGATCATGTCAAATCAAATCAAATCTAAAAACTCTGCCATTCATTCCTCATCATTACATAGATGCTCCAACATAAAATCCAATTTCACTGTTGAAATCAACTAACTCATACTCCACTGGTCAGTTATTCTCGACCTCACTCACACTCTCGTTAATTCCAAAGCCCTCATTTGCACCATCAACCAAAACCTTCACTCATACCCTGTCAAGAGACAGTCTTGAGGAAAAACTTCTCAAGCCATGGGAGTCATAGTGAGGACAGAACCAGAAGGGAGGAAGTTCATGGAAGGGTATCCACAAGTGAAAGAGGTGCTGTAGAAAGCACAATGGCTCAGTTTCGTGGATAAATTCAAAGGTTTTAATAAAGAGGCAAATAACTCATTTTTCAGGGATTTCGATGGAATGGAGGCCAAAATCAAAGATGTCAAATTGGCAGTAACAAAGTATTTCATCATTGAAGCCACCAGGTTTCCAAGAACCAGAGAAAGGTGGTTCAAAAATAGAGGAATCAGAGGTGAAGAATGGAAAATATTTCTGAAAAATCCAGGTACGGATACCACCATCTTTAAAAATGGAATACCAAGCACAAAACTCAAAGGTAAATGGAGGAATTTGCTATTAATAATTCAAAAATTCATCACTTGTGAAGGGAGATTTGGGTGCATGTTCTTTTATCATGTTCGACTGTTGATGAATTTTCTTGAAGAAAATGTGTTAAATCTCCCAAACTTATTTTTTAATAGCTTAAGAAAAATGTTAGAAAATGTTTAGAGGAGAATCCAATTTATAGATAACACCATGTATCACCATGGGTTTGTTAAAATTATCATCGAGTTTCACCTTGAGATTTTAGGGAATACTTGGGAAAATTTCCTAATTTGGAATTATTTCAAAGAGGGAGACCAAGAACAACCCAAGAGTAGCAAAGAAAAAAGGGGGAGAAAAAGAAAAATTGAAATCCCCATTGAAAATGAACAACAAACCCCACAAGAACAGTCAAAATATGAGGTTCCCATTGCAAATATTTTAGGAAAACTTAAGAAGAAAAGTGTTAACTATAAGAGGAAAGACAACACAAAAGAAAAGAATACATCCAAGAAAACAGAGGAGTCCAAGACAGGGAAGAAAAGGGAAAAAATTCAAAATCCCACCCATGGCATCAGTTAAAATAAGTGCTAGGCTCAGCCAGGCAGTAAAAGAGCCACCTCAAAAAGATACATAATATGTTGATTTAGAAGAGGAACCCGGAGTTCCATCACCCAATATTATTTCACCTACACATAGTCTTGACCGAAGGACCCCAAAAATTGATCTTGTACACCAGAAAATTTATGACTACATTGAGCCTCTAGAGAAACGAGATACATGAAAATCATCAGTCTTAGATCAAAGAGAAGAAGCTCAAGCTAGTAGTCCACAAGAACCTCCAGTTGTGAACACTTTAGTGACAAGATATATTTGAACTGGAGAAACTAAACAGGCATATAAAACAAGGGCATGAAGCCTTAAAATTGAGAAAACTAAAAATGAAAATTTCGTTTTGCATTTGAGCTTATGGTACAAGAAAAATAAGGAGTTGAAGAAAAATAATAAAAATCTTAAAAGACAGGTCATAAATCTAAAATACAAGATCTTGGTGAGGAAGACACGGATGGTTGTGATAAGAAAGAAGGTAAAGAAGTTAAATTTGGATGTTCTAGTAGAAGTTTCAGGGCAAATGCAGTAGCATGGAAAAGTACCATTATTTTTTTTCTTTTGCATGAGGACATGCAATGACCTCAGCGTGGGGGAATGTAGAGCCTCATGATTGCCCCATTTTGAGACTTCATTTCTCCTATATTTCCTCCTTTTTGTCATCATCATCAGCTCAAACAAGCATTAAATTGCAATTTTTTGACATGGTAAGGTATTTTAATGACATATCTTTCATATTCAGTAATGTTCCTTATTATTAGATTAATGTTTGTATTAGCTACAAAATTGATGTGATTCTGCAGCCGATCCACGTTTTTGTAGCCATCTCCATGGTTCGCCGGGTTCTGAGGTCCCAACTGAGAAACAAAGTATCTGGACAGGTGGAGAATAATCCTCTCATGGATCTCCTCCTATCCATCTGATCCAAATCGTGCAGGAAATGTCCTAGTTGTGTAGTCAAAGGAGCGGTCAAACATGTGTTGGACAAGCAAGGGAGAGTCCAAAGCTATCACGTTTCACGATTTTCTTTGCTAAATAACAAATCGTGAACAAAACAATTCTATTATATGTTAGAAGCTTAAGATAGAATTTGTTTAGTCCAAATAGGCGTAAAAGCCTCAAAACAGTTAATGAACATGCTTTTATAAATACAGAGCAAACAAATGTATTAAGAATGTGAAATTATGATGCGACTGTGAAACTCTTTAAACTATGTTATATTCATTTTTAATTGAAGAAGTATTTTGAAGGTTCGATACACAACTAGTGTTGGATTAAATCGTTGAAACCACCTAGTTGTGGAGGGCCCTTGCAAACAGAGAAGGTTCTAATTTCTTTTATGTTTTGCATTAAATTTTTTTCATAGCTCTATTTTTATCGTTTGATGTAGCTTTAGTTTATGATTTCACTGTGTTAACCGTTGTAGTCATTTCCAGAATTTTATTTTGCTACTTAGAGTTGATGCTTAGATGGTTTTCCTTTTTTATTTGATGTAGGTTCATCTTTCTTGATTTGATTCATTGCATAAGTAATAATAGTTTTATTTCCATGCAACAATGGTTTATTGTAGATTAGTTTTTCTTGTGTGACTTATTCCGAGAACATTGAAATATTTCATTTCTAGTTTCATTGAGTTCCTTTCAAGCAATAGTGATTTAGTGATTTACTTTTTGGCACAAGAGTGTGAATGCTTTCTAGTTTTATAGTGATTTTTGTCCAAAAAAATAACATAACATTTCATTTCTAAAAACATAAAATCATCAAAGTTACTTTTCTTTCTAGAATTTTATTTCATTAAATTGTCAAAATTCTTAGATACTAACAGATAACTTAGTTGAGGCTTCTTCAAATTTGTTTCAGTTTTAAAACTTAGTTGATCTGTAGAATTTAATTGATCTTTGCAAAGTTGATTTTTTTTAGAATTTAGTTGTAATTTAATCCATCAATTTCATTAAGTACATAGGAATAAAAATATCCTTAGAAGCAATATCTACAAGTATAACAATCACATTAATAACTTGGGGCTTCTAGCATATATACTGCACTTGCATTTCACAAGTTTACCAACTCGAATCGATAATTTATGTCATAAATTTAAGAACATTAAATTGACTAAACAATTATGTATTTCAATATTATAGATTAGGTGATGTATGCCACTATACAAACTTAGTTGTTGGTACAAACATCAAACTACAAAAAAATGCCAAGGAAGAACTCTTTTCTATTGTAGGTGTAGGTAATTTAAACTTGTATACTATTCTCTCACTTTTTATGCATGTTCTTTTTTAGTCTTTTATTTCTAACAATTGATATGAACGTTGTCTCAATGCAATTCATGGACAAATTTTAATTGATCAAAGGCATCTTGATTTTCAACATGATCTAATAGTCGTGTTACTCCCCTTTTTGTTTATATTTAATCTCATTTCCTATCAAGTTTCTTCATTACTCCTCTAATTAGGATTTATCTAGTTACATATTGGATCTTGCACTTGCTACATTTCATATCCACATCTGTTAATTTTTTACATTTTCTTTCATTATTTAATGAAGTTCTTTTGAATAAAATGATACTTAAATTACA
This sequence comes from Pinus albicaulis, assembly GCA_034641835.2. Taxonomy (NCBI): domain Eukaryota; kingdom Viridiplantae; phylum Streptophyta; class Pinopsida; order Pinales; family Pinaceae; genus Pinus; species Pinus albicaulis. Next base: position 706,518,552 of record CM076580.1, on the reverse strand, counting down.
ACAATTAGTCCATGATTGAAGAGCTTGCAAGTTCAACGGAGAAAGGTTTAATTAGTCCCTTCTAGTGAGAAAATTTGTGAAGTTAACCAGGAATGGAATCTAGAAGATGGCACCGAGAAATGGTACCATATGAGGCTTTTGATTTAATTTTCCCTTAATTAAATTAGAAGAAAATTTGCAATTTCATCTCATGACAACTTTTATTAATTAACTTAGTTTGGAAGTCTTAGTTAACTCAGGAAATTCAAGTTAGAGGCCAAAGAGGAGGCATGTAGAGGATTTTATATTTTTAGGGAGTCCAATTACAATTATTTGTGAGTTGTAATTAGTTAACTCAATTAATTGAGTTGAAAACAGTTTAACTAGTTCTAACTGAGTGATGAGCTAGTGAGAGGTCAAGTGAATTAAATATGATTTAATTCACAAGTAGTGATCAATCATTTAATTGATAATTCACGATAAATAGTTGTTGCATGTCAATTCTAAGGAAGACCCAATTGAGACTGAGGTTAAAGGGAAGAGATCTATCAGTTGTACTATTAGAAAATTGTACAGGTCATGCATGAGGTCATTGAGAAGACCTTGAAGGATTGCACAATCATTAATTGGTATTTTTCTGATTAATATGGGCAAAATTAGCCCAATAATGCATAAGGAAGGCAACTCGGGCAAAGGTAAGAAAAGGGTTAAATACTTGACCGATTTTGCTTAGATCGTAAGCCAGATATGAGCTAGATTAGACTGAGACAATTGAAAAACTGTAGGAGTTTCTCTGAGAGAGAAAATAATTGTATTTTTTCATGATATTAACCATATGAAATATAGAGATAGAGGGGTTTTGAGTAGTTTCTTTCCCCAGATACATCTTGTGTTGTGCGATTGATTGTCTCTTTATCTTGCTTGTTATTTGGTTGTTCGATTGTGTTTTGTTTTTGCAAATTGTAGAAGGAATCAATAACATGTTTCAGTACATTAAAAGATCAAATTGAATCCCGTTGTTAGATTTTCTACATGTTATTAGAGCGCCATGAATCACAATATAAGAGAAGAATAGAGTTTGTTTGAAAAGGTTCGAATTTGCAAATTTATTCTTTGGGATCCAACAACAGATCAAGATGTTTTTCAATGGCTTGGGACTCGAATATTCCCTTTAGGGAAATTCAAATTACATAGCATGGAAGGACAATATGGAGGAAATGCTCGAGGAAAACAAATTGAAGTAATTCATAGATAGTGATATTATCCAACCCGCAACAACATATGCTCAACTTATTGATGCATGGAAGAAGGTAGAAAAGGCAAGAAGGATCTTATTAGAAGGAGTTCAAGATCATATTGTCTCGAGTCTCCATGGGAAGGAGACTCCATATTATATGTGGAAGGAATTAACATATCTCTTTCAGAATAGCAGTGACCACAGGCAGTTGGCGCTAAAAGACAAGCTCGAAAAGATCAAGATGGAGGAGGGAGAGACGATACCAAAATACTTGACGAAGTTCACTCAATGTCGAGAAAAGCTTGGAAGTGTTGGTGTTACAATAGCCCAAGATGATTTGGTGAGCCTAGCACTTCTAGGCCTTCCCAAGAGTCGGCATAGTTACCAAGACTCTGTGAATGGGAGGGGGAAGCTACCAAACTGGGAGCGTTTGTGGTCTGACTTGATAATTGAAGAGATAAGGTGGAGTACCAGAGACGGGACCTCCGAAAAAGACAGAGAAGAATATTTTGCATCGGTCAAAAAAGGAAAGAAATCTAAGGGAAACAAGTACCAAGGTGAAGAGGGAAAGAGAGAATTATCCAATATCTAGTGTTTTCACTGACATGAGCACGGGCACTATGCTTCAAATTTTCCACAAATAAAGGCAAACAAGAAGGAGCATGCAGTTGCAACATGTAAAGCGCTAGCTTCACATTTAGAGCCTTATTTTACTCTCATTTCATGCATGGCCAACACTATAATGGGATGTGTTATTGCTCCATGCCACCTACACCTACCTACAAGTTAGTGGAAATAGCCTTCAACCCCACAAGGTGTGGTTGTTGGCAAGGAATTTAGAGAACGGATTGTCACCTATTCCAGAATCTCTCCCTTTAAGCTATCTCTTAAGTTAGCTATGGGGGGTGGTCCCTAATAGAAAAAATAAGTTAAAGATGTGAGTTTTCTAGGAGAGTTGTTATAGTGAAACTGAATTTAATTTTAAATATTTATGAGAACTTTATGAACAACTTTGAAATAATAATATCAAACCATTCAACCAGTGCCTTAAATAACGTGCTTAAGAATAATGCTCAAAGAGATGAGAACACAATGATCCTAAAACATAAAAAAAATATGTTAGCACAAAATATTTTCAGGATAAAAATGAATGCAGGATAACGAGATCACAAAATTTAAACATATACTGTCATAGTTAGAAACAAACAAAAAAATTAGATGTTGAAGATGAAATTAAACTTTGCAAATATAGAAAGTAAGCATCACACAACTTGTATGAGATCAACAACCATAAAAAGGGAGATGTGATGAAGAGTGGTCTAGGTTCATTTTAGTTAAAGTTACTCTATGAAAAATATTTCAAATAAACTCTTCAATCCCAAAACCTCACCCTCGCCCAAATCATTTGGATCTCATAGTGAGGAGTCAATAGGGGAGTAGAGAGTCCCTAGAAGTCTATACAACCAACTTATGTTGGAGGTAAGTTTTAATGAGTTGCTTGTGTGAAATGAATGTTGATGAATCTCATTTAAATGATACATGCAAAGTTTCCATAAGAGATTAGATGGCGCTTGCTTGCAGTAATAAAAGAAACTTTGAGAGAAACAAATAAACTTATATGTGTTGTAGCATTTAAATAACAAGTGGAATGAAATAAATTCTTATAAAAAGGGTACTTCAATGGTTCTTCAAAATGCATGAAGCATAATCATTAAATCAAATGGAGTTTTTTCAAACATGCAAATTTCTCACATATAAAAAAATAATTTTTTCTCAAGTTTGTAGCATTGGGGCTCATGCATGTAAGTTTAATTTAACCAAAATTTAGTTATACAGATGTAGAGTGCATTAGTTGTTAATTCATTAGTATGTTTAAAACGAAAATTAGAAAATGAATCAATCCACCCAAGAAATTTCTTCCTCTTCAACGAAAGAAGGGGGACACTATGGGAAAATATCCCAACCTCCTTCAAGCAAAAAAAAGTTTTTTATTTTTTATTACAAGTGAAGAAAACAACCTTTAAGAAAGCTGCCCAAAAGGAGATCCTTCTACAAATAAAGAGCTTAGAAGAAGACTTAATCTCCTCCTCAAAAATTGACAACACAACTTATGGAGAAAAAATTGAAATTATGATTTTTTCAAGGCTCCAAGGCCCACGACAAAGATCAAGTTTTTTGTTGTCCAAAAGGTGCTTACGGCCTCCCTAAAATCAGATTTTGAAGTAATGGAAGCTTTCGCATGCAAGGAGGATCAATTGTCTATTGCCATCTTTTCCTCAAGCTCCTCGCTTTCCACACTTGAGCTTGTGGGCTGCGAAAGAAAATCAAACATTAGGCTGAAATAAAAAGGATTTAAAATACAAATTAATGTATAAAGACACTAGCCCAAGGAATGGGAGCGAACCCCCATTCTTGCATAGTTTAAAGAAACACTCTTGAAGTAGCAAATATGACTTTAAGACGCTCTACAAATGGAATTTTTTAACTTTTAAAAGTGGAAATAAATGATCAAGTAGCTAGAGAACGAGAAATTCCTTCTTTGTTTTCCTTTGATGCAAAACTTGGGGTTGAAAGTAGCCGAGCCTTGGATCGCTTTGAATCTAGTAGCGAATTGATCTATTTGAGACTTATCTCACGCCCGGATGGATTTTTTGCACACAATACGAATAGATATTCCCTACACACCTAAACAAATATCAGTCTGCAAAAGGATTATAGCATCATAATGAAATGTATAAATCAAACATTCCTCCAAAAATGACTTGGCAAGCTAATTCCTAGAATAATACTCTAAATCAATGATGTATGCAAGATAGCTTGCACACATCAATTCAAGAAAGATGGAAAATATAAATTAATATTGATCAAACATATAAATTAATTCAAATACAATATCAATAGTATGGAAATAAATCACCTCATAACGCCAAGAGAACATCTGCTAAATAGCCCCAAAGTCTTGATTTTATTGATATACAAAAATGGTAGAGTTTCCTCAAGCCCAATAGCTCATAACATGATATAATATGAGATTCCATGGTTCCATTATATAGAAAGTTGGGAGAAAATCCCAATGAAGAACCAAATTCCAAGTGGTGAGAGGGAGGAGATCACAAGACAAATTCGAATTTGATAAGTGGAGCTCCATTGCCAAGTGTAAAAATCGGATTCTGGCAAGTGGACATCATTTTCTTCTTCCCTTATGTGCCAAATTCGAATTTTGTGATGGAATGAAAAGTGTATATAGGTGGAAAACCATGTGGGGACAATTTTCCACAAAAATACCCACCAAATATTCTCTCAAATCCTCCAAAATATGCACTAACTTCACAAATTCGAATTTCCAAGTATTTAATGCCAGAAATTTGATTTTATTTGAGCAAATATCCTTTCCTTGATTTTAGGAGTCCACATCACCTTCTAACTTCACTTTAACTCCTCCATAATTTTCCACCTCATTTCCACCTCATTTAGTATGTGTAGATATTTATTTTTCTCAATTTATTTAATTTCTAGCTTAATTAATTGTGAGATTTCCCAGTAAACTTAGGAAAGTGAGTTTTGAGTGTTCACAACACATTTTTAACCCATCAAAGTGTGTCATAGTAGAAATGTGAGGGCGAGAGGTGTAATTTTGATTACTCATACCCCATACAACTTCTCTAGGCAACACTTATTACAATTCAATTACAATTTTTATTGCAATTTTCAACTTGTGGAAAATCAAAAAAATTAAAAAATCACTACCTAGACTTAACAAAATTCCACGATTTTTTTTGTGTGATTTAGTATGGTAATATACATCGACTCTAGATTCTAAGATGCATCAGGGGCTCAACCTTCAAGTCGTCACCCCGGCTTTGGGGCAATGCAATGAGTGAAAAAACCTAGAAAATTATTCACCACTAAAAAGAGGAATAATTAACCAAGTAAAAAAAACACTCCAAGGTGTACTCACTTGCTGATCAAGTCCCAACATATTAAGCCTGTTACAAACTCAATACTTTCTCAAATTCATAATTACTAGCATCACTTATTACAATTCCGTAGGGCATGGAATCTATGCATCAGAGAAAGATGTTGAGAAATAGAAGTAGAGTTCAAAACTCTATTGAATTGATGATATATGATGGTACATGTGTCCTCTGGTTCATCCTTGGGCATGGAGTCTTCACATAATCATCAGGTGCCACTCAATTGGTCAACATTTGGCTCCATATGGGGATGCATGCTAGATATAAAGTGATAGTGTACAAGAACCTGGAATCTGCATCCACCAACCAAAGATATATATTAGTAGTATCCATTCAAAATATCATTGAATAAAATCAGGTATAAAAATGGAAATTTATTCTAACAACATAATTTATTCATGAAATAAATTTACTTAACCATGAATGACAAGGGATAAGGTTAGAAATATGATACAAAAATATGCCCCATAGCATCAAATGTCCTCAATGAAGTTCATGTTGAGAACCTGCCTACTTTCCGACAGATCTATGGGTTGCATTTTTTATGTGCCTTGTCCAATTCTGAATATATTAGGACTTTGATCCATCCCAACACTCTGTTGTACATAATCATCATATTTACCAAATCCTTTCCGTTTTTTTCTTTTCTTCTTAATAGGTTGTGATGTTGATGTTGATGTGATCAAAGTAGACCTTTCTTCCCGATATTGAAAATACATAGATGGAGAATTTGAAGTATCCAAGACTTCAGTGACCTGCATTTCTCCATTCCGCATCTGCTATGGCATGGGTGATGGCTCTATCTCATAAGTATAAACCTGATTTCCCTAAGTTTCCTTGTGATCCGGGTCACCTTTGATCAACCATTTTTCAATGGAATAAATGACCTCTTCATAATAAGATGAAGCTTGATTCAATGGATCGGGAGGCTTGTGATCTGTTTCTTTGTTCTTTTCCCATTCGCCATCTGATCTAAGTTGGAATTTTTGTACCTGTGATCTTTCCATTTCCTCCAACCTATTCTGAAAAAGGATTTGATTAGCCTTCATAACATTTATTTCCTTAGAATGATTTGTTTCCATGGTGTTGATTAATTGCACTTGTTTTTCTTCCATGGCGAGAAACCTGTTTTGAATAGAGGTCATCTGACTAGAATGATTGACCTCCATGGCCTTTATTGCGTGTGCATGATTTACTATTAATTTTGTTTGATTGAGTTCTATGTTTTTAACGAGTTGAGCTTGGTTGAGTTGCATATCCTTAATCATTTGACTCAACTCTCTGATGAGATCCCTATCATTCTCATTTGCTTGATTTTTTGCTTTGATCTTTCTTTCATTTCTATATTTTTCTTCAAAGGCATCAATGATTGATTCTAGGGAGTCAAAACTATTAGAAATTAATTCTATGAACCAATCCATAGCATCACCATCTAATGAAAATATTAAAAGTTTAATTTTAACGTCCTCATGGTTAATATCATGGCACTATTTGTTCACACAAAGGTGGAAATTCCTAAGGTGAGTTTCGGTGGTAATGGTATTGTTACCTATAAAACTAGGCAACTCGTCAACAGCCTTAATGGCTTCATCCAGAATAAAATTCGGATATCCTGGAATGTTAGTAAAATTAGAAGGGGTGAACAGATCATTCATGATGTCATGCTCACTTGACCCTGAAAGAGAAAATGGATATCAGAGAGAGGTTCTTATCCAAGATTATCAAGAATTCTACAAGAAGAAGGCTTCAAGCAGAAATCCTTGTGGAAAATGAAATAAGTGAAGTTGCCACTTAAACAAGAAACTAACTCTAAAATCCAACATGCAAAAAACCAAAAGTTAGTCAATTTCCCAGGTACAAGAAATCTTTCCCCGATAACGACACCAAAAATTTTTATCGCTCCCTGCTGCCTATACCTACCTATAAGTTAGTGGAAAAAGCCTTCAACCCCACAAGGTGTGGTTGGTGGCAAGGAATTCAGAGAATGGGCTTTCACCAACTCCCGAATCTCTCCATTCAAGCTATTTCCTAAGTTAGCTTTGGGGGGTGGTCCCTAATAGAGAAAATAAGTTAAAGATGTGAGTTTTCTAGGAGAGTTGTTAGAGTGAAACTGAATTTAATTTTAAAGATTTATGAGAAGCTTTGAAATAATAATATCAAACCATTCAACCAATGCCTTAAATAGCGTACTCAAGAATAATGCTCAAAGATATGAGAACACAATAATCCTAAAACGGAAACAAAAGTTATCAACACAAGATATTTTCAAGACATAAATGATTACAGGATAACTAAATCACAAAATTTAAACATATCTTGTCATAGTTAGAAACAACAAAAAATTTAGATGCTGAAGATGAAATTAAAATTTACAAATATATAAAGTGAGCATCACACTACTTACATGAGATCAACAACCATAAAAAGGGAGATGTGATGAAGAGTACTCTTGGTTCATTTTAGTTAAAGTTACTCTACAAAAAATATTTCAAATCAACTCTTCAATCCCCAGACCTCACCCTCTCCCAAATAATGTGGATCTCACAGTGATGAGTCAATAGGGGAGTAGAGGGTCCCTAGAAGCCTATACAACTAACTTATGTTGGAGGTAATTTTTAATGAGTTGCTTGTGTGAAATGAGTGTTGATAAATTTCATTCAAATGATATATGAAAATTTTCCAGGAGAGATGAGATGGTGCTTGCTTGCAATAATAAAACAAAGTTTGAGAGAAACAAATAAACCTATATGTGTTGTAGAATTTAAATGGCAAGTGGAATTAAACAAATTCTTATAAAAAGGGTGCTTCAATGGTTCCTCAACATGCATGAAGCATAATCATTAAATCAAATGGAATTTTTCCAAACATGTGAATTGCTTACACATAAAAAAAGAGATTTTGCTCAAGTTTGTAGCAAGGGGGCTCATGCATGTAACTTTAATTTAACTGAAATTTAGTTAGATGGATGTAGAGTGCATTAGTTATTAATTCATTAGCATGCATAAAATGAAAATAAGAAAATGAATCAATCCACCCAAGAAATTCCTTCCTCTTCAACCAAGGAAGGGGGATACCATGGGAAAAATATCCCAAGCTCCTTCAAGAAAAAAAGAGTTATTTTATTATTGATATTAAGTGAAGAAAACAACCTTTAAGAAGGCTGCCCAAAAGGAGATCCTTCTACGAATAAAGAGCTTGGAAAAAGACTTAATCTCCTCCTCAAAAATTGACAACACAACTTATGGAGAAAACCTTCAAAATATAAATTTTTCAAGGCTGCAAGTCTCACTGCAAAGATCAAGTTTGCTGCTGTCCCAAAGGTGCTTACGACCTCCCTAAAATTAGATTTTGAAGTAATGGAAGCCTTCACATGCAAGGAGGATCAAATGTCTCTTTCCGTCTTTTCCTGAAGCTCCTCGCTTTTCACACTTAAGCTTGCGGACTGTGAAATAAAATCAAACATTACGCTGAAATAAAAAGGATTTAAAATACAAATTAATATACAAAGGCACTAGCCCAAGGAATTGGAGCAAACTCCCATTCTTGCCTAGTTTGAAGAAACACTCTTGAAGTAGAAAATATGACTTTAAGACACTCTAAAACTGGAAATTTTTAGATTTTAAAAGTGGAAATAAATGATCAAGTAGCTAGAGAATGAGAAACTCCCTCTTTGTCTTCCTTTGATGAAAAACTTGGGGTTGAAAGTAGCTGAGTCTTGGATCGCTTTGAATCTAGGAGAGATTTGATCTATTTGAGACTTCTCCCATGCCGGGATGGATTTCATGCACATAATACGAATAGATCTTCCCTACACACTTAAACAAATATTAGTCTACAAAAGGATTAAAGCATTATAATGAAATAGATAAACCAAACATTTCTCCGAAAATGGCTTGGCAAGCTAATTCCTACAATAATACTCTAAATTAATGATGCATGCAAGATAGCTTGCATTTATCAATCTAAGAAAGATGGAAAATATAAACTAATATTGATCAAGCATATAAACGAATTCAAATACAATAGCAATAGTATGGAAATAAATCACCTCATAAGCCCAAGAGAACATCCGCTAAATAGCCCCAAAGTCTTGATTTTATTGATATAGAAAAATGACAGAGTTTCCTTAAGCCCAATAGCTCATAACATGATACAATATGAGAGCCCATGGCTCCATTATATATAAAGTTGGGAGAAAATCCCAATGAATAACCAAATGCCAAGTGGTGAGAGGGAGTAGATCACAAGGCAAATTCGAATTTGATAAGTGGAGCTCCATTGCCAAGTGTAAAAATCAGATTATAGCAAGTGGACATCTTTTTTTCTTCCCTTATGTGCCAAATTCAAATTTTATGATAGAATGACAAGTGTATATGGGTGGTAACCCATGTGGGGACAATTTCCCATAAAAATATCCACCAAATATTCTCTCAAATCCTCCCAATTATACACTAACTTCACAAATTCGAATTTCTAAGTAAGTAGCTCTCATTTAATGCCATAAATTCAATTTTATTTGAGCATATGTCCTTTCCTTGATTTTAAGAGTCCACATCACCTTCTGACTTCACTTTAACTCTTCCATAATTTTCCACCTCATTTCCACCTCATTTAGCATGTGTGGATATTTATTTTTGTCTATTTATTTAATTTCTGGCTTAATTAATTGCGAGATTTCCCACTAAATTTAGGAAAAGTGGGTTTTGAGGGTTCACAACACATTTTTAACCCCTAAAAGTGTGTCATAGTAGAAAGGTGGGGCTGAGAGGTGTAAGTTTGATTACTCATACCCCATACAACTTCTCTTGGCAACACTTATTACAAATCAATTACGATTTTTATTGCAATTTTCGACTTGCGGGAAATAAAAAAAAATAAAAAAAATCACTACCTAGACCTAACCAAATTCCACGAATTTTTGTCTGTGATCTAGTATGGTAATATAAATTGACTATATACTCAAATATGCATCAAGGGCTCAACCTTCAAGTCTTCACCCCGACTTTGGGGCAACGCAATGAGTGAAAAAACCTGGAAAATTACTCGCCGCTAAAAAGAAGGAATAATTAACCAAGTAAAAAAAACACTCCAAGGTGTACTCGCATGGAGTCTTCACATTATCATTAGGTGCGAGTCAAGTGGTCAACAAAATGCATGTGGTATCTAGACAGTGGTGCCTCATTCCATATGATGGGGAATAAAGATATCTTTAAGTGACTTGGAGAAGAAGGACCTATAACATAACATAGTGTTTGGAGATAATAGGAGGTATAGTGTGACCGCATAGGCACAATTACCTTTCAGAGGGAGTCTGGTTCCCCTCTCAGACTGATAGAGTTTTTGTATGTTTCAATACTAAAGAAGAATCTTGTCTCTGTAGTGGTATTAGAATATTGTGGTTATGATGTCATATTTAGAAAAGGAAAGGTGTTCCTTAGACACATCACCACGGGGCAGGTAAAACAAATCAGTGTAATAGTCAAGAACCTGTATCTTGTCGAGGTCGAAGATGAATGCAAATATTTGAGGAGCAAAGAAGAGGTTAGTGTCTTGGTGGTTGAGAGGGATCATAAATCACCTCTCAACATGCAGCCTCAGAAGCAGTCTCAGAAAATTATGGAGCAACCACAATTGGAGAAGCAGAGAAGAGACCGAGTGGAGGCATCCAATGAAGCATAGGCCTTTCGTAGGGAGAAATTTCAAGCTAGATGGGTAGAGGGAGCACATGTATCCATGCTTCCAGGTGAGAGGTGGGGCGATGTGCAGACACAATCCCAAGAGAAGAAATTTGGGCAAGATCCATTGAGATGGCTTGTCTCATGAATCAATCTTACCTATGAGGAGGCCATAATACAAAATATTAGGAAGGATTAGTAGGAGTGATGGAGTCAAATGTCAGGAAGACAAAAGTCAGAGTGAAAGATGTCAGATACTGGAGCAGAGATCAAATTTGGCAGTAGTGTAGAGGGCACATACCCAAATTCAATAGCAGCGTAGAGTTTCTAGTAGACAATGTAGTACCTAGAAGCAGTCAGAGACTCTAATGACATATGCATCATATTGATGCAGTTTTTTGGAGGCTATTCAGTTTCAAGAGTTACACGAGAAAACAACACTAGAGAAGTGTTGCATGCAAAACATTCCAAAGGTACCGGATCGGGATAGATTGAATTATTTTCTTGTTTAGAGGGAATGTTGAAATTTGCAACAAGAAACACTGAAAAATGGCAACTAGAAATGGAATCCAGAAAATGGCACCCAAAAATGGTACAATATGAAGCTTGTGATTTAATTTTCCCTTAATTAAATTGGAAGAAAATTTGTAATTTCATCTCATGACAACTTGTATTAGTTAACTGAGTCAAGACGAATTAGTTAGCTTAGGAAATTTGAGTTAGAGTTCAAGGAGGAGGCATGTACATGATTTTCCTATTTTTATGGGGTCCAGTTATAGTTATTTGTGTGTTGTAATTAGTTAACTCAATTAATTGAGTTAAAATCAATTTAACAAGTTCTAACTGAGTGATGAGATAATGAGAGGTCAAGTTAATTAAATATGATTTAATTCACAAGCACTGATAAATTGGTTGACTGATAATTCACTATAAATATTTGTTGCATGTCAATTCTAAGGAAGACCTAATTGAGACTAAGGTTAAAGGGAAGAGATCTATTAGTTGTACTATTAGAAAATTGTACAGTTCATGTATGAGGTCAACGAGAATGCATTGAAGGATTGTGAAATTATTAATTGATATTTTACTAATTAATAGGCGCTCAATTAGCCCAAGAATGTGTAAGGAAGGAAGGTCATGTAGAGGTAAGAAAAACGTTAAATACTTGACCGATTTTTCTTAGATTGCAAGCTAGATCCGAGCTAGATCATAGTGATACAGTTGATAGGGTGCAAGGGTTTCTATGAGAGAGAAAATCATTATATTGTTTCATGATCTTGACTATATGCAATATAGGGATAGAGGGAATTTTGAGAAGTTTCTTTCTCTTACTTTTTATGTGATTCTAAGATCGTGTTTTGTTTCTGCAAATTGTAGAAATATTCAATATGTTGTTTTAGTACATTACAAGATCAGATTGATTCTCGTTGTTATATTTTCTAAAATTTTGGTGCTAAAAAGAGGGATTTGTATTTTTATGGTTAATAGCATATATGAATTGCATGGATATTTTGGCAACATGAATGACTACAAATTTTACATCGTTCATTTAATAATGACACATATTAATTTAGCAAGCACATGAAATAAGTCTAAAGCCAAATTTTGAAGACAATGGAGATAATTTTGAGAGTAAAATAATATTACAAACTTGAGTTTAGTCTCATATTAAAACAAAATTACAAATTCAAACTCAAACTTTATTTGAAATCCAAGATCAAATCCATAGTTACACCATAGTTAACCCATAGTTACACCAGTCAGATTGATGCATAACCCATTGTGCACAAACTTCCTCAATGAAATCGAGGGTAGATAATTCCTACCTAATCCAAGGAAGAAGCCTATGTAGGAAACCTCATATATTTGATCTCATAAGCTAGCTAGCCATCTCTAAACCTTTATATCAAATTATGGATTGTTTTTTTATAGAACAACTAGAACAAAATTCCTTGGATTTCACCTTCCACATCAATTTTAGTAATAGTTTCATAGAGGTAATATGGTAAAAAACGTTCTTCTTATTGGCTTTTAATATGTTAAATTTTCCAATTATAACACATGAATTAAGGTCTCAAAAGGATCATATTAATAAGTTCATGCAAAATGTGGTACTTTTACTCAATGTAGAACATGAATTAAGGTCTCAAAAGGATCATATTAATAAGTTTGTGCAAAGTGTGGTACTTTTACTTAATGTCAGACATGAATATGCCAGATGTTGCTTATTTATTCATGTTTTCAAATCAAAAAAATCTTCTTGGTATTTCAATTTAGTAATCTAAGATCATCTTTAATTGGAAGATTTTGAGACCGTGTTAGTGCTTTTGTGGCAATGGAGTAACAAATAACACCTCCTTAATAGTTGGTTGTTCCCTGAAAAGTATCACAGAGATAGTTGGTGATGTGAGTGGACAGAATTAAACAAAACAAAGCATTGAAATTAGTGAAAACAATTCATATATAAACATAAAATAAACAACAGAGACAAATAAAAAATAATGCTTAATGAAGCAACAAGTCAACATGATAATGGAAAAAGGTTCCCTTTATTAACTCCTGGTGGTAGAAGATTAGTACAATAGAATACTAAAAATACTTGAAGAGGATCCTTTGAGATATGGTGCTCAAAATCCTCAACAAGGTGTTCCCTTTCCTCGGTTTCTTTACAAGATTATCCTCTCTCTCAAAAGAAGTGTGAAGACTCTCCAATGGTGGACTCTTCTACTGTCACTAAGATATTGGATTGCTAAGAAGAAATATGGATAACATGCTAGTGCTCTCACTTCTTCTGCTTCAACAATGAAATGTGGTGTTTCTCTGATAGCAATTTGGTCAACATAACAATGTCTCTTGTTTGGGTTCTCCCATTGAGGGTTGCATATCTTTAGGGCGGCTCCAAGTTAGTTTTCCTTGACTAGAAATGTAAGGGAATCCTCTTCCTAAGTGTGGGAAGTGGTCCTGAATTTCTGAGTTCACACTTTCCTTTGACCATGCATCTTTCGAAGGAAAATATGTGCGATCGCGCATTTCACCCTCCTTCCTGGTGCATGGTAAAACAATTATTTTAAAAACCTTATGAGAAGTTTAATTTTTTGGATTTCCATAATGTCTCCAGCTGGAAAATATTTATCTATAAAATTTACTACACAACCTTAAGTGTCTTTTATAGTGTATGATTTTATGGTGTTAACATTTTCCCCCTGATGTATGAGGTTAGGAGTAAGCATATAACTGAAAAACATCATGCTTTTCTATTCTGACCAAGGGTATGTGTAACATATTTGAGAGAGAGAGAGAGAATAACTTGTCGTGGAGATGACTAGAGGGACCCCTTGACTGAGGAGAAAGGATAACCATGCTTTGTAAAAAACCTGAGTGATAAATAAAAAGTGCTTATATGAGATGAGCATGTCCCATGCTTTTTATGATGAATGGTTAATAAAATCTGACAAATATTGGTTCTGTCAAGTCACACTGTAGTACGTGACATGCTGATGGTTGGTCATGATAAATGTTTATGCCCTTGAGGGTATTTTCTTTGAACAAATAGACTAAATATGATGCCCCCATGCATTGTCTAGGTGAAACACTTCCTGAGTGAGGTGCTTATGTATGCATGGGTATTTGAATTTGGGAACCTCCCTTACATTTCGGTGTAAGCGCTGCTGAATGAGGTGTTTAGTGATGTGCGGGTCTTCAACTAAAAGGAAGATTTGCAGTGGTTATGAAGTACGATACTACACTAACATGAAAACATGTGTTGATGTCCAATGTCAAGGGGAATTATGACCTCAATGGGAAATTTTGATTCCCATTGTACCACCCGACGATGTTCCTTAAAGGGGGAACTTATCCAAGGTACTACCTCAATCCTGGAATATGAGTGGTGAAGTCGTCAGGAAAGAAGCATCAACCATCCAAAAAGTCTTGATATAGGGGATCAAGGTTTCTAGTGAAGTAGATTGTGACATGGTGGGTTTACAAGGCATGATAAATAACATGTTCTATAGTAATGGTTATGAAAAATTGGCCCGAGTTCAAAGCTATAATGCGAGTGGTAGCAGTGAAAACAATTTTTGATAGGGGTAGCCTTGGAGTCAATAGGAAATCTAGGGTATGTGCAAGTATGATATGATTGATGTGATTGGGATTAGTGGAAAATGTGTGAGCCCTGAATAAGGGTGACTAGAAACTGCCACTGGGTATAAGACATAAAAATATGGGTGATAGTATTTTTCCTAAAAAAGCTTTGTATAGTTTCCAAAAGAATGTAAAGGTGGTTTGGATATACAAACATAGATATGGGTGCCCCAAAAAACATGTTGACTTGTATAATGATGCAGGGATGGTGTAATTTTGCTGAGGGCAGGGGTCCATTGGCTGGTACCGGTGTGGGGTTGATGAGGCGGATGAAGTGACACAAATGGGCTATGCAAGTGGGGTATGATAGGCCAAATGTGGAACGTGGTAGTGAGTCTTGCTTGATCCGTCATAAAATATCAAGGGTAGCCCGGAAATTTGTTTGATGAGTGATGACTGAAGCATAATGAGGTTTATCTTCAAGGCATGCAAGTGAAATGGTTCCTAGGCTTGATTAGGTGGTCATGGACCCCGATAGTGGATGGGGTTTATGAATATGAAGGGATCCATGAGTGGGGGGGGGCTCTATCAATCGACATGGATGTTTATCATATGCAAGGTGAGGTGATGATAAAAATGGTCAAGATGATGGAACCTAAGGTGAATTTTGGAGAAATTATGTCAATATATGCAAATCTTGAGAGGAAGCCTATCATGCTAAGTGATGAATGATATTTTCTCTTGTATTTTTCTATCAGGGTCTTGGTTGAAGCATGTTGTTCATGATGCACCTGCAATATCCACGACCAATACCCCAAGTGAAAACATATTTTAAAAAATATGAATAATTTGTGATTGAATGAATGATATGAGCTAAAAAACAAGAGAAGGTGCACCTGAAATGATGGTCTGGGCATGTGGCGGGTCCAAAAATGAATTTTGGTATTAACTGGAATAGAGAGTTCCATGATGAAGATGACGTGATATCGATCCTTGTGTATCCCATAGTTTTGAGTACGAAGGTCCCAAGCTCCTATAATGGGCTCTAGAAAATGGCAAAGAGGGTGATAAATAGGGCTAAGGGGGCTAAATATCATTTCATTTGCACATTTGAGCTTGAGAGGCTAGAGCTTGATCCAGGAGCCTTTCTTGTCGTTGCGATCAACCAGAGTACTATGGATGCGCACGGGGAGAGTCAAGTAGGAGCTTATACCCTAAAATTTTCATTTTTGGTAGTTGTAGAGTAGGTAGGTCATACAAGGGTTCCCGATACAACCATTTTAGGGTGAATTTTTAGGGCCGCACAAGCGACTTAGGTAGAGTCATGTGGTCGTTGCGTGAACCTCTAAGGTTTATGCGGGGACACCGCGCACAAGTTCCCCTTAGTCATACGGTTGGTGCTACTAAGTCGCGATAAGCCACAATGATGTCCATCCAGGGGTCACCGTGACTTTGTCGTTGGACTGCGTGCGGTTCGTGCATCTATGTTTGACATAGAAATGTGGACCATGTGTCTATGTTAAACACGGACACACAGACCTCGATCTATTGGTTGCCACGGCCTAAGCCCTAAGATATATGTGGCCCATGCATATTTTCAAAAAATGTACACGTGATGTGAGCATTTGTGTGGGGCATAGGCGCGCACTTGTCAGAAATGGGATATTTTCTCATTTTTATAGCTTAGGAAGCTAAAAAATTGATTATTGATATCCTTGATGGCAAGATGATTTGGAGAGAGTAGGACTGGGTGACCCTGCGTGTTGCGATTGTGGGGAAACAGGTAGTGAGCCAGGACTTGACTCGATGGGGGTTACTGAAGTTTCCTTAGAACTTGATATTGAGATTGCATGATAGATTCCTACACTTTTTGATCCGATGTTGGGATGATGACCGATAGATCATGGTTGTCTAGAGGGCCAATTTTCCCATATCGACCCAGATTGATGTGTATTTTTGACATGATTGTTGCCTTTTGGGGAGGATTTACCATATCTAGTGCTAGTTGGGGATGTGGACATTCGTCGATGGGTAGAGACTGCGGGTCACTTCGAGCCTAACCCATTCGAGGAGGGTTGTATTCGGGTAGCTGTTATCTTATATCTTACTGAGCGAGTTGCTCTAGCTATGATCGTTTGTTGCCGGGGTCAGCTTTCCCCCACAGAATATTAGGGCCCCAGATAGAGGTCCTTCAGCATTTGTAGGATTGCCATTTCTTTGACTAAGCTTGATTTCTATACAGGGGCATGACATCCCAACTTGCACAGGTGAGGTGTGGAGAGCTTAGGAACTTTTCCTATGGGGGTATTCTCTGCAACATTATGTAAAAGAGGGTTTTTATGCTCTGACCCTTTTTTAGCAGTGTCGCCAAGGCCTGCTAGGGACCCACGCATACGACAGTGGGAGCCGGTGATGCCACAAGCTGGTGGTCGAGCATCGGGGCGTTATTGGAATGCCACTGTGGAAGGTTGGTTTAACTCCAACCCTTAGCTAATATTGGAGTACCCATACCATGGTGTGGACTTCCGGGGGGATCTAGACATGGGTCTTCCTCCAATTGATGCTTGGGGACCAACAAGTACAAGATTTTTTGTTTTCTGCATTTTTGTATTTTTTACATGTATATATGTGGTTTAGATGAAGACATTTATATCATGCTTATTTACTTGCAAATGCGGGGCCCCAGGTGTTAGGATATTTCGACACATAGGAAATAGTTAAGTATAACTTGGTCTAGCATAAATTTAGGTAAAGTGTGTTTCTTTAGTATGTAATTTTGTAACTTATAATCTGATGGTCATGATATGTAGTGATCTGATGGCTCATTCTCTCCTCTATATTACCAACACTTGATTCATGGATTAACACCTGATTGGTCTATGATATCTATTTAAAGAGCATGGAGGGTCATTTTTCCTGTGACTGTTTATCAGAGAAACTTATGTAAATTTTCTTTTTTTATATTAATAAATTGCGTGAAGTGGTCGCATTGGTTTAGGTCGTGGATTGTTTCCCTCTTAGATGGTTTTAACCACGTCAAATACTGGTGTACTAATATGTGATTTGTTTATGAGCAGTGACCTTTGGTGTTTGATCTAAGGAACTTACCCTGTAAATTCATACATGGTATCATAGTTGTTTGAGGGTTGCATCAGTTGTTGATCCAAATCTGAAGCCAATTTTGACTGCATGCGACTGTTGTTTTTGAGATCCACTGTTTCTGACCACTTTCGAGCCAAGAGAACTACTCTATTGTGTCTGGAGCCTCTGTTACGATGAGGAACCCCTTTCATTTCATACGAAAATGTTTCTGGTTGCCCTAGCATTAGAGAAATTTTGAGGTCTAAAATGGGCCTCCTAAGAAAAATGTACAACAAAAATAAACTTTATAAGAACCAATAAGATTCAAGATGACGATGTCAACCATGGGGGAAGATTCACCATTTTTGGGGTAAAAAATTTAAAGGATTAAAAAATAATAAAATAATAAAACTACTTTTTCAACTTATCTCCCTAAGGGTTTACTCAAATTTCGAGCAGGAGTACTCATTGGATGAAAAATTTAATTCCTCCTCCAAGGAGTACCCATGTTTTATACTTTTGATATACCCTATTACACGAAAAATCATAAATACATGAAAAAACGTGATTGAAATCAAATTTTTAATGTATTTCTCAGTTTTCGTATAAAAGGGTCCATCGAAAGTATGCAACATGGGTACTCCTTGGATGAGCAACCAAATTGTGCATCCAAGGAGTGTTCCCACTCGAAATTTGAGTAAACCCAAAGGGAGATAAGTTGAAAAGATGAGTTTAAAAAGTAGTTTTTTATTTTTTTCCCTCTAAAATTTGATGATGTAATCTAATATTATTTTTTTATTTCCTCTATTATTTTATAATTTCCTTAGGAGGCCCATTTTAAACCTCAAAATTCCCTAATGTTATGTCATTTTAGATCTAGAGGTATAATTTATTTTTTTGCAGATATATTTATTTATCCCTCTATTTATTTTGGTTTATAATCATATTTTTATTATTGGATCTACACCCTCTTCTCTGTGTATGCTATTTTCTCTGCGCTCTGTGCGATCTAGCAAACCAAAAATAGAAAGACGAGATTTTTTCACTCGCACATGCTCTTTCCACGTGACTTTGTGTGATCTCGAGAAATCATAAATAACGAGAAAAATATTTAGTTTTCGGTTGGACTAACCAAAAATCAAACATCTAGTAAGAAGGCTTGTATTTTTTTGTTTTTGTTTGCGTGGCTGTTTTTTTGCAGGAAAAATAGCATGCACCCCAAAGAGAAAAAATAAAATAAAACCCCCCTTCCAAATTTCCAACAATTACTAAATATTTTAACTAGCTCACTTGGCCTAAATTTACTTTATTAAAGGTCTTGGGTTCAAGTCTCTTTGTCAAGTTACTTTTTCTAATTAAGTTACGTTATGCAGTGGTGTTTCTCATCCATTATAAAAATTGAGTCACTTATAGTCTAAAGTCACTTTATCTTTTATTTAAGTTACAGTCTACTTGGTCATTAGTTCATAAAGTAACATTGTAAAAATGACTCTCACTTATTTATAAAAGTGGGTCACATAAAACAATTTTTTTTTTTTAAAGTGAGCTTATTATATTAAGTTTGGAAATGAGAGGATTTTTTTTTTAAGTACAACTTCATTAACAACTTTCAACGTATCACGTGACTACTTGTCATCTACTTCAACATTTCTTCAAAAATGCATAACTTCTTCATCCAAAAGTCATTTTTTTTACCGGCCTAACGTCTCGAGATATTTCCATTGGAGTAGTTAGTTTCAACCTTTACAACTTCAGTTTTTAAAAATGAAAAGCACATGTCCGGTTATTCTTAACAACACCAATTATTTCCAATGGTTATCCTACATGGTAGAATTACTTAGAAGTAAAGGGAATTATAGAATAGCCTCAGGAATAGAATTTAAACCTACCGATGAAGACAAAAATGCTAAATGGGAAAATAAACAATATCAAACACGAGGGTTGATATGAATGTCCATTGCTCAATATCTTAGATTTCATATCCAAAAAAATGACTCCCCTAATGAAGCTATGAAAAAGATAAATACTATTTTTGGTATTCAAAATGAAATCAGAGCCCACCAACTTGAAAATGATTTTCTTACTTTGGACCCCAATAATTTCTCCTCTATTGAAGATTTTTTGTCCAAATTCAAGATCCTTAGAATTCTCCTAGAAGGTTGTAAGGTCAAAAAGGAAGATGGTAGTATTATCTATTCCATTCTTACTAAGTTAGGCCCTGCATACTTTGTATTTGTTTCCACCTTCCATTCCACTAGAGAAGCCCTCATTTCTCAAGGAACACCCTACAAGTCCCCCTCTTTTGATGCATTTTGCGATTCTTTGATAAGAGAACAAGAAAAACGCTTACACCTTGGACTTATTAATACTGAAAACCCTTCTGAGAAAGCCTTAGCAGCCCAACAACAACAAAATCCAAAGAATCCTAAGAAGCAACATCCTAAAAAGAATGGTCCTAAACCAAACAAGGGTCTTAAGCAATATCAATCGCAAATTCAAAAAACAACTCAATAAACTGATAAGGTAAATAAAAGAAAAGAGAATAAAACAAATAGACATTATAACTTTTGTAATCATGACGGCCACAAAGAGTCGAAATTTTTTAAGAAGATGGAATCCTTGGAAACAAAAATGAAGAAGCACAACATCCATTTGGATAACTCTTCAATTTCATCTTCAGGAATGACACTTCCTGCATGTGGTTGTCAAGCATCAAGATCTGGTTATGCTTTGAATGTATCTTCTTCTTCTCATTCTCATGAGTGGCTCATTGATTCTGGAGCCCTTTACCACATGGCAAAAAATAAAGCCATGTTTTCCTCTTTAAATGGTTGTAACACCAAAAATATTTATGTTGGTGATGATAGATCTCTTTGTGTTTTAGGGTCTGGAACCATTCATCTAGATAATGGTCAATTTAATGATATATTATGTTTTCCTACCTTGTCCTCCAACCTTCTATCTGTTTATCAGATAAATCATTTAGGTGAAGAGAAAATCGTAGAATTCTCACCTCATGATGTTGTAATTAAGGACCTAAGATATCCTAGACATATTTTAGCTACCAACATTGCTGATGATTCCACAAGGTTGTAAAAGTTTGACAACTTTGGGTCATCATGTCTTCCCTCAATTTTTGTTGCTCATAATGATGAAGTGAGAAAACATGAGTGATTTGGTCACTTAAACGACCACTCTCTTCAAAATCTATGTAAATAAAATATGGTGACAGGTCTTCCTATGGTATCTTGCCGAGATGGTGTTTGTTCTGGTTGTGTACTCATTAAAAATCATGGGGATAGTTTTGACAAACATGCCTCTTGGCACGCTTCAACCCCTTTACAGCTTGTGCACAATGATTTATGTGGTCCAATTCCATTTGTTTCTTTCTCTGGATACAAGTACTTCTTAACTTTCATTGATGAATTTTGCAAATGCACTTGGGTATACTTCTTAAAACTCAAGAGTGAATTTTTTAATATGTTCTTTTCCTTTAAGGTCTTTGTTGAAAAAAAATATGGACATAAAATTCTTAAGTTAATATTTGACAATGGAGGAGAATATGTTAACAAAAAATTTATTAACTTTTGCACTGAGCATGGCATTCAATTGCAACATATTGTTCTGTATACTCCACAACAAAATGGTGTAATGAAAGGAAGAATCTCACTCTAAAAGAAATGGCTAATTGTATGCTTCAGTCTAAAGGACTCCTACTAAGGTTTTAAGGAATATCACTCTAGAAGAAGCCTGGAGCTCAATCAAACCAGGTGTAAGTCACTTTCGTGTTTTTGGAAGTGAAGCTTGGGCCAATATTCCAGATGAGAAACATAAAGCCTCAGAACCTAAGAGTGAAAAATGTGTTTTTTTTGGATGTTCTGAAGATGCCAAAGGATATAAACTTCTTCAACCCAAATCCAAAAATGTAATCATTAGAAGAGATGTAAAATTTGATGAAAATATATCATCCTGTGAGCCTAGTTCAGCGGGTGTGCCACCTTTGGCTTGCGAACCTGATTCGGCATATGTGCCACCTCTCTCTATCTATTCTACTTCTGACATCATTCCTTCTACTTTAACTGATGACAACGAGGATGAAAATCCTCCTCCACCTCCTTAGGATCTTCCTTCAACTCCAAAACTTCCAAAATGGGTCTGCTCTACTTGGGATGCAACAGGTTCTCTTGCAAGTGACCTTGCAGATCAATGTCGGACATGTTCTCAGTTCAACAAAGCCTCTTATTTATTGGCTCAAGTTCCAAAAAATCATGGTCCAGATACCTTTGAAGAAGCTTTAGTTCATCTAGATTGGGATGAAACTATGAATGAAGAATATCGTTCCTTATTGGCAAACGAAACTTGGGATATTGTTCCTCTTCCAAAGGGAATAAAAATTGTCAGATGCAAATGGGTTTGCAAAAAAAAGTTTGGACCAGATGGAAAATTAGATAAACATAAAGCTTGTCTTGTTGCTAAATGTTATTTCCCTTGTTTCCTCCTTTAAATGGGAAGTCCATCAGATGGATGTTAAATACACCTTCTTACATGGCGACTTGCGTGAAGAAATATACATGGAACAACCCCTTGGCTTTATCCAAAAATACTCTAGCCTTGTTTGTCACCTTAATAAGTCTCTCTATGGTCTCAAACAAGATTCTCAGGCTTAGTATGCCAAAATGGATAGCTTTCTCTTAGATAATGGCTTTTATAGATGTCATTCTGACAACACAGTCTACACCAAGAAAGTGGGTAAGTCCTTAATCATCCTTTTTCTTTATGTTGATGATATTATCCTTGTTGGTAGTGATCCCAACCATATAAACCATGTGAAGTCTAGCCTCAAAAAGAAGTTTTAAATGACATACTTAGGACACCTGCATTATTTTCTTGGTCTTCAAGTCTTGCAATCCAAAGAAAGTATTACCCTTTCTCAGTCTAGGTATTCATGTGATATTCTACGCCACTTTCACATGGAAGACTGTAAACCAGCCCCTTTCAGTCTAGAGTCAAGATTTTGGTCACTTGTACTTCCCCTAAGGTTGATACTACCTCATACCATAAACTTGTTGGCAAACTTCTGTATCTAACCCATACCCGTCCTGAGATTTCCTTTGTCGTTGGTCCTTTTTCTCGGTTTATGAAAAAACCTCATGAAAGTCACTGGAAAGTAGCTAAAAGAATACTTCTTTATGTTCGAGGTATAGTTCAATTCGGGATTCATTACAGTTCAATTGTTGGTTGGTTTCACTGATTTTGATTGGGATGGTGACCCTGATGATCGAAAGTCTACTGCAAGTTATATATTCACTCTTGGTTCAAGACCTATTACATGGTCTTGTCAGAAACAAAGTGCCATCTCTCTTTCTTTAGTAGAAGCAGGGTATCGTGGTGTTGTTGAAGCCAGCAAGGAAGCCATGTGGCTTCGTTAGATCCTGTTTGAATTTGGTCTTCATCAACAACATCCAACTACACTTTGGTGTGATAATCAGAGTGTCATTCAACTATGAAAAAATCCAGTTCAACATCAACGCAACAAACAAATTGAGATACACATGCACTTCATCAGAAAGCTCATTCATGACCGCATTCTTGAAGTGCACTATTGTTCAACCAATGATCAAGTTGTTGATATCTTTACAAAGGCTCTCACAGAAGAGAAGTTTACCAAACTTCGATCTATGCTTGGAGTTCAAGAAAGTTATAATTAAGGGGGGATGGGCTCTAATTCCTCCTTCCTTCTCCTATTATGTCACCGTTGTAAATACTTCAATCCTATCCCAAGTTTTTCTTAAGGGGGAATGTTAGGATATTCTGACACATAGGAAAAAGTTAAGTATAACTTGGTCTAGCGTAAAGTTAGGTAAAGTGTGTTTCTTTAGTATGTAATTTTGTAACTTATACTCTGAAGGTCATGATATGTAGTGGTTTGAAGGTTCATTCTCTCCTCAGTATTACCAACACTTGATATGTGACTTAACACCTGATTGGTCCATGATATCTATTTAAAGAGCATGGAGGATAATTTTTCTGGTGACCGTTTATGAGAGAATCTTATGTAAATTTTCTTTGTTTATATTAGTAAATTTCCTGAAGTGGACATGTTGGCTCAGGTCATGGTCTGTTTCCCTCTTCGAGGGTTTTAATCACGTCAAATACTGGTGTACTAATCTGTGATTTGTTTGTGAGCGGTGACATTTGGTGTTTTATCTAAGGAACTTACCCTGTAAATTCATACACCATGGACGATAGCTATCTTACCTGGTAGGAAATGATCTGATACGCATGTGTGTCGCAGGGGTGGCACCCATTCCCTAGAGAACTAGAGATGTGAGGCCTCCTGCTAGGCCTAAGCGATCAATGCAACAACACCATTTGGAGATTGGTAGACCCTTTGGGGAGGGTAGCAGTATGGCAACAACCGGGGACACAAAGTAGTGGTGTGAGAGTGTTGAGGTAGCAGAGGCTTGGTCAACAGTTGTGGAGGATGAGCCGCAAGATTACCAAGATACTTGGGGTAGGGTTGAGTCACTAACTATAGATATTCCCACTAAGGGTTGGGCGGAGTTGGCAGAGGCCGTAGTGGAGATGACGATGGCACAGGAGCGGGTGCGTCAATGAACTTTGCATTGTATAGCTTTGGTGGTGGCCACGACTGGTCCCATTTTGGCTTTTAGTGAATAAATTGGTCCACGGGACCGGGAAGGAGGGTCTCAACCCTAGATTATTTTTATGTATGTAGCAGGGCAAGCACCCAGTATGAGGATGCTCCCTTTATTTTTGATGACATATTTTTTCCTGGTTATGAGCTAGTGGATTGTATATTCATTTTTGTATACTTGGGCACATATATATTTTTGATGTATATATGCGAGATGTATTTTGGCGACTCTCATGATGTGCACATGTTGATACTTTATGGTGTATCTCATGTCTATGATATATATATATATATATATATATATATATATATATATATATATATGTATGTATGTATGTATGTATGTATGTATGTATGTATATTTGATGGATATTGATGCTTTTATGGTTCATGGTATATATGTAATGAATTCCAGTATAGGATTTGGTTAGCTATGCGATTAGCTATGTGATTTTGATATCTTGGTATATGTGTAAATTTGATGTGATAAAAAATTTGAACTAATCTTTGTGCATGTAGATATTTCCTAAAGAGGCATGGATCACGCACCTGAAATGTTTGATTTAAATGTGATATAACCAACTAGGAATCAAGGAAGACATGCAAATGGCAGATACACTAGAGGGAGGCATCGGCCAAAAGGCCTATGACGATGTCATATTCAGCTTGATTGTTGGTGTTTGACCTAAGACACAGTCCATTAGTGAGGCAAGGTGTTCAGTAAGTAGAGTATATGGCCTAGGTTGCAGCAGCAAGGTCTTGTGACCATTGAGAGGCGCCATCAACAAATCCATAATGATAGATTGACAGACGATCCATCTACGACACAGTATGAGAGATAATTTTTTAGAGTAAATCCATGACGAGGTGATCATCATAAAAGAAAGTTACGGTACATACATATTTATTCTAGGGCACTGAGGGACTTTCTTTATGGGTGAAATGTTTTGATGTAGAGTCCATTGATGGTATTTTTTAGGAATTTCCCGCTAGGCTCTGATAAAATGTATGCCCCATTGAGGAAGAAATGTTTGACAATATATGGACCATTCCATAATGTCTTGAATTTTGTAGGTCCTAATGCTTCTTGGGTGACATCATAACAAAGGACTAATTCTCCCTTGGCGAATGATCGAGGGGTGTTGTTGCAATCAAATGAGGCTTTGACCCTCTTTTTGTGGGCTTCATTATGTTGGAGAGACTCTCGTCGACTTTTGTCGACCAGTTCTAACTGCACCAACCTTTCTTTAGGGGTGTAGTATCAATGAGAAGTTCAATAGCTGAATTTAGGGGGGGCATTTTGCATTCAATGGGAAGCATGACCTCCACCCCATAGACTAATTGGAAGGGTGTGAACCCTTTTGATTCTTTGACCACTGTGTGATATGCTTATAGGGCTGAGAACACCATTTGGTTCCAACTGGTTTTGTGTTTTTTCACCATGCGTTGCAACATTTTTTTAGTACTTCGTTGAAAACTTCCACCTGACCATTAGATTGGGGGCAGTATGGTGATGCAAAATCGTGAGAAAAATGAATTTGTTGGGATAATTCCTGGAATATTTCATTTTCGAAATGTTTCTCGTGATTTGATACCAATTCCTTAGGGACACTGAACCGTGTGATGACATGGTTGAAGAACAACCACGTGGTATCTTATACATTATTTTTGTATGTTGGCATCGCTTCTTCCCACTTGGTGAAATAATTGACAACCACAACTATGTATTTGTGGTTTCCGGATGATGGGGGGTTGCATGCCATGAAGTCTATGCCCCATTTGTAGAAGTGGCTAGTCATTAGGAGAATTTTGGGGTAAAAAATGGGCCTCCTAAAAGAATTGTACAACCAAAATAAACTTTATAAGAACCAATAGGATTCAAGATGACGATATCAACCATGGGGGATGATTCACCATTTTTGGAGTAAAAAAGTAAAAAGATTAAAAACTAATAAAATAATAAAACTACCTTTTCAAATCGTATTTTCAAATTGTATCCCTAAGTTTTTACTCAAATTTCGAGTGGGAGTACTCGTTGTACACAAAATTTAATTCCTCATCCAAGGAGCACCCATTTTGCATAATTTCGATGGACCTTGCTACATGAAAAATGAGAAATACATGAAAAAACATGATTGCAATCATGTTTGTCATATATTTCTTATTTTTCATGTAGAAGGGTCCATCGAAAGTATGGAACATGGGTACTCCTTGGATGAGGAATCAAATTATGCATCTAATGAGTGTTTCTGATCAAAATTTGAGTAAACCCATAGGGATATAACTTGAAAATATGATTTCAAAAAGTAGTTTTTTATTTTTTCCCTCTAAAATTTTATGATGTAATCTAATATTATTTTATTATTTCCACTATTATTTTATAATTCCATTAGGAGGCCCATTTTAGACCTTAAAATTCCCCTAATGGATGATGATGGGGTGTAAGGGAGCTGGAGGGGCTATTGCCTTATGAGTGTATCATTGGCATCACTCGCATATTTTGACTGCTTGGATGGAGTCATGAAAGAGGGTGGGCCAAAAGTAACTGGCACGTAGGAATTTTTGAGCAGTGGCCATCCCCAAGAGGTGGCCACCACAAGCCCCACTATGACAGTCATTCAGGACCTGATCTACTTGGTTGTGAGTGAGGAAACTATGAAGGATGGTGTCAATGCATGTTTGATAAAGGACATCCCCTAAAAGGAGGTAACGGGGGGCCTGATGGCGTATGCACCTTCGGCCTTCACGAGTGAGTTGGGGTTTGAACTTTTGAGTTCGTAAAATGAGGAGGATATCACCATACCAAGGGACACTAAGAAAATATGTTCATATGATAGTGCATCATTAATGGGGGATCCTTGGGTCTTTTTTGGGATATCAGTGATGAATTCGTCGAGGATGAGCACCTTTTTTCTTTCCAGGGAGTTAAACTGTAGATCAAATTCTTGTATTATAACTACCCATCAGGCGTATTTCTGATTCATCATATGACGAGTTAGAAAATATCGCATAGGGTTGATAGATGTTATGACAATGCTGGTTCGAAGGATGATATAATTTCAAAGCTTATGTAGTTAATGTATTATGGCTAAGGTTATTTTTTCCTCTACATCATACTTCACTGCAGGCCTGGATAAGTTCTTGCTAATCTAATGAATTACGTGTTCCCTGATGTCTGGTTTGTCCTGGAATAACACCCCAACAATTTCTATATCTGATGCAGATAGATATATGGTGTAGCGTTTATTGTGGTTGAGTGGGCTAATCAAAGGAGTTGAATATAATGAATTTTTTAAAGCTTCGAATGATTTTTTGGCTTGTTCATCCCATTGTAAAGGGATGTATTGATGAAGGAGACATAGGAAGCCTTGTGCGCAAGTAGCATAGTTAGGGACAAAGTGTCATAATAAATTGGCCTTACCCTGCAACCTTTGTAACTGATTCAATGTTTTTGGAGGTGCTACTTCTTTACTTTCCTGGAATTTGAGGGGGTCGAATATGATACCTTGCTGAGAGACTATGAATCCTAGCAATCTTCCTACATTGACGTAGAAAACACACTTGAGAGGCTTCAAGCATAGTTTATATTGTCGACATATTTGAAAAAACAGGTCAAGGTCTTCCAAATGGTCAACACGCGTCTTGGATTGTACGGTAAGTCCATCCAAATAGGCGAGGATGAGATGAGACAAGTCGTGAAATATGTAGTTCATGACCCGCTGGAAGGTGGTGCCCATGTTTTTAAGTCCTAATGGCATAACTTGGTATGCAAAGGTACCCAGAGGGGTAGTAATTATGGTTTTGTATCGATTCATGTGGCAAATATGGATTTGATTGTACCCAGAGAATCCATCCATGAAGGATAGGGTCTCATGGTCGATGCAAGTGTCTATAAATTGGTCAATGAATGGTGTGGGATAATTGTCTTTGGGACAAGCTTTGTTCAGATTTCATAAATCGGTACAAACACAGATGATGACCTATTTTTTCATGACGAGCACAGGGTTGGAAACCCAATACGTGTAAGCGATAAAATAGATGAATCCAACTTTGTGGAGTTTATCTATTTATTGTTTGATTACTTCTGCCTTAGAGGGTTGTAATTGGATTTGCTTCTTTGGGATGGGATGGGTCCATGTGTCAATATGGTGTTCCACAATGATGGGATTGATGTCTAGAATTTCCAAGTAATCCCATGAGAAAATATCCCTATATTATTTAAATAAGGAGGTGTATGAGGATACCTCTTCTGGAGAGCATGCTTCCCCTAGGGAGATTTCTTTGACCTTGCCAGGTTTTTTCAAAATATTTACCTTAATGGTAGGTGAAATATTTGACATGTTTCCTTCCTCAAATGCATCGAGTGTTGGGATAGGATTTCTGAACCAATGTACTCTCCTTGATGGCAAGAAATATTTAGATTCTATGGTTCAAATATCATGAGTTGGTGTGCTAGTAGGAACACATGATTTTTTAGGTAGAAAAAATGAATGATGGTGCGTGGTGTCCCATGGAAATTTGTGTTCTGTCATGGCCTGTATAATATCTTCATCTAAGTGAAAAATATTATCTAAAGTTGAATTGGTTTGTGTGAGGCCTTGAGGAGGGAGTTTGGGCCTAACAATGCTAGTTGATAAGAAAGAATATGATTCGGTGGTTGATGTAGTCGAACTAAGCGAAGTTGACAAGGTGAAAATAGGATGGTTCTGCACCTTCGTTGGTGTTACTACTGGTAAACTAGTTTTAGAAATCTCGACACCAAAAAATGATGAGTAGACAACACGAATCATGGTTCCCATAGATGTTTAGATGAATCGTATGTGATGTTGAATATCATCAGCATTAGGTGGTGGAATAATTTCTGTAATGGCTGGTTTATAGTGAGTGGGAGGGAGTTCTTGCGACCTTGTTGGTGTACAAGGAGCAAAGGTTTCCTTTCCAATAGGAGGTTGGCATTGCATCCTAATTTTTTGAAATGTTTGTAACATAAGGCATTCTTCTACACTATGAGAGTTACTGGTGCAGATGTCACACATAGGGTAAGTACTAATCGATTAGATGGTATGTGAGTCAGTACTTCTCATAGCGTAATATGACGATGCTTGGTTATGTTTGCAAGATGGGGAATTTATGAGTGCTTTCCATCTCTGAGTCTTATTATTAGCAAGGTATGGCTTCGTAGGATGTGTTTGGTTTAATGTTGCTTTGGTTGCTCTCAAATGTGCAAGATATTGACAGTTCTTCGTGTGATGAAATTGAGAGCATATGCGGCAATAAAAATGTGTGATTTTCGCTTGGTTAGAGAGGTGGATTTTGGGACTGGGGGCCACTATGAAAATAATATCAATGAACGTTCCCAATTCCCAGCATTGGTTAACCAAGTGGTTGGGTTTATCGCATAGGGAACATGGGAGGGTTGGTTTGGACCATGCGGTTTTAGGGTGTTTGGTATTTTTCTGTATCAAACACGCATAAGATGGACCTAGATGCTTCATCCCTTTGGGGTGTGGTGTTGTCTAAATATTTCATGTCCTAGTTGACTAAGTCAAAATTTTCAGCGATGAACCGATGAATTAAGTCTAACATAGAACAGAATTAGGAAAGGTGGGGACAATTTCATACATAATTTTTACTTACACAAATCTGACAAGTATGGCTTCTATGTATAGATATATTTCTTTGCAAAACATGGTTAACTGGGTACCATCGATTAAATTCCCTTAATTCGGGGCATTGGGTGATCAAATGGTCGGGTTCATCGCACAAGTCACAAATTGGGGCGGGAGTTGTAGACTCGGTTTGTCTTCTTGTATTCTGTTGAATTGGGAGAGGTGGGTATGAGCATGAAGCTGGTTCTTCTCATACATACAATATTGCCTTGGATCTGTCATCAACTATTTGCAAGTCTGTTGCATATGGGTCCTGGGAATTGGATTGCATGAGTGCATGTAATGCAGATCTATACCCAGGGATTTCGGGTCATTGGTGTATATAATTCCCGTATTCCATGCATATAGCACATGCATGGTTGGTACATAATGCCTTGTTGTGTACATTTGTGACCTTCTCTCTAGTAGGTGGATTTGGGGCTACGGCCGTATTTTGGGCATGTAGGAGAGTATTTAACTCCTGTAACTTGGGGTAGGTGTTGCTGGGGTGACCAACCACATTGCATAAAGCACAAGGTGGAGATTTCCTAGGAATATTTGGGGTGTCCACCTTCTTCCTTTTTTATTTTATCCTTTTGGGTGGCACCGACTAGTTTCGATACATGTGCTTCCTGAGTTATGTTGGTCTCATGAGAGGTAATAGGAATGATGCCTATAGAGGTGATACCTGAGTTTCCTGACATGGACGAAGGGGCCAAATTACAGACTGGTATCATGAGATCTGTATTTGGAATTGTAAGGTTTTCCATGACTTGGTGTGAGACAAAACCAGGTGGAGGGTATAAAAAGGGGGTTTGGGTGATGACACATGGGAGGAATTTTGAGTCGGTATAAGTGACTCTCTAGGTATCAGATGTTGTTTCCTGACTCGGTTGGGTGTTTGATGAACTTATCATGCACACTGCAACTCCTGCTATTGTTGGAGCCTCCTTTGGAAACACAAGGGTTCTCCATGATATGTTTTGAGGAGAGTGGATGGTTTGAATTAACTGCAAGCGAACTCCATGTATGTTGTAATCAACTCCATAGAATATTTTACACATGGTAAAACATCGTCAAGGGCGGTTACTATCTTCTTCTCGTAATATGTGAGATGGTCAATAGTAACTACTTTCTCTTCACGCACTAGTAAAAAATGATGAAATTAATGACTAGGTGACTAAAAATGTTAGTCACCACAATTATTTCAAGTGAATTACTATTAAACTTGAGCAATTTTAAGTGACCGAGCTAAAAATGACTAATTTAGTCTTGGAATAAAATAAACGACTAGATAATGAGTGACTAAAATAAAAGCAACTAACTTAAATGACTAATTTAGTCTAGGGATAAAATATATGACTAGATAATAAGTGACTAAACTGAAAGCGACTAATTTAAGTGGATTAAAATATATGACTAGATAATGAGTGAAAAAATTAATAATGATTAATGTAATTGAATATTATTGTCCAAGAATAAAAATATGGCCAAATAATAAGTACAACAAGTATATGATTTAGTCATTTATGTCAGTAATTTTTAATTGTGTCACTCCATAAATGGAAAATTTCAATTTTGGTACCAAAGTGGTACATTTCACTATATGTGTCTATGAATCCATTTGTAGTGTTAAAATTTAGAGACAAAGGGGACAAAGGGGTCTTTGAATTTACAGTCTTAAAATTATGAATACCCTTTTGTCTCTAAATTTTAACACTGCAGATGGATTCATCTACAATTAACATAATTTCATGTATTATCTACCAACTTTACACTAATGCCTTCATTATAATTTTAGTAAAGGTAATATTTAGATAGTCAAATTAATATTTATATTTATATTTAATATTTGTCCATAAAGTTTAATTTTTAAACTTCATTGATTTATGCTAGAAGTGTGAGTTGTTTTAAATCTAAGGTTAAATATTCATATTTACATTTAATAAATAGATAAATATAACATTTCTTATGTTAAATGTGTGAGTTCATTTAAATCTAGTATTAAATCATAATATTTACAATTGATAAATACTAAATAGATAAACCTAAAATATATATTTATAGACCTATTTAGTAAATAGGTATGAAAATTTATTAATTTAAGTATGAACCCTAGATGTCCTATGTTGTAATTCAAATACTTGTTCAAAAAGATTGATCATGGGAAGATTCAAATATGACCCAAGCACCTTATGATCCTTCCTTGACCATGGTTAAGGTCCCAAGGGCCATACATGTTTCAAAAAACCTCATAATGATATTGAGGCCAAAATTAGAGGCCCCAAGTCCCAACTATGGCACAAAAAATCTTCAAATAGCATCCTTAACACACTTGAAGAATAAATATATCTTAGATAGGATATTTGTGGTGATTTGAGGCCCTATTCATGTCCATTAAACTAGAAATTTTGTTTAAGGACTAAGGATCTTTTTTTTCTTCCCGTCCATAATAGAAGCCATTAAACCCATTCTTATTATACAATATTACATAATAATTGTGCCCATATTACCATTCTCACATTTTATTAATGAACTTGTTTTGAAATCCTTAACCAAGATATAAACCCTAACTCCCTCTATGATATGGAAAACATCATAATGGAATCATCCTATATGGAGCCTAAAATCTCCCAAAGAAGATTTATATTTTACTTTATGGTCTTTTTAATTGCGTCCAAAAGTCCATTGTGATTCCATGATTCCATTTGTAAGGGACTGAACAAAAATGTTACTCGACGGGATTCCTGAAATAGGCGATTGTGCTTGAATTTATATTGGTATTTATGGTCTTTTTATATTGTCATGAAATCAAAATCCTTGTGATTCCATTTTTCAGAGAAAAAACAATAGTGTTGCTTAGCGCAATGGATTCCGGAAGCAAGAAATCATGGTTGAAGTTGCCTCCTAGAATGTATCTAAGTTCCTTGCACTTAGAAACAACAGTGAGCTTTCCTGGCCTCTCGAGAGAAAATTCCAGTCCCAGAACCCCCTCCCCCACTCGCACAACAACGTACAGTGATAGGTTCATTCCCAGCAGAATAGGATCCGGGCTCAATGGATTTGCCCTCATTGAAAATAGCCTCAGCCTTTTCCTTCGCCCACTTGCTCTGCTGACGAGGGCCGTGATGATGTATCTTCATCCTTTATGTGTGCACACTCCAAATTTATGAGAAACGACATCTTTGTGGATGATATTGTTGGTCCAGCCACTCCTGCCACTTGAGAGAAGTCCACAGAAATCTATGGCGGTCTCAGGGATTCGATCAAGTCACCTATGAGTCCGATCGAGAATATTTTCACATTTAAGAATGACCATGGGGGAACAATCCTGGTTTTCCTTACTCTGCTTCTCCTATTGGAAGTGAGGGGATTTTCTCATCTAATGCCAGAATGACATGCAAGTCGACTTGGAAGATCAATCACTCCCCTTACAAGGTAGGCTTCTTATGTCTTTTTTTGATGTATGATTTTCTTAGATCTATTGTAATCTTCTAAAGAAAATAAATTGATCTATGTCAACAGTTTTCAGCTTTTGATTATTAGAAGCATAATTTCCTTGGGTTGAACACAGGGAAAATATTATAACCAAACAAGAGAAAAATCCATTTTTCCTTTCTAGGATTTTTATCAGAAAGAAGGTTAGGTGTATTTTAAAGGAAAACAATAACCACCATACAGTGAGCATTGCCATGTTGTCTATTAAATGGGAATAATGTGATATTTAAGAGATAGGGTGAAAAAGGAAATAAGCTGATGACTCACTACGTGGTGATTGTTATTTTCCATGCTTTAAAAGCCTCTATGATATGTATATACAAGCTAATGAGATTTTATTGTTCTTCCTCTCTTATTGTGAAGGTGATTTGGAGAGAGCTTGAGTCACTCAGATTTCTATGAGCAACACTGTAATGCAAGTCGGTGGATTGTAATGATTAAAATTTCCTAAAATGGTTGGTGCAAATCACGGTGACATGTGGTAGAAATAAATTTGAGCTTTGAACTTCACGAAGTTAAAAAAATGACCTTAGCTCTTTACCACTTCTAACTTTGATTGAGATTTGGATTTGATTACAAGCTTGTTTTTGTTGACTGTGTTGGCTAATTTTTTTACATGTATAGGCTATAACATTTGGTATTAGAGTATATTTACCATCTTGGATTGATTTCACATCCAATGGTTAGTAGGGTATTTACCTTGGTGGAGATAGTGTCCACTGTAATATATTCATACATTGTAGGTTGGAAATTTTTGTCCTATGGCATCAGCCTGGGAGATACTCTTTCCATTCAATAGTGAAAAATGCATTCCATTTTTATGTAATAAAAGGAATTCCCATTTTCCCACTTGTTCATGGTAGTGCTTTTATAGTCAATGAGATCTGCATATATTTACCAAGCCATCCTAGAGGCTAGACTAGGGTCTAATGCAGAAGATTGTAGTGTGTGCATTAAACCTAGGCCCTCTCAACTGAAAAATCACATTCAACAATTTGGAGAAGAGATTTCTATCTTACTAGCTTAAAAAATGCATAACCCTATTTCTTAACAACTTATATCTAGACAATGATTGGGATTTGATTTGATTACAAGCTTGTTTTTGTTAACTATGCTAGCTAAAATTTTACCTGAATAGGGCTATACACATGTTTAGTTTGTATCCAACGATAACATATGGTAGTATAATAGATTTCCCAACTTGGATCGATAGAAAATCCAATAGTCAAAAATGTCTTTACCTTGGTGGAGATAGTGCCTACCACAGGATATGCATACATAGCAAGTTGGATGATTTGCTCCTGTAGAATTGTTTGGGATATCTCTTTCCTTTCAAATGTGAAAAGTGATTTCCATTTTTATATGATAAAAGGAATGTATATTTTACTACTTGATCATGGTAGTGATTTTATATTAAATCATATCTGCAGTTAGTAGAACATGGAATAGTGACGAAGAGTGTAGAGTGTGCATTTTAATCTAGGTCCTCTCAACTGAAAATCACTTTCAACTATCTAGAGAAGGGACTTCTATCTTACCAGCTAACCACCCCCTCCGTTTGCACAAAAGAAAAAGAACCTAGAACATGGACCAACTTGAAGTCTTAACCTAGGTGGAGATGGTCCCACCATGGGATATGAAT
Organism: Pinus albicaulis; assembly: GCA_034641835.2. Lineage (NCBI taxonomy): Eukaryota > Viridiplantae > Streptophyta > Pinopsida > Pinales > Pinaceae > Pinus > Pinus albicaulis. Next base: position 706,483,077 of record CM076580.1, on the reverse strand, counting down.
GCACTACAGGTTGGATGATTTCCTCTTTTGGCATATGTCTAGGAGATACTCTTCTTCAATTGTCAAGAATTCTTGCCATTTGCTGTGATAAAAGGAATGTCATTTTCCAACTTGTTCATGGTAGTGATTTCCAAGCCATCCTAGAATATGGACCAATGAAGAAGAGTTTAGGGTGTGCAATTAAACCTAGATCTTCTATACTTAAAATCATATTCAACAATCTAGAGAAGACGATTCTCCATTACACAATTTATAACAAGACCATGATTGAGATTTGATGTGATTACAAGCTTGTTTTTGTTGACATTGCTAACTAATGTTTTACCTGAACAAGGTTATACACACATTTAGTTTGTTTTTGACTATAACTTTCAGCAGTAGACTAGATTGTGTAGCTTGCACTGGTTGCATATCCAATGGTAAATAGAGTCTTTACCTTGGTGGAGATAGTGCCCACTATAGGATATGCATATAATGCAGGTTAGATGATGCTCTTTTCATTCAATCATGTATAAAGAGAATTGGTTTGATTAGAAGCTTGTTTTCTTTAGTTCTTCTTGCTAAAGTTCTAACGTTTGACAGTAGAGTAGATTGCCCATCTTTTATTGCTTCAATATCCAATGGTTATCAGTATTTTCCTTGATGGAGATAGTGGCCACCATAGGATAAACACACACTGCTGGTTGAATGATGTCCTCCTATGGAATACGCCTGGGAGATACTCTTTCCACTCAATTGTGAAAAATACTTACCATGTTTATGTAATAAAGGGTGTCCATTTTCCCAGCCGTTCATGGTAGCGATTTTATAGTCAATGAGATCTTCATAGATTCCCCAAGTTGTGCTAGGACCTAGATTAATAACGAAGAAGAGTGCAGGGTGCAGATTTAAACCTAGGTTTTGTCAATTGAAAATCATAATCAACAATTTAGAAAAGAGACTTTTGTCTTGACTGACATTCGATTGATTCCAACTTTTACTTGCAATTTATATTCGACTACCATTTCTAACATTTTTTTTGCTTAGTTTTGTCAACTGTGATGCAGCCAAACTGGAAGGAAATTTTTTGGGTTGTTCAAAAGAACCTCAACGACTTAGTCTAATACCAATCTTATGTAGAACTGGTTCCAACATTAAGATGATGAAATAATACATGCATTTGGGAAAAGCTAATAATATCATCTCAATAATTGATATCTTTAAATTTGAAAATTAGTCGGTAAAAGAGAACATATAGGATATCACATATAACACTGAACAACAATAATGGTTGTGATATTTTCTAATTATCAATAAGATCTTCGGGCTTTCCAAGAGGTTGGAAATATTGGTGACTCTTCTTTTATAAGTCCCCTTTTTTTCTTTATGTTTAAGAGGACATTGGTAGTCAAGTCTGCTTCAAGAAGATATGGGGGGGAATTATAGTGTCTAAACATGCTTAGAAAGAGGCTCTTTTGTTTTTGGGACCAAAGATGTGGAGAGAAAGTTCCACCTCCTAATACAAAATAAAATACATGACAAAGAATGTGGTATCCAAGATTGGCTTTCATTTGCATAGAATAAATTAAACCCTATGATGGATTCAATCCGTTGTTGGTAATGGCTTTCAACGAAGTTACTATATGACTTGCTTTTTGAAATAAGTTTGTAATCATGGGCATGTTTTTTCATTTTGGCCAAGCAAGGTTGTGAAGTGGAGAAATATGGAAAACTGGGGGCGTTGAAGAGTGGAATGGGTCTAGTTATGGCATGGAAATAACCTCAAGTCACTCAATCTCCTCAGTCTTAGATAGTGAACGCCAGAAAGGAGCGGGATGATGTTTTAGGCGACAATGAGCACTCAAAGATGTGATTTCCTTTGAATTGCAATGGAGCAGTGAGTCATCCTTCAATGAGAAGTACTTCTAGTACCAACCCTACTTCTACTTCTGCTCCTCTTCCTTCCTCCTCCCCTTCATCCTCATTTCTTATAAGGTTTCAAAGGAAGGATGTGTTTTTGTATGCCAATATTCTGTGATCAAGGAATACGTTTTCAGATGCACTTGGTCTCTATGAAATTTTTATGGAAACAGAGCCTACCAATGTTGAGGCTCACATTGGAAAAGGAATTTGTCTCCATATACAAGGCCTCATTCCGAAGGAATTTGAATGGTTTACAAAAGCTATTGCACTTGATCCCCAGAATGTTTTGTGCTCTTACGCACTATGGAGTTTTGTACAAGGATGAAGGGCTCTTGCTAGATGCAACAGAGGTTTATTTCTCACATCGAACACTATTTAGGTTTTTTTTTTTAATTTTTTATTCTATGTATTTATCTTTTGCATTACTTGTTTGTTCAAGCATCTATATAGTGGTAGGTGTTTTATAATGGATTTTGAAACCGAATGAATTTGAATATTATTGGGATGACAAAAATATATCTACAGTAATCATAGCATCAATATATAAATGTGAAAATTACATGAGCTCTGTTTGAATTAATTTATTAAAAAAAAATGTCAATCCATATACATTCGAATGACATAATTTTTTGGATGGCATTGTTCGAACTGTGAAGTTTCAACGAAAGTAAAATTTTCTAAAATTCATTGTTAATGTACTAAGCCTTTTTAAGGAATCTTTGCCTGTTATCATGCCAATCAATGCTAATGACATGGATTCAATGACATGGCATGGTCATATACTAACTTGTGGTGTCACACTTCTACACACGTCTGCTACAAAGAAACCTGGAACATAAATGATAAGAGTTTGAACTTGTTTCCATTACATCAAATAGGAACTCTTGAGTCTTTGGCATGACATCCTAAAAACATTCACAGGCTAGGTTATTTCAGGAAAATCTATTTCTCGTAAAGTATCGGTACTCTTTAGAACTACCCAAATGAATGACTCTGTTTCAGGGGTAAATATATACCATCTTTAACCAACATATCACATTGGATTCATTTTCTTGGAATTTTATCATCTTTATTTATTTATTTAATGTGGCATTCACATTACCATAAATTTTGTAGAATCCATGTTAGTATCTGCTTTTCAAAAGGATACATTACAATAGAAAAACATTTAGATTTGGTTCTTCCTACTTAGATGTCCTAGTGACTACAACATGCATCAATACAGAAGCAACTTTAGCAAGTGGATTTGCAACCAAAAAAAATATAAATCACCTGGACAACTTCTTGTTTAACAGAATTTGTTTCATGGCAATAATAATCAAGGTAGTAAATGTGTCATGGAAATAATAATCAAGGCAGTAAAAAATAAGAACATGGTTTTGAATTTTGAAAAACATGAAAAGCTCAGAATGCTTTCTTTTTTTCCATTGAAAAACATAAAGCTGGGAATGCTTTCTTTTTGTCCAATCAAATTGTTCAATATTTCCTGGAAGTGGGTTTTGAGGTTCAATTTCATTGGATCATCCAAGAACAATTTGGCATGGGCAAAATGTGGAGGGCCTAGTAGAAACCTATATTTCATGGGAATTCACTTGCCCCTCTTTCTCTTGTGTTGGATATAGCATTGTAGGAGTGTGTGCTTGACTTGGGTAGCTACAGTTCCAAGTGCTCCGAAGAATGTTCCTAGCACTCATGGGAACACTCTCCATATGGTTGAAATATGACTAATTATTTTGATTTTTCTAAAAATATTGTGGACTTCGAGGGTTTAGAGCTTATAAAAACTCCAATCCATATTCTTTGATTCTTCTAATTGGCATTGACTCATTTCATTCATTGGTAATTAGGGTTTTGAGAATTTCTCATGGCAAGAAAAAACAACAATAGATAGTAGAATTGTTTTCGTTTTTTTTTTCAATTGCTTTACTTGTCATAGACTTCAACTCTATTTAGTTTTTCAGTTTCTAGTATCCCTTTTATAAATTAGGCATATGGCCTATCTTTTAAACATTATTTTATATATGCTCTAACTCTTTGGTGACAATGGCCTATTACATTTCATATTCTACTCCTTCCAATCTAGTTCATAACTTTATGATTGCTAGATGGATTATGTTCTTTGGTTCAACTTCATTTCCTATTCTACTTCATGTGTTTTTTGTTACTTTGTAACTTTTAAATAATTTACCACTGGTTATGAAGTCTTGAGACTTGTAATGAATTTTTGATGTTCTAATCTGCTATGAATCGCATTTTTAAGCTCTTAATAATATCATATTGCCTATTATTAGAAAAATTTACATTCTCCACAATTAATTTGGCATTCTACACATTTTTTGAAAGGTGTTGGCACCAAGGCTAGGAACTCTATCCATCATAATACTCATTCCATTTGCACAGCCATGATGGCTTATAAGGGGCTAACATGTTATTTTTTTTGGTAATTAGGGTGGGTGGGGTGGGGGAAATATCGCCATCCTCTTTACCAATGAGATAGGTCCTATTGTACAAGCCCTCTTTATTTGAAAATATATGCATCATAATATATAAGTATATGCGTATAGAATGTCCCTGGGAATGCTTCGTTCCCAAGTCTTTTTTGTAAAATATTGCTTTAAAAATATTGCAAAGTTCGAAGGCCTCTTGGCTTTGCATGATTTGCAGATTTGAAAGTAAAGGAAGCTAAAGTCAGTATAGACTCCATAGTCAAAAAATTGAGTTGCTTTGTCAATTCCTTGAGATTGATTACTATTGGTGGTTATTGTGCATGTGTCTTGATAGCCTTATGATAATTTTCACAAATCTAGAGTTAGTATTGTGCAATTTATGTTTAGAAAGTTTAGAGATTGTGTTGCAAAATCCTTGTTTGGTTTGGCTAATTTTTTCTTTTTGTTGTAGTGTCATGGGTGCGAATCTTGCAAGGCAATATATGTTTTACTAAGAGTTTGATTTCCTTTTGCATGAATTGTTCTATTTTTAATTTCAAACATTGTTGGATTGCCTCCTCCCATCACATTGTTGCTTTTATCACTTGAAATGCTGCAAATGCTAATTTATTTCTCTTTGCAAATTTCATGGCATTCGTGATGGTGGCTCTCATATCTTATGTTAGTAACTGAACCTTTATGAATGAATTTGTTGATGTCAAAACTTTTGTGGTTCTATTTCTCATGCACGACTTTGATGTCTTCAATGTTGCATAATAGGTCAAGTGATGTTATGGTATGTTCCACCCATTGAAGAAGTGAAAACATGTCACTTGTGGCCATTTGGTTCTATTCATATAGATTTTTCCTTGATTTTGACTATTTGGGCCCAAGGTAGAATAATTGAGATACATCCACCTTGTTCTACGTTATGGTCTTCCTTCATTTTGGATGCATACATTTGAATCACAATAGTGAATAACTCTCTTTTGTTGCTACCTCATGCTACTTACTTAGTTTGAATGTTTTTTTTTTCTTCAATGAATTCTTCCCACAATTGTTTATTCTCGACCTCTTTGAGTGCTTTGAGTGCGAGAGTCTTGGAAGCACCTTTGATAGCACACTCTGGTACCGACAAACCTGTTTGGGAGCACTCTTTGGGGTATGGAGAAGTGCTCCATGCCTCCATGGGAGTCACTCTCACAAGTGAACTTCTCTAGTGCTATTGGAGTGAACTCAAGGAACCTAGAGCACTCCCTAAGTGAGTCAAGAGGTTTACTTGAGTGACTGAGAGTGCTCTCGCCATTAAAAAAAAATCTCACAAAGCATTCTTGTTCTTAGTGAAATTTCTTTTACAAAATTTCACATTTGTAGGGTTTTTTTCATGAGAGGCCTTTATATCCCCATAACTCATTATTATGGAGAGTTCGAAGGGGAGTTTAAAGAATACCATAATCATTAATGTTGAAGATATGAGAGGAAAGGTTTGTGTTTGCTCTTGCTTGTCTTTTTTTCCCTAATTTGTGTTGAATGCTCTATTTCATACTCTTCTCATTCCTTTTCCTTCATTCTATTGCAGGTTTTTTTCAAAAATCATGTTGGGTATATGGTGTATTCTTCCATATTTTAATGATGGTGTCGATTGAAAATACCTATGATGGGAATGGATTTGAGAATATTTGAAGTTTGTGGTGAGGATGGCCCATTCCATGGGGAGGGGCTTTTGGCTTTGTGATCTATTTTATTCGATTATAGAGGTGTTTTATTTGGTGTTGAACATGGAATGGGGGGAACTCCTCCTAGAAGATTCTAGAGTTCATTGTCGGTCAAATGGCTCTAAGTGTAATCAGATGAAGAGATCTATGTTTTGATAGATTTAACTTCGAACCATTTATTTTAATAGTCTAACTAGGATGCCTCTTGCCAAGATTCTTGACCTCAAGCTAGTGGAAGAATAGCCTTTGAGACCTCCTTAGTAAAGAAAAATGATCTATTGTCTCCACCTCTCTCCAACAAGGTGCACATCTCCTTGGACCTTGTTGTGCCCTTCTTTGGAGGACCTCCCAGTTCAAGGATTTGTTACCAAATGCTAATCACATAAAAATTTTAGACCTCATATGTGCTTTGGCTTTCCAAAATACCCCCCACCACGAAGTTGCTTATGATCCCTCTTCTTCATACATAGCATTACCCAAGACTTGTCATGAATTTACCTGAAGAAGGGTTTTTGGAAGACCTCCCATTTCAAGGATTTATTACCTAATGCTAATAAAGTAAAAATTTTAGACTTCATAGAATCTTTGAATTTCAAAAATCTCCCCCAAGAAAAAGTTTCTTATGTTCCCTCTTCTTCATAAATAGTATTATCCAATACTTGTTATGAATTTACCTGAAGAAGGGTTTCTGGACCATACTTAATAGATATCCTCCATTTTTAGTTTGATAGGACACTACACCAACTTCCTAATATAGCCTTGAGAATAGTTAGCATCAATACCTTCCAAGCCAAGGACGTCAACACTCAACCAACTTCCTGGTCATAGGGTTGGAGAAGTTGTACCTGCCAAGTTTGTTAGTAGAAACATTTCTTGATCATTAAATAAATTTAACATATGCTAGGAAAGATGGAATTGCCTTGTATCTTTATAAGAAGAATTTGGTGATTACAAGAACCGAGTAATGGTGTGGTTGGTCTTCAAAAGTAAAAATTCATTTTCTTTCAAGAGTCTGTTAGGGTCTTCAATTGACCAAGAAAGACATGGCCTCCAAAGATCCACTCATCCTTGATAATATAGTCCTAAAGTTCCATGTGAGGAATATCCAAGGTCTATTGAAACTTGAAGCAATGCCCTATGAACATTTATCTTTATCAAAAATTTATCAAAGTATCCTTAATAGACATTTTTCAATTTTAGTTTCTTAATATCTGTATGACAATTCCCTTGCCGAGTATTACAACAGTGGCAACATTCTCTGCAATTATTATTTGTTGTTGGAAGAATGAAGAAAAATGACTAAGATTCACATTCTCTTGTTCGCTTCTTTACATTTATTGAATCTGGAAAAGACTCTTAAGAGACAACTACCATTGTTGATTAAAGAGTCCGAAATAATACAAATTTGTGTGACAGGATTGAGGGACTTGTCTATAAGTGAATTAGTGTCAATATTACAAATGAAAGACTTAATCTTTCTAGGTTCTTCCTGTTCTTGAGCTATAAGTTGATTTTATTTTTAGGTTGCATTTACCATGTGTATTCCACCTTCTACATTCATTTGTTTTTGTTGAAGCACATCTTCTCTATCTAGAATGGTTGATGGGTTCAATGTATATGAACTGGGAACAATTTGACTTGACTAAGTTATAATGGCATGGTTTGGGAAACTAATTGCACGAGTTGACCAAGGGTTTGGAATAGTGTTTGATATTATTGACTTGGAATGTTGGAACTATTGCCAAAGATTTTGTGAGTTTCCAACATTGGGCTCGACTGACCCAAACTTAGTCAGGTCAACAATATGTTGTTTCTAGGGCAACTCATCACTTTGGGCAAGGTCAATTTTTAAGGCTTGGTATTTCCTTCTACCTTTTCATTCATGTTTTTTAGGAAATGAATTAGAGCTATCTTCATTTTGCTAGGAAGTAATAATTATAACATCCTAAGGTGTGAGGGGAGTCTTTGAGTTTATTTATTTGGAGATAACAATAAAAGGGGCTGTGACATACAAGTATGACAAGAAAACTCATTCAAATTGGGTGAATCTATTGCCTTATCCCCATTATAACTATAAGATCCCTTCTGGAACATGTAAGGTAACTTGAAACACAAATGGCTTCCTATTTCTAAAGCTTATTTTTAATTGAGCTAATTTATAATCCTTTGGAGTTCCTACCATCTTCTATTCCCAGGGATACTAATTTTTGGTAGCCATTTTAGTCTATGCACTCTGTGTCTTGGAGCCAAAGGATATTACCTTGAATTTTAAACCCCTGCAAGAAATATTTTGATGGCTTCATTTGTTTGTCCCTGGAGTGCTGGAATTTGTGGTATGCTTAAGCTTTGAGACATTCTTGTCTTCACTAAATTATCAACTTCATCACTCTAGTATGGATTTGGGTGTTTTTTTATGAATAATGACCTTCCATAGCTCAACCCTGTGCATGCTGATATATTATCCATAAGTTTGTTGCAAGTGTTTCTCTTAGTAATTTTGTTGTGACCCCATATTCATGAATGAAACATTCAGATAAATTAGGCTTAGATCAGGGCATTTTGCTGGGGTCTTTTTAGCGAGCTTTAGGATCCCATATTCAAGATGGGAATACTCTTGGACATGTAGGGTATTGATAAATATATCATCATGCCGTGGAAGACATTATTCAAGGAAATATGAGGGGAGCTAATGCTTGACTACTTCAAGCCACAGATCCATTGTTATCCTCAAGTTCGTAAGTTCCAATGTTTCTGGATCAAACATAGGAACAATTTTATGCTGCCCATAAACATCAGTGTTGCAGACAGGGAGTTGTTTTATATGATAAATTAAAGCTACCTGAATATAATTTATAGTTAGGAGAAGAAACTCCTTTGAAGATCAATTATCATACCTATGAACAATAAGAGAGAAACCTAGAAATGATTTTGCTCACTGATTATGGGTTTGCATAAGTCCTCTTGTTTTCCTAGATATTGGTTTGTTCTTTCAATATGCAGGACTATTCATCTTCAATAAGGATGCCTTCAACAAATGGAATGGACCTTTCTGCCTTTGTCTCATATGTTTCACAAAATGGCTTGATGATATGATCAACCTTATTTTATTCCTCATTAGAGTCCATGTCATATGTAGGATGACTGTCAAAGAAAAAAATATCAGATCTTGCACTGTTAGTCAAACTTAATAGGCAATGCTAATTGGAGATGCACATAATTATGGGTGCCAAAGTTTCTACCATATTCAAAATCACAAATAGGAGTGTTGGTCTCTTGAAACTTAAGGGATCTTTAGGATTTCCCTTCATTAATGAGTGTCTTATTACTCTCATTCTCATGAAAACTAGAACTACAGTCTGGTCCATTATTTCCATCTATGCTTAGGATTTTGTCAAATGTTGGTTGAATTTCAATTTTTCAGTGTAGAAAAAAGGCATGGCATGATACCCATGTCATCACGTGCTAAGTCTTCTAGGGTGATTGCAAGAGTGGTAGAAAGTTGTTTCCTACCCTCCTGCTAATATTCCTCATGTGCATTCATGACCTTTTCTCACACTATCAATCATTTGGAAATATGGATTGTTTTCAAGGGGGAATCAAATGAAGAGAAGTGTAGCATATCCTTGTCCAAGTGTAGTAGGCCAGCTAAACAGGCCAAAAAACTTGTCAGAAACTTTTCTTTGTCTTCTTCAACAAGGTGTTCATTAACACTACCTCAAAATGAGTAATGGATAAACTGAAGCATTCCATTTTTTTCACATCACATTCTGTCTTAGGAACACACCTCTCTTTATCTCTACCACACTCATCATCGGCATCAAAATGCATCGTAGGTGTCATATTTCTGTTTTGCTCAAACTCAGAATGCAATTTTGAGCTGCCAAATGTGTTTCCATGAATGCCCATAGCTTTATTACCCTCACTTAGACTTCTACATGATCAGTTTATATACATGTTTATGAGGATGTCCTATTATTGTATTCTTCTTTGCTTCATTTTACCCTAGATTTAGCTTTGGCATTTTCTAGGACTTGCGTTTACACTCCCACATTGTACTCGTACTAACTGTATCTTTCAGTCCCATTGACCTATTTATTATCATTCGATGGATATATAAAATTATCTTATCTGATCTTATCTCAATTTTTGCTGATCAAAATACACTTCTCTAACCTAAGAAGCATGTTCAGGTTTCAATGCATCTCCAAAAAGATTATGATTGGATGTGTTTAGGGCTTCATCATATCTGCTGCCTGATTGTTCTTCTAGTCAAAAGTGGGAAAAATGTGACACATCCATATCATCATAGTCCAAGCATTGCAGATGGTCTATAAACTAGTGAAAAAATGGAAAGTAGGGCCTTCATCATCAAGTGCTTCTAAATATGTGCAGTGGTCTTTATGGAAATCATTTATTACTTGAATTTTCTCTGAAATATGACATAGATGCCTCGTCATTGACAAAGATACATCATGTTGTAGTGCTAGATTCCTCACTATCTACAGTAATGATGGGGTTAGAAGCTAAGAGTTGATCTTCTTGTGAATCTGGGATGTCTTCTTTCGGATACCCCCATTCCTCTGCTATGTCTCGTTCCAGCAATCGTTTGGACAACATGATGGGCTGATTGATGTTGAAAGGGTCTTAGTGAGGTTTCCATAGCTCATATTTATAAGGTAATTTTTTATTTATAATCCTAACATTATCTTCTATTGTTGCAAATGGAGTACAATGGGACAACTTCAAGCCTCTAGCTTCACCAACTGACAGTGTTTTCCCTAATCAGTGTTTCTAGTTCATAGTTGGACTTATGATATTAATATTTTACAGACACATTCAATGTGATTTTTCCAAGTTGAGGCACCTACTTTATAGTAAGTTGTTGGATGTTGGCTCAGGGGCATTTACATTATCTTCCCTATAAGAGATACGAGCAAGTGATGACAACATATTGTATAAACATCTGGTATTGAACTTGCTGATTTCAATTGATAAATAATTGGAGACCTGGGAATATATCTCACAGAGGATAGAATCAACAGGAGTTACATACGCCTCTGGTATATCTTGGAAGCTATCAACATCTTTACCTCTAATAGTTGTCCTTTTTTTTATCATATTTATCCATTGTTTTCTAATGAACCATATGCCCAACAGATTTTAAGCTGGTATCTGACATAATAATCTCTTCCCTGAAAGAAAATATGAGCAATATCTCTAAAGGAATAGCCTACAGTATTCATTCTTGTAAGAAAATTCAAAATATTATTTTTAAGGCCATTCAGATTTTCTATATTACCAACACTTGATGTGCATTCTAGCCCAAGCCTTTCTTTTATATGCATGCAGTGGGCTGACAATTGTTTATATAAGAAACCAAGTCGTTACTTATTAGAAACATCCAGTATAGTATACACGGTGGAGGAAAGAACCTTCAAAACCTCCCCCAAATTCTCCAAAAGTTCATTCCAATGCACTAAAATTCCCTCTTTAATTCACACAAGCACCTCTGATCTCTTGACTCCACAAGTGTTTGCTAATATTAATCCATTTAATAGAACATTATTTTTATCCACTTTGACAGACTTGGCCAAAGAAAACACTACCCTTTGTATGTATCCAGTATCTCCACACAAATATATACTTCTTTCCAACTCTGCACCCTCAATGTAGTGTTGATATGACTTCTTGTCAACACATTTAACATTCAACAAAGTTTTTTCTGCAGGCTTGTTAAGTCCCTGACCTACTGGCGCCTTTTTTCTTTCATCCATGTACACTAGAACCTCACATTTGTTAAACTAAATAAAATTTTCTAAATCTAGATGTCTCACATCAGTTTCCCTATAAGACTTCACAGAACCATAACCTCTTCTACCAGCCACAAATTCTTTGACCCAGTGGCAATAACCTTTCTCAAGATGCTCTTTAGCAGCCAATTCATGTATATTTGGTTCTTTTTAGTAGTCTGAATGCTAAAGTTTAGGCATAAAGGCTTCAATTTATGCACCATGCTCATATACTATTAGTGGCATAGCATTGAGCATGGTGCATACATTGAAGCCTTTATGCCTAAATTGAGATATAATCATTTCCTCTATGATTATGCTCCTCATGAAGAACATTCTACCTGGAAGTGGATTTTACATTGGCATAAACTGGCTTTGATGATTGTGGGTTATTCTGAAGGTTGTATCCTCACCACCACATGACCAGTCATCCACATTGTCTTCAGGCTCTTGGGTAAATGCCTTCTCAAATGATGATGCCCCAATTTTACCATCTGTCATCGTTCCATTATCATTGATAGGTATATCCATTTCCTTCAGGTTTTTTGTTAGTTTCCATGCAGCACATGAAGGAGTTTGGTCAAGCTATTGAATAAAAAGTGCCCTTGGGTTTTGTCTTGGAATGAACATGGCATCTGCCTTTGGAGTGCTAGGCGCTTCTTCACTATCAGTAAAAAAATGTTACCTTGGGACTATCCTTCTTAGGATTGTAATGCATGCAGATCCTTGACCTTTGAGTGACATGCCTTGGAGTGAACAGAGATGTTGTCCTTACTTGAACAGGTTTTTCATTAATGGTCAAACTTGATATTCCGTTGATATTCGATATTGAACGGAAGGAGAAAATCCCCCACTTCAACCAATAGACATCTAAGGCATTGCAGGAATATTTCCAAATGTATTTGTTACAAGTAGTGTAGTAACCATTATATTCTACTGAGTGGGTTGCCAAAAGGTGCTCTACCCAAAAACTGGTGTCTCACGAGGTTCCAAAATATCTCCAGGTCCAGTGCATTCAAATTGTTTTACATTACAACACCGAGCCGAAACTGAGACAACACAGGAAGGATATTTTGAGATAGTAAGAGCTTTATCTTCATACATTTCTACTACTCTGGATTTATAGATATTATTTATGACAGAATTCTCTAAAGTAGACAAGTCAACTGAATTACCAATTTTATCTGAATCTAATTCTGCAACTGATTTATTACCATCAACTACAGATTCTGTTGTTTGCTCAGATGGAGATTTTTGACCCGAAAAGGGCTAATCAATATATTATTTGCTGATTTATTCAAATTCATTTCAACCTTATCCAGATAACTGGTAACTTTTGAGACATGAAAAGAAACAACCTGATCGGTGATTGAACCTGTACTCGATGCAAGCTGGCTTTCTGAGGTTGTGCTAGCTGTGGCAGCTAAATTTGGTATTCCATCATCCAGTTGACGATTGGACAATCCATCACAACCACTTCCTTTTTTTTCAAATAATTCTGATTGATTGCTTGCCTCCTCTTTAGGGGGATACAACCATGTCCATGCTTTGGTATTTGCTTCAACTTTCCTTACACCTTGTCTTTCATGCTCGGGCCTATGATCAACATCGTTTGATTTTTTTTTCTTGCCACTATTCCAAAAATCATCCTAACTTTTCTTGCTTATATGTCGGGGTTTCTTGGTATATTCTTCTAGTATTTTGTTCCATCCCTGCATCCTATTAATATTTTTGGCTTGCCACTCTTCCATTTTCCTCAAAATATGTGCTTGTTGTTCGTCCAACATTTTCCAAGATTCTGCATACTTGTGCCAAAAATTTGCTTTCGGTGGTACCGTTTTAAAATACCATCAAGGCTTGCAAGATCTTTGCTATGATTCCACTGTAATATCATAGGGAAATTTTCACTAAGGTTTCTGCAATATCCTTAGTTGGATAATACTGTTATTACAACCTTTCACTAAAATGGTGCGATAACTTATTAATAAAAACTCAAATATTTTAATAGTGCAATCATCCCATAAATAAATGGGGCAGAAGGAGGGGGAGGGATTATCATAAATCCCAAAGGAAAAATTGAAATAAGATATGCATGGGAGTTGGGGACAAAAACCAAAAATCAAGCGAAGGCCTTGAGTCTACTGTTAGGACTATCTCTAGTAAAGGAAAACAGAATAAAGGAGGTGATTCTTGGTGACATTATGTTAATAACCAAACATATGGTTAAGGGATCCCAAGCACAAAACTACAAACTAAATCAAACCTTAAAAAGATTGAAAGGCATTGAGACAACCCTAGAAAATGTGAAATACCACCACATCCTCCGAGGGCAGAATAAGGAAGTAGATAGATAGCCGAACCAAGCCTACCTACTGGCCAAAGAAACAAGCATGATACATGGAAAAAAGGGTAGACATCCTATCCCTTAGTTCAGTTAAAGTAAGGAGAAGCATTGGGGAAGATAACACTCATAGTGACAAGGGACGAAGAAATAAATCAGCCATCCCTCCAAAAAGAGGAAAAACTTGGCACAAAAGATAAATATGGTTAGAACACGCTGAGCAGGTCTCCAATTGGCACCTCCTTTCCCCTTCCAACTCTTGGTGTCCGGGTCCTTCTTGGCTGATACCCTTCCCCCTCTCCCTCTTATGTTGGCATCCCCCTGCTGCCCATGTCTCATCCATTCGTTTATCCATTATCTTTATGCTAAACCCCTTCTATTTCATGCAGTTTATATCGCCTATACCTTTTCCTCCAATTCTCGCCCCAATTTCGTTATACCCCTTTCCCATCTGGTCATTTCTCTAATGCATGATCATGGCGACTCGTGGCAGTGACTTCTAGCCTGTTTGTACTGAGTTAAAGATGTGTACATTCTGGGTGCATCCTAACAAGTCATCTGTCCTCATAACATGCAGAAGAAAAGTCATCAAAGGATTTCATAGTAGGAGTTTGAAGAGACGTCGACGCATTCAAGACGGAAGCATGCGAACCATGGAATTCCGAGGTACAATATTAAAACCAAATTTTAAGGTTGAGGAGATCACTCAGTACAACAAGGGATTGGAATTAATGGAGGAATTTAATGACACTAATAGGCAAAGAAATGAGTTCATCCAAGCTAGGCTCGACCGCTATAAATTCAACATCTCAATCGATCCAAAAGAAAGAGAGGATAATCCAATCTACATAATCGGTTGGATTTTGCCACCGGAGTAGACTCTAACCAGAGGAGAGTTTAAGGAACAAGAGGTGTCATTGTTGAATTATATTCTCTGGGTGACAGTAGAGGAGAAGAAGGGGAGTAGAGCTGAGGGTATTTAAATCTAAATTTTGATTCTGAGCAGAGAGTATGGGTTTTAATATTACCCTAACGCTAATGGGAAACGTAGGATGAGGCTTAGAGAATAACATTATGTGGACATCTGGATCCCTATCCCTGTTAGCATTGGGGGTGGGTTGTTGGGAATTCCATCTTAAGGTGGGTCGACATCAAAAGAACTCTCGTGCGGTTGTAGGGTAGAGGCTGAAATCTGGGCATTCTCCCTGGTCTCGGGCTTGTAGTGAAGAGGTTGACAGTGGTGTGCCAGGCAGAAACTAACCAGTGAGGGAGAATAAGAAAATATGGAGGAGCATTAGGGGTTGTAAGGTGGTACGAGAGCTAGACACTGGTGGGATAATTATCCTATGTGGAAAGGGTCCGAGAGTGTAGTATAGAGCGAATATTTGGGATGTAGTGGGTGGAATATACTGTGGAGAATTTTGGGTAAAGCGGATAGGGAATACTGTAGATGCTGACAGTATGGATTTGAATGTTGGAAGCTCAGCCACAGGGTCGTGGGGATGATGCAGACGTAGGTCGGTCCGTGGACAAAGCATAAGCAGTAAAGGACGAAGGTCGGCGACAGTTTACTGTGGGAGCCGTGATGCTGAGCTGGATGAAATTCTCACGCAACTAAACTTCATCCAGCTCAGCTTACACAAACAATAATATAAAATGTCGAAATCCAAGAGGAGAATATCTCTAAGACTGGAAAAATATAGCAAAAGGAACACGAGATCGATGCGCTCTGTCGACAGCTGGAGGAGCTCAAGCTACTACACAACAATAAGGACAAGGAGGAAGACATGCAAGGCCCAGTCTTTGATTTAAACATCCCGATAGACATGGATGAATGACCAACCTCTGTGTAGTTTTGTGTCTAGGATCTTACTGCTGTTTATATGAAATTTTATAGATGTAAACTCTTGTTGATGCAATTCTCTCGTACATATAGTTGTAGTACAATAACCCAAATCAATAATGAAATTTTTGTAATTTTGAAAGGCTCTGAGATAGAACAACAAATGGAGACCCCAGTGGGAATGAAGTGTAATTGTAAATCACCCAGTTACTTGTCGAGAACAGGCTTACATTAATACCAAATATACTCTTTTATGTTAAAATAAATAAATAATCCTATTAATAATTTAATTCATGCCCTACATTATTATGGTCTGTGGCCCCCACACACAATGTGATGTTTGTTATTAATAAACCATAGTAAATAAAATAAATACCAAAATAATTAGAAGGTACTATGTTCATTATACGAACACAACAAATAAAGTCTGTTGACTCTTGTCTCTTAATACTCGAGCTTTCCTCAGGATATATTAGAACCACCTTTGAAATTTTGACTCATCACTCGAGTGGACCCCAACTCTCGACGCGTCTCTAGACTGCGACTGGGATCATCAACTCGTTAGAACTTGTCTTAGCATATAATTCACTGAAATTTTCAAATACAACCATGGGTCTATTGCTGCGACTTCAAAAGATTATGTGATGACCTACGTAATACTCTTCGCCTCTCAGTGCATCTAATCTGGAACTCACCTGACCAGCTTGCATGCGGAATAAGCCTCCTACACTTTTAGGGCTCAGATGGATAAAAGTTACTCCTTTCATGTGTTGTATCACACTTCAACTTTTCTTGTTTAGGGTCTGATATAGAGGAGGGAGCTCAACTATAGAAGAGGCACTTATTGCAACATTGTACCAAAATAATCAATCCACAAACATGTATTTGAAAATGTCCATAATTTTCCCTAGGCCTGTTTCAGGGTCCCTCCTAGCTTCAGAATTCGTTTTAGAGACTTAGTATATTCTATCACAGAGAGATTGTCTATCCAAAATTTCATGGGTGTACCAAAGGGAAGCCTGATCTTCCTCTTTAGCTGACTTTTCAATGCCTCAAGAACTCGTTTTTCCTCAGAAAAGGTTATTCCTTGTTGTATGAGAACAAAGATAAGAAATAAGAAATTAATTTATTGACTAGGGTGGAATATTTCACCACCAAAATTGATGGGAAAAAGGGGTATTAAAATCATCAGAGCCTTAGGCTTGTGAAAAACATATACAAATTGATCCACCATGATGATTCCAAATGAATTCAATCCTCCCATATTTATATATTTCTTAGAGGGGTTTCTTCTCATTAAATGATTGAGTTAATTTTACGTCAAACCCTAGCTTTGGGTTTCTCTGCCTAGTTTCCCCAAAAATCGCCCAAAATTGGAAAGTTTGGCTTTTCCCCTTTTGATGATGACTGTAGCCTACAGGGATTGATAGGATATTTCGTCCCTTAGGCCAATTAATCCCTTGGGAACATTACATCTCATAACTGCCCAAGTAAATGGCCAATTGTTTTGAGGTGTTTTATTCAATCTTATAAGAATTTGGTCCTCGTCTTCTTCTTTATACTTCTGTGTATGCCTATCCCTTAAAATTTTGGATGTATTTACTTGATCTTTTAGTAGGTTAATTTTTTTTTCATCTTATATATCTAAAAATTCACTACATCATAGTTGCATTTCAATTTGAAGCTATTGCACCTTACTGTATTTGCTTAAGATTTAAACTTTGGTAGAAGTTTATGAAGTGCACACAACTTCAAATTTAAATGTTTTAATTGGAACAAATATACCTTATTATATTTTTTTTCAACTAAATTGGGGATTTTATAATTTATATATTCTCAAACAGGGTCCTAGAATCATTGCGAGAGAGGCAAGTATCCCTCCAAACAATATATCCAACAACAGTAACAATACTAGGATGGTTGTGGGGCATCCTCCTACTTTAGTGAGTAACCCACAATCATTGCAAAATAATCTCAACTGTATGAATGGGACCTTTGTTGGGTCTGCTATGGTACCCAGTATGCACATTGGTGCATTACTTCATCCAACTTCCATTGCTATAATTTTCTTTGTTTCTTCTACAACATAAATCAGGGAGGAAAACCACATTTGTGCAACTGTGACTCCAAATATAGCTATAAAGACTAATAGAGGTCCTTCAGTAGATTTACAAAGACCAACACATGATATTCATTTAAGTGCAAGAGAAAATTCAGGTGCCTCTATCTGTAATAATTTAGGGAGTGTAAGGATGAATAGTGATAATAATCAACACCCTCATGAATCTCCTCACCTAAGGATTGGTGGTGTAATTCATAAAGTCCCCAAAACCCCCTCCTAAAATGGTTATGTTCCATCCATTATCAATGTGGTCCTAGACAATGGGTTTGGAAACCATTTCCTTCAAGTGTTCCTCAAACTACCTCTCTTGTAGATTATCATCCTGCAATTACTCATAGAGAAAATGTGCATTTTGTAGCCATGCCTTCTTTTCTAGGCATAAGTTTTGGAAATGTAGTAATAGAGGCTGAAGAAATATATGCAAATTGGACCACAAACAAAAAATGGAATGCATCCAAATATTCATGGTGGAGTCACTTTAAGCCTTGGAGGGCCTTGTCAAGTTGTAGACCAAAAGCATTGACCTGATGGTTTCTTCACATAAAAGTGGTGCAGGAGCCTTGTTGTCGAGGTTGAGTATCCACATTTGGATTTATCGGTTGGAATGTTGATGAAAATATAATAATGCTTTTATTGTTGTCACTGTTGCCAGCAGCCTATATGATTGACTGCAGTTGATCTCTGCCAGTTTGAGTGGTGGATATAAAGTTTCCTCCTATCAGGGTTTAAATTAAGGATAGTGGTATTGAAATGTGGTTGTAGGAAATTTGTTGAAGACAAATGTTCTTAATTTAAACCCAGTCTCATGTTCTAGCAACAACATTATTAAATTTTTTGTGTTTTTGAGTATATTACATATGATGTGGGTCTCTTGTTGAAGGCCTTGGTTTGACATTGTGGTTAAGGTCGCATATCCATAAATAGTTTTTGTTGAGTTCAATTCCCACCACAATGCCTATGCATGACTATAAATTTTTCATATAGCTCCACGGGTGGCATATCTACCAATAATATGGGTACTGTGTTGAATGTGTTTTAGTTGCATTTTGGTAAGGACGCAAATCCACAAACAATTGGTTTCAAGTCTTTAGTTTAATGTCATGGGATTCTCCTATGCTATGTTATGTTCTATAGATCTCTAAGGTATTCATTATTTAGCTTGGCTACCTCCAACTTCCTTTGTATGCATAAGCACAATGTTCCTCTTGGATAGCATTGGTTATGCTTGCACAGTTTGACCCTTTGACGCACAATTTTGGTAAGGAAAAAAATACACAAACAATTGGTCTCAAGTCTTTAGTTTAATGTCATGGGATTCTCCTATGCTATGTTATGTTCTCTAGATCTCTAAGGTATTCATTATTTAGCTTGGCTACCTCCAACTTCCTTTGTATGCATAAGCACAATGTTTCTCTTGGATAGCATTGGTTATGCTTGCACAAGTTTGAACCTTTGATGCACAAGCTTTACACTTCTCTTATTGCCAATAGTGGGTATGTTTGCAGTAGTGGAGGATGGAGGTGAATTTTCATATTTAAAGGGAAAAATGGATTTTCAAGTGATGCTTCTTATGTGATGTAGAGACAAAGGAGCACTTCTTTCATTTCTCTGTTTCTTACAATATTTTTGTGTAGATAGAATATGAGTCACTTGGTTCATGTTTGTCTTTGAATTTAACTATAATGTTAGACTTAAATAATCATTCATTGGCTTGCATTAAGTAGCGACCATTGTTGATCCCTATAAGACATGACGAGTTTGTATAAACGATTGACAAAGTTTTCTTGCAAATTTAAGGTATTTATAAATTCAAGTTTTAAATTTCAAATTTAGTGAACACAATGACTTAGGATGCATTTGCCTCTTCAAGAATTATAGGCCTAAATTTTTGTCTTCTTATATACCTTGATCAAAGGTTCTTGTCTTTTCTCATCAGAGCGGTGGTTACCTTCATACACCATAAGATATAGTATCTTGCTATGATAGTCACATTGATTACCTCTTTCTTCTAGGTTGTGATTATGACTAGGCTTAATTGCTCGACATTCTCCACCCAAACTGAAGGCAGGGTGTGGTTGGGTTCACTAGGGGAGTGTAGTTTCCATGACAACAACCTCAATGTTTCTTCAGTTGATGGTTAGATCACCATATTTGCTACTATTATGAATTCATTGTACTTTGATGCTAAAATAGTTTTGACACAATCCTTTCCCTTATATTTAGTTTCTACAACCCCTAAAGGGACATTTTGGAGATGACTGTGGATCACTTTGCATGGGCTTGTCTTTGTAGTTCATTATCTAGGTAAGGATTATAACATCGTGTACATGTTCTCGAGGTAGACACTTACAATATTTTGTCTAGTGTTTTTGAGATTATTTGACAATTATCTTTTTACCATGTGCAATGTTTTTGAATTGAAGCATAATTGTGTATTTTTCCATTATGAATACAAGCATCACACGGTTTTGAGGCCAGTTGGACAATTGAATTAGAATCGAAAGGGAATTTTATAATTGCTCCATCTATCACAACTAGGGTCAATTTTTCTCCATCTATGGCATCCACCTCTTTGTTGGACACCTATGTCTGGAATCAAATCCACTTGAGACTAGATACCTCTCTTCATTGTACTATTAAAACTTTTACCCTCTCTTTGGTGTTAAATACTTGGTGCGTATTCTCTAAGTATTGCATTTTTCAGGGTGCTTACTTATTTTTCTAGTTTAAGAACTACCATCCTAAGGCCCACTCTTAGGTATTTCTTGGTGAAATATGGGGCAAAGACCTTGTAATTGATGATCTTCATCACCAACCTAGGAAAACGACCTTCTCCACCTTCAATTTGATTTTCATGATAATCGTTAATGACCATAACTTATTCATCTTATTAGAGGCTTCACAAGGAGGGAAACACCAAAAGTTACTTAAGTTTTATTTTTCTAAATAAGAAACTAATTTTAGATGAAATAAATTGTCACCATGTATGAAATTTAGTAGAAAAAGGTTTCGCAATGACGAGAAAACATAGGCCATTTACAAGGGTAGTTAGAGAAAGTGGATAAAAGTGTTTTACCAATTCTTGGATTCCATATTGACTTGAGTTGCATGTTAGTAGAACAAGGTTTGGCATTTATGAGAATGCATAGGGTCATTTGCAAGGGTTGGTAGATAAAGTGGATTAAAATGTTGGACCAATTCAACAGTAAGGAATTTCATTCAACAAGATAGATTGTTACAAGTAAATACAAGGGAAGGTCCTTATGAGTCACTATTGATTTATTACGAAGGAAGGCCCTTGTTACTCATTGTTGATTTTGTTATTACCAAAGTTGGACTTTGGAGCAATTTGTTCCTTCCTACTATTATCAAGATGGATTACATTTTTGAGTTATGCTTCATAATTGCTTCAACGTTGAAGAGCTAAAGTAATTTTTTAATTGGAAACATATGACCTAATATAAGGCTGTAATATTGCTTTATTTTTTTAACCCAAAAACATGAAAACTAGAAACCTAGATTAATGACTTTGTTGTCATGCCATTTTCGTGGTGAAATTCTAGAGAAGAGATTGAAACCACTTATTAAATTATTAAATAAGTATTTAATAATCTCTTTACACCACCACATGGATAATGGATGCATATTTTATTTGATGAGAAAGTAATATTACTATAAGAGCAAACTATTTATCTTGTTTTCTGTGCATGATGGATTGGATTTACGATGACAATCTATGTTGTTTTTTACAAGTAGTTCTAGATGAAAGATCTGCAATTAGGAAGACTTATCTCTTTCTGAAAGGTATGATATTTTGTTTGAATTCACACGAGCTAGATGAAATTCATTTTGGTTGCATATATGCATGGGAGCTAGTAGTAATTAAGTTATGTTGTATTTGAAGTAGCTTAAGATTTTTCTCTGACCATAATAATAAAGGAGAGTTCTACTCATATATTATAAAGTTCATGTTATGGTCTCAATGATTTGGATCCTTCAGTCAAATTTAAGGATATATAATTGATTGCAAAGACAACAACCAAGATTTCTCCCCAACAAGCTTTCTCAACTTGTACTATTATTTTTGAAATTACTCTTTTGCATGATGATCACTGTATATATGCAATTCTAGGCATTTGTACATGTTTGCTATTATTATTATTATTTCTTTTTTGATACTACATTTTATGTTTTCAATCCCTGTCTTCTTCGTTGGACAAGGCCTTTCCTTTCTATCCATAAAATGGAGAGACAGATAGTCACCCACATTCACGAGATCAATGGATGTAAATTAACTATACAAAAGATTAAAACTAGTAGAAATATGTCAATATATGGATTGTGTTCTTATCTCATTGTGACAATGGTTTTTTGTGCTAAGGATATCTATTTAGTTTTTCACTTCCATGCAAAGTCACAAGTAGACTCTGATGTCTCAAGGGTTACAATCATTGTTGAATTTTACTTGGAAGCTAGTGCCTATGATTGGCAGTGATCCTAACATGTATTTTTTTAAGAGTCTACTATATCATATCTCCATTACCTTCCTTTGTATAAATTATGTTTATCCCTTATGGACTCATTTGTTGTGCATCTTAGCAATATGTGTGTATGTTATAGATGTAAAATATATGAGGCATTCTCCGTTCTCTAATCATATATTGATTGTTCCTATTTTCACATTAAATGTAAACAAGCATTGATCCCATGTGATCATAAACTTTCTTCTCCATGATAGTGTTCTTATAGGATGTATGATGCATTCATGCATGCTTATGTATGTTTTCTTGCATTCGAGAGAGAGAGAGATGTGAACATTGGTATTTGTTGCTTTCAGGAGATGCACGACTACCAAGCTTCCATGTTTACGTTGGGAGTGGAGAGAGGCAACACCCAAAGTGGTATTATGAGAAAGGTGTGCATCTCAATCCTTTTCTATTAATTTTGTGCCATATCAGTTTCGAGGATACACTTACTTTGTGGAAATGGAAATGATTGGATGTTTTAATTTTATAGTATTTTAGGATCCTCCTCTAATCAATGTTATTTACAAATGAGTTTAATGTCTTAAAACATTTGAATTCATCATTGTAGTTGGTATGATGAATATATTATTGACTACATAGTTTTCCTATGAATTTTGATATAATAAGTATAAAGTTTATTTTTAGCATTGAGGTGGTGAAAGCTCAAATTCCCACCAAAACGGATAACTTTTAAATACGACACTTTGATCATTGCAACTGGTTCCACTTTAAACTCTATTTGTATTTATATATTTAGTCAAGATATTAATAATAAGAAATTGTTATACATTTTTTTTTAAAATTTATTTATTAAAATTCTCTCTGTAGAACCATTTGCATTTCAAGTTATATTTTTATTTAATTAATTGAATTGCTTACTTTGTATTTTATTCTTGTAAAATATTACATGAATTGTTTTTATTTTTTATTAAACTTATTATTACAAGAGCTAGATGATGGCATTGTGCAAAAAAACAAAATCCGCGACATTGCCACCACGTGCCTCTTGTTGATTATATGTTGTCTTTTTCTTTCCATTTCTTTTCACAAGTTATCAAAAACTTGAGATTTTTAGCATGTAACTTAGTTGCCATGAGTGTGCCTAATATTTTCCTGAACATTGAATGCTAAGTTCTGAAGGTGTTCTTTTATATGATGATGTTTTATTTGTTTGTTTATGCAGGTCATCTGGCCACTATTTCCCAACTAAAGAAAACTTGTTTGAGTCTCTTGTTTTTCTGAGGAGAAATGACATTGTCATTGCTGATGTTGAGGTATATGTCGTATAAATATTTTATAGTCTACTTTAGTTTATATTATAGTTTTTTTTGTTGTTGTTGTTTTATACTTTGCATTGTATATTCTTTCATTTTCAGAAGAGGAATTCATTATTAATGGTAAGAAGCAGGAATTTAAGAAAGAGGAGAACAATAACACTGGAGCGACAAATGCAGAAATGGAGGAAGAACCAGTGTAGTGATGCCCTTAAATCCAATATCTCGCATAAGACACACACATATAGACTGATGGTCATCTGTTTAGAGTTGGTGAATTCACTTGTGATGCGTAGGAAACACAATGATAATGTTTTGAAGTGATGAAACAATATTTCATGTGTAAATTGTAGTCCAACTAATATTGAGTTGGAAACTCATATTGTAATACTTGATTTTTCATATAATATAATTTGTGCTTGAAATTATCTATAGTTGTACTTGATATTATTTATTATTGTAATTAACATATGTAATTTTTTGTTTTCATATTAGATGAACATGCATATTATATGACATTTTTTTTATAATTTAGTCGCAAAATCATACTAATTAATTTATGTTGGTTAATAATGAACACATAAAATGAATCTAAAGTTACTAAATTAGTATTTTATATTGATTAATGATGAACACAAATAAAATGAATAGAAAACGACTAAATTAATAATTTATAATTATTATTAATTAAAGTAAATGAAATGAATATGAAACTACCAAAAAAGATAAATGATATTGTAATGATAAATTTGTGATTCAAAATGACGACTAAATTTTGCATATATACGACTATTAGCAACTAATTTACAATATCTTATAACACGACTAAAATTTAATCATATTTCTTTGGTCGTTAATTGATTTCAAACAATGACTAAAATTTGCATATATATGACTATTAGTAGCTAATTTACAGTATCTTATAACGCGACCAACATTTTGGTCGTATTTCTTTGGTCATTAATTGGTTTTCTCGGGTGATCATGTAGTAGTATATTTTGTTGTGTATTTGGTCATTAATTGTGACAATTAATGACTAAATCAATGACTAAATTAATGACGAAATTTATAACCGAATATACTACTAGACCATAAAATTGAGACAACCAATTAATGACTAAGCTAAATATGACTAAAAGTTGGTCACGTTATAAGATACTGTAAATTAGCTATTATTGGTCACCGACTGAAAAATGGTTGTTTATATGCAAATTATAGTCATTTTTTTAGTAACTAATTAGCTATTTTGTACTAGTGATGGGGGAACATCATTTCTCTAAATACGGAGGATCGAATACATATAAATCCGAGCAAAAAGGATGTTATAATCCAAATTTGCATCCAAGACTTCAATGTCAATGAGAAAAATATTGTCGGCGAGATGTACTAGTGCATCTTGGAATAGACCTATCAGGGCAGAAGGGAGCCCGTCATATGCTCTAAGCATAATCTCAGATGGTTTAAGTTCTAGAGATCCTAGTTTCGGCCAAATAATTTTTGGCATGATACATGTGGATGCTCCTTCGTCTACAATGCAATGATGAATGGTCATGTTTTGGATTGAGACAAGTATTTGGAAGGGGACTAGAGAAGAGAGCCATGGGCTCGCTTTATCTAGTTGAAAACCATTAAGTGAAAATTGGAAGGGTCGATTCTGCCTAATGTGGAAAGCAAGGCTTTCTGTTAGGATGGGGAAGATTGGAGGACTTCTAATGTTGACATAGCTAAAGGATATTGAGCCAAGTCATTGACTATGTTGTAGTTATGGGTAACCTTCGAATTATTTCATGCGCGCCTCAAGGGACCTTTTACCATTTTTGGAATACGTTCTATAGGTATCCAAGAAATGTTCAACAGTGCTATAGGCATGGTTGTGGTTGAGGTATATGGGTTGGTCTCTGGGGGAGCTTCATAATTTCTATTTCGCTTTTGTAGGAGAGTGCGTTCTCCTACCATGAAAATATCACAATTAGATTTATTATGGGGGTTCCTTTCAAGAGATTTTTGTTGGGGTGGTTGAGTGTTAACCACTCCTTGATAGGGGAAAGGGCCTTGCATTACTACATTTTGATGGCTTTTCCCTCCCTGTCCCCTATTATCCTGAATCCTTTTCAACTTAGGGAGTTGAGGATAGTGGTGAGTATAGTGACCGTATTCCCCACAGATGGCGCAAGAATGATTTTTCCTAAGAATAGTGTTCTTGTTTTTCCTTTGCAAGTTGTTGTTGTTTTTATCATGGTTTTTCTTCTAGTTGGGGTTTCCCCTAGCCAACATTCGCGGGAGGCATTGTTGATTGCTGCCCCCTTGACTAGGTTCTCCCTTTGGTTTTCTCTTTGATTTTTTCTTAACGACATTAGGTGGGTTCATTATATTCACCTGATCAAATGAAGGTGGTTGTTAAGCATGGGAGGGTTGCACTAAATTAACCCCTACGTTATTTTACACTAGTGGGTTATTTTGATGTTGTGCGGGGAAAGGAGAATATTGGTTTCCATGTCCCTCACTAATGTATGAATTCTAATAAGAGGACATTATGTCCGTGTTCCGAGAGAAGTATTGGTTTCCCTGTGGGGGAGGGTATAGTCCTCCTTGTGGGGGATTCACCCTGCTAATCATATTCTTTATCACTGCGGGTTGACTAGGGTAGTATCTTATATGTGGTGGGTTTTGCATGGCATCAAAATATTGGCTACTGAATGAGTATCCTAGATACTGGTTGGTGTTGCTGGGTTTATTTTTGGTTATGGACCCTATCAATCCATCAACAACATCAGATGTGCATTGTGTCTCTTTATAAGTTTGCATGCACGGGGAATTTGGAAGAACATGATAGATATATCCATATTAGGTGTATATAAGCTCTAATTTTTGAGCTTTAATGGATTCTTCCTTGTTATGCAAGGATGAATTTCCACGTATTTTTAGATTTCTGATGTGAGAGATCTCAAAAACAATTCCAAAAGGACTATGTCTTCAAATTGTTCCTTATATAAGCTACAAAATTTCCACCACTCATGGATATGATCCTATATGTGTGTAGTAGGTGTTTGTTTTAAGTGGGTGAGAAGTTTTAGGTCTGAGTTATGTCGAATCGGGAGCTGGAAGTATTTGAGGAATGTTGTAGCTAGAGAACAAATGATTCCATGTGACACAAAAGGTTGGTCAATGTACCATTTCATTGATGGCCCAGTAATGGTATGCTAAAGAAGTCATAGCCGAATAGTATCATCAATAATACTATTCGACAAACACCACAGGTGAAAATTCGTGACATGGTTTCCCGGGTCTTCCCCTTGCTTTCATTCAAATTTTGGAATGTCATAAGGGATCTTGGTGGGCATTGATGGCCAATTTTGGCCATGCATAATTGGGTCATTGGTTTTCTCTCTTAAATTTGGTAGGTTTCAAGAAGCTAAGAAAGGTATTTGCAAGTTATCCACCATCACGAAATGATTTTGAACAATTATATGCAAAGGGGTCCTCTATAGGGAATTTTTATGAGAACTACCCTGATGGGTGCTCCTTGGACTATCCGGAGGAGTAGGATGTGGACTCCAAAAAGGGGTAGCAATTGGTGACCCTTTGGGTGTTGTGAAAGGTTTATTTTGTTGGGGAGCGTTCCCAAGAAAAGTTTCACAGATAAAGGAATATCCTATAATGGTTTCTGCGTGACGTCCTTTATGCCTAAATGGCGGTAGGCCTAGCACACCTCTCGGTAATGGGGGGAGGTCTAAAAAACGTCTAGAATGACAGGGAGCCATGGGGTCCCCTATGGTGTCAAGTAGTGTCTAATTTAAATTGTAGATTTGAGGTAAGAGGATATATATCAATTCAATATAATCATATACATAAAACAAAGTGAAAATGGAAAGGTTATTTTCCTTTTATATTTTATGCTATGTGATAAATAAAGAAAAAAATAGTTTTTTTTTGCTTGCGTATGATAAAAAATCATATGTAGACCTAATCGTCCTTTCCACTCTCAAAGTAACTTGGCCTTGCGAAGATACCTTTTGATGGGTCCTGGGGAAATGCCTCGAAATAAATGGCGACACCTTCAAATAGATGAAAAATCAACCAAGGTAATGGAAATGAGGATCAAGTGTTGCTTGCACCATCACCTATAGGGAAATGATTCCATCGATTTTGGCCACTAAAGTACCTTTATCCCACGTGAGCATTCTAGCCTTTAGCTTCTTGGTAGTAAGTTACCAGTATCAAGCACTAGATGGGTTGGGTAGCCCCAAAGAGTACCGCACGCGCTGGACCCAAGCCAAACCCCCTATGAATTAGATCTATGTAATGCTTGAGTATTATTTTTCATGGGATGATTGGAGCATTTTAAGCACCCTAGAAGTAAGATTATATGTTTTATAGATGTAACATGACCATGGAGACTTATGGGATGCCTACCCCGAATTTTCATAACCTGAACTATTAATTCGTTTATGACCCCTGTGGGGAGAGTTAGTTTGTTCAAGTTATGGTTGTTTTTAGTTGTCATAATTTTCTTAGGGTGTGAGTTGGTAAGAAAAATTAAGCTAAGTATAAAAATATCTGTGAACCAGATGCCTTATATGAATCTTACAAATTTTTAGTGTGTGGCGAAGTGAACATATAAAGTGTGATAAGATGTGGATATGCAATGATCCTTTACTATATCCCTCTAATTACACTAAGTTTTGATTGTTCCTTGCATGAAAAGAGAAATGATGTGCGGATAATGGGCCACTTACGCTTTTTCCTATTACACTATGTGGAACTAGAGGGAGGTGGGAAACTCAAATGCTTTAAGAAAGCATTCATATGCAAACCCAAGTTTGCCTAAAGGCACAAGGGAAGCATAGATTACTTTATTTCTGTACTAATACTTGGCCCTAATCCCAAAACTAATGAAAATTAAAATAGCTTTGTTTAGTAACAAGATTTATGGATGATGGGCCACTTAATCCTTTACTAATTAAATTATGTGATTTATAGAAAGCTTTAGGAAAATAGTTTGAAAACATATGTGGAATTTGGCCACTTAATATTCTCCCTAGTTAAGCTATGTGTGTTTGAAAATATAATGGAAATAAAAAATACTCCAATTGCTCCACTAATTGAGGTTAGTAAAGCAATAAGGAAAACTTGACAGAGAATAAAAAATGTAAGGGTGAATTAAATTCACTAAAGGCTACCAATCACCTGAGAAAAGAGACAATACAAGGCTCTTTTTGACTTTTTGGCGACCGTGCGGGTTTAGCCACACACATACACGCGGGTGAGAAAATAAAATGGAAAATCAAATTCTTGGGCTCATAACAGGTCCCAAAGGTCTTGCAAAAATTCCAAAGAGGTGTTAAATGCCTTGTAGAGTGGTTATGTAGAGAGGAGGTCTTGTAAAAACAACCGTTAGAATAAAGAAATAACCCAGTGGAGTCACCAATTCTGTGTTAGTGTTTTTGTGGCAATGGAGTACCAAATAACACCTCATTAACAGTTGGTTGTTCCCTGTAAAGGATCATAGAGATCATTGGTGTTGTTAGTGGACAAACTTAAACAGAACAAAGCATTGCAAATAGTGAAAAAAATGCATCTACACACATACAAAAAAAGAGAAAAATATAAAATAATTCTTAATCAAGCAAAAAGTCAACATAATAATGGAAAAATAATCCATTTATTAAATGCTGGTGGCAGAAGATGAATAAAATATAATACTAAAAACACTTGAAGAATATCCTTTGAGCTATGTTGCTCAAAATCCTCAACAAGGAGGTCCCTTTCCTCAGTCTCTTTTCCAGCTTCTCCTCTCTCTCAAAAGAAGTGTGAAGACTCTCCAATGGTGGACTCTTCTACTCCCACTAATATGTTGGATTTATAAGAAGAAATATGGCCAACATGCTAGTTCTCTCACTTCTTCTGCTTCAACGATAAAATGTGGTGTTACTCTGATAGAAATTTGGCCAACATAACAATGTCTCATGTTTTGGTTCTCCCATGGATTGTTTATATAGGAAATTTTGAACCCATATTCCCTCTCTTGGTTCAATGATGATAGTGACTCAAGAGTAGGACAAGATTATTCCATTGAGGGATGCAAATCTTTAGGGTGAATCCAAGTCGGTTGTCCTTGGCAGGAAATGTCATGGAATCCTCTCCCCAACTGTGGGAAGTGGTCCCGAATTTTTGAGTTTGCACTTTCCTTTGACCGTGTATATTTCAAAGGAAAAGTCACGTGGTCACATATTTCACCCTCTTTCCTGGTGCTCGGTCCAAATTTTCATTTAAAAACCTTAGGAGAAGTTTATTTGTTTGGATTTCCATAATGTATTCATCTAGAAAATATTTATTTGTACATTTTATTAGACAACCTTAAGTGTATTTTATAGTGTACGATTTTTTGTTGTTAACAGGGACTAATTTCATAACAAAAATTTTGATGATGAGAAAAATCTTGAGTCTCCCTTTTTACAATTATCAAGAATGAAAATGAATCCAAAGGAGAGGATAAAATAATTTAATCAAATATTCACTACTTAACAAAATTCCAATAGTGCCAAATTATAGATAGAAAACATATTGTTGGAGTTCTAGTCCAGTAACATTCTATTTTATATTTCCATATTTTTCAAGTGAATGGAAAAATATACATTACTCAATGCTTTTGAAGAAGCTCATACAGTTGAAAAGAAATTGGCAATCTTGAAAGGAAATCCAAATTTAAGGAAAAGAAGATCAGACTCACTATGGATCAAAAGAAAAATATATACTTGAAAATCAAGTTGTTTAATCTGAGGCTAAGGACATTGAGAATGGATAGGAGTGTTTATAGGGAATAATCCAATGGATTCCAAATGTCATATCTAGCTTGTAAACCAAAGAAAGAGAATTATTGTTTGAACAAAACATTTCAATATATTTTAAAAATATTTATAAAGGAAATATTAATTTCTAAGCTAGAAAAATTATCTATGGTAAATAACATTATGGTATTGGAGGACATGAAAATTGATCATTTCTATAGCATCCAAAAAACTACTCAAAAAATTCCTAAAATTCATAAATTTCATTAATCATAATTTTAATGAAATTGCACTATAAGTTTCAATCAATAAAGAGTTTGTAGAAGTTGAAGTGGAGAGAGAATCTTCATCAACAATGCTATCATGGGATATATTTCCTAACTATAAATCTAACTTAAAATTTAAATAGGAAGAGGAAGTGGTAGAAAATGTCCTCACCATATAGACACCTAAGAAGTATTAACCTTTTCGATTAATTAGAACATTGCATTTGCTAGTTGATCCACTTTTTCTATTGTTGTGAAAAAACCATATATTGTTGCCCCCACAACAACTTTCCATGGCTTCTTCAACATTGAAAATGGAGTATAATATTCTTGATTATATGAAAAACATCAATTGAAATACATTATAACATGCTTGATGATATGAAAAAAGATCAAGCCCAATATTTCCTTGCATGACTTAGTAATAATTAACAAGGGGAATTATTGCTGAAAAGTTTGAATGATCATGTTTCTACAAAAAAGAACTTGGTGGTGAATGCATCTATTAAGAAGAAGTCAAAATACTACATCCTACTATTTCTTTTGAATTTCAACATTTTTAACCATAATGTGCATAATCATTTAGTGGCTTTAGTGGAATCATCAAATTCCATGCCATACTTGATATACACAAAGTTAAATGTGAAACCCAACAATTCATCCCCATGAAAATTATTTATCTTGATATATTGGAGGTAAATTTTATGGGTGACTTAAAGCATGTTTTAATTAGATTTGGTTGCAGCCCATGATATCATCAAATCATTAACATTGTGGTTGTCAAATTTTTGAAAGCATATGGTCTATCCTTTAGAAAAACTTTGGTCACAATACTACAAGGATATTTGCAACCAATTGATCCCATTTTTTATTTCCATGGAAGGAAAAATCAAACCCAATAAAAATTAACTGGGAAATATACATGGAACACATAGTTATAGATCTTTAAGGAAAAAGTGAGTCAATTTTGTTTTTGGAAACTGGTTCATGGAATCATTTTCTTGTTTCACCCTCCTTACTAGATAAATAATTTGATGATGTCCATATGGAATAGGTTGATGATTCTCATTGGGTTAGAGTAGAAATAAATAGTGTAAATAATAGTTACATTTTCATAGAATCTAACATTTTGTCATTGTTTTTTTATGGTTCCAAGTGTCAAAAAGGCATGGTTGCCAAATTTTTATTTATTGTTCCAAATAGTAAGGAATTCCTTATTTCTTAAAAAATTGAGTTTGATTTCACTAATAACATAGGTGAAAATGAGTAGGTATTATGACTAAAAAATGCCATTAAAATGAATATCAAACTCTTAATATGTTTGGTGATTACAAAATAATTGAGAGTTAGGCAAATAATTTCATATAGTATAATTTACATCATTTGAAACTTTATCAAGGAGAGGTATGGAGTTTTATTTTCTCAATTTGAAGCTTTAAACATTCATTCTTTTATTAAAAAAAAAAGTGGAATCTTTTGATTTAATTAATTTTGTTTCTTGTATTTCCTAGTAGAGGGTTTTAAAATTTATAAATTGTATATTGAGCATGTATCTAGGCTTCCAATCCCAATAACGTTACTATATGGAAGATTTTCAATGACGATCAACATATAATAGGTTTTTTACCAATTAGGGTACAATTCAAGAGACAATCATCAATGATAAAAAACATATGAAATCCTTTGATGATTACAAAGATGGGATGATTATCCTGAAGACCAATAAGCTTCCCAAGAATGCGGTTGCTCTTGAGAAACATTCTAATTTACAATATTGATTCAAGAAAGCTACAAAAGTTAAGATGAGCAATTCATCCATAAAATATGAGGTGATTAATCATGGGACTAAAAAGGATCCTATGATTGATAAATTTCATTCTTTTTCATTTAGATTGAAAGGTGAGCATACATAAGTTTATTCTAGAAATAATAAGATATGTTTACTTAGACATAAAGGGAATAAAAGGTATATAATACTAAGTTTATTCAACAAATGATATCCTTGAATATTGACGTGAAAACATTTTAATAAGAACATAAAAAAATCATCATTCACTTGAACCATTATTGCAAAAGTAGTTGAAATAAGTTGTGGATGTGAATATCATCTTTCTTGTTCACAATTCTTCCTAGATTTCAAATGTTATCCAAACCAGGAAGAAGGGAAATGAGATAATACTTATATGTCGAGACTTTTGTGTTGATTTCATAAACCTCAATAGGGCATCAAGAAAGGAAAACTATAATGTTCCTACATGGAACATATTTTATAGCTAATAACAAGTTTTGAAATTTTATCACTCTAGCATGGATTCTTTGGTTACAATCAATTTTAGTTTTGGATAAAGATATAATAAATATAACCTTCAAAACTGAATGGGAAATTTACACTTATAATAAAATTCCATTTAGGATAATTAATGTTGATGTCATATCTCAATCACCAATGGACAATGTGTTTAGAGGATTCATCTATAAGAATGTAGTCATCTACGTGGATGATGTCACAATGTTTTCTAAGTAACATCCAAATCACCTACATCTAAAATAAATATTTTACATATCCATGAAATAGGATATCCTATTGAATCCCGAGCAAATGAAGTTGCCTACTTGATGAGAACCCTCTAGATTACTCATGTTTTTAAAGGTTACATTTAGTGGTTTATTTTATCCCTGAAACAAAAAGTGTTGCTCCCAGAATCACCACCTTTTTTTCAAGGTTAAAATTACAACATGTTGGAAACAATGTCCTTGACATCTCCTCATGTCGTGAAGAAAACCTTAAAATCAACCCCCAAGTTGCAAAGTGAATATCCTAGAAGCACTCTTACCACCCCCCTTTTCCTCAAGGTTAAAAGTAGGAGTCCTAGCCTTGAAAACCAATATCACTTTGACCGAAACCTTAAAAAATAGCTTGGGGGGCGAGGGAAAATTCCATTATTTACAAATATTTTATAAAGAAAATTCAAGAAATAATAAAAATAAAACAACTTAAAAAAAATAATCATAAAAATAAAATTATAAAATAAATAATAATAATAGGGGTGGTAGGAGCAAGAGGGGCTATCCTTCAGCCTAATGAACAAATAGATACACAACAAGTCCAGGGCCTGGGTGTAACATCCATCAATCAATATGAATATGTAGCACTATAGAAGGGACTAGAATTAGAACTAGCAAGGAAAATATCCAAATTTTTAGTGTTTGGAGTCTCAATGATTGTCATTTGACAGGAGTGGAAAGCAAGGGGATCACAAAACTATGCTCTTCCTCCTATATTAGAAAGGATTCTTTTACAAACACTGCAATTTTCTTATATTGGTTTTTTTATGTTAACTAATCCTTCAGGATCACATTGTATATTAGTTAGAATTAGTTCATTAGTTTTTCCTGAATTTCTCGTTAATAAGTTATGGAAAATTTATTCAGACATAATTGTTTCCCTTCAATTTTCAGATGTATGAATACCTTGTGTTCAATACCAATAATACAATTTTCATTGTGGAGTTTATTCATGGACTTGTCTAGTGGTATTAGAGCACTGGTAAATTTATAAACTCCATGTTTTTTAAAATTTCCAAGTTGGTGTAACTACAATAGGAGGTGTTGATGATACTATGCTTCGTGAAAATTTCACTGTGTGGAGGTGAAATTGACGTTCGTCGATAATTTGATGTGGAGGAGAAATAAAGAGTGGGATGAGGCATGTGTTAAATACCATGCATCTTGGTGATTTGAACGGTGTTAAGATAGGGTTAAGTGCTTATGTATTAAGCATGTTAGGGGTGGCACAAAATTGTGTTGACAAAACCGCCCATCGTGCGATCAATAACTAGCATTGATTGCGCCACCCCTCCCTGAAAATTCCTCAAACCACCCAAGGGGGTGGCACAAAGCGGGTTTGGTTTTCCAAGATCGCCACACATCCGATGGGACCGCAATGTCTATTATTGGGACCCACATTTTCTAACTCAACGATGACATAGGGGCTAGGACTTGCATTGCACTTCCATCAATTTGTTGGCCCACATTCATCGCACGTCTACCACCTCATACCAACACTACATCCATTGTGAATAAGTTGTGTTTTAAGTGTTTTGATTGAATCAGGGTTTTAAATCCATTATTAAGTAAAGAATATAGGCTATGAGACTGCTTTGGTGAGTCTTATTTTAAAAATTTGTGGGTTGAAAGATTCAAAGAGTTTATAGTTACAGTATTTGAATTATTATGTGGTGTGGTTATTATCGAATTAATTTTGTCTGTCAAATATTTCTACAAATATGAATTTGATGATCTCATTAGTAGGTGTTTTTCTTAGTGGAAAGGAAAATTACCATGAATGGTTTATAAAGGTTAAGAATACTCTTATTTTTAACAATTTATGGGAAGATATTTGTGAAGGAAAGGGTGATAGTGAACCAAAACAGTGAGAAGAAGAGAAAAAACTTGCAATTTGGAAGAGTAAATATAAAAAGGCATATGCTTTTATTTTTTCCTCTATAACAAAAGAGGTAAGTTGAAAAATTCTTTCCAGCTCCTGAATATTTGAAGTGTTAAAGAAATTAGAAGAAATTTTTGACTCCCATTTAGAGTGGGAAATCATATAATTGTTGATGAAATTATTAAACTTGGAATTAAAAGATAATGATCCAATGAAGTTGGCTATAGAAATTAAATTATCTATCATGATATTAATTCCAATTTTGTAAAATTTGATTTGCAACTCACTGCATTTATTAAAGCCCTATACCCTACCTATTCTCACTACTTGGAATCTCTTCAAGGTAGTGAACAAATGAAAGAAATAACATTTGATAAATTTGTAGAGAAAATTGTAGAGAGAAAGAAATCTTTTAGAAAGAAGAAATCACTTCCAAATCCCAATGTTGAGAGTTTATGTCTTGCACAAAAAGAGAATAAATCTCAAGCAAATTCTGCTATAAATGACAAAAGTAGCATATTTCGTGGTAATAAATATTTTAGAGGAAGGGGGGCAATAACCTTCAAGGTGACAAGCAACAAAAGAATTTTCAAAATGATTAACAATTTGTTAAGTGTTATAGATGTGGTAAAATTGGTCATACTGCCCTTAATTTTCGAACTCCTTGGGAAAATATTAGTGAGAAGAAAGAGAAATTTAGTGAAAAGAAAGAGCAAAAACCTCCAAACAAAGTAAAACCACCCAAATGTCCCCACTATATTGTTTCACATTGTAATTTTAGTATAATTGATGTCTTTAGTACTACTTTATCTAATTGGCAAGACACTTGGACATTAGACACTGGAGCCACTTGTCATATAAAATTCATAAGAGATTTGTTTGAAACTTTCAATGATAATATTGATGGATTAGTATATTTTGTTGATAAATCACAGATAAATCCTTTAGGAATTGGATCTATTAGACTAAAAATGCTAGGACTTGCAGATTATATTTACAAGATGTTATTTACATTCCTTAATTTCAAACACGTTTGATATCTCTCATACATATAAGACAACAAGGGAATTCTATACATATATTGATGGCCTAGTTGAAATCCATAGAGTATCTAATAATATGATTGTTATGCGTAGTGTTGAAGAAGAAAACCTCTTAAAACTCAAAGACACTTCATATTCTACATTAAATTCTACTCATTTAACTCAACAAAGTGATACTATGTCTTCTAGATTGTTGTGGCATGCTTGTTTTGGTCATATAAATTATGATAGTATCAAGATTATGATAAAATAAGGCATAAAAGGGCTTCCTATTATTCCAAGAAAACTTACACCATGTGATGCTTGTATTTTGGGAAAGCATTGTAGGAAGCCTTTTCATAACTCTACTTCTTGAGCTTCCAAAAAGTTAGGTATCATACATTCTAATTTATTTGGACATATGCCTTTTTCATCTACCTAAGGTAATAAATATATATTGACTGTTATTAATGACTACTCGATGAGTTGGGTTTATCTGTTGAAAGAGAACTCAAGTTATTTATACTTTTAAAAATTCTCATTTATGGATTAAAAATGAAACTCAACTTAATATTAGCATTATAAGATCTGATAATGGTGGTGAATATACATCTAATTCATTTGAAAAGTATTTTCAAGACAATGGCATTAAACATAAAACTACAATTCCTTATAATTTGAAAAAAAATGGTGTTGCAGAGCACATGAATAGAACTCTGCTAAATATGGTCAAATCCATGATGTTTTTTTTAAATGTTAAACTGATGTTATGGGGAGAGGCAATACTTTCTGCAGTTTATCGTCAAAATCATTGTCCATCTTCTGCCATCAATAATAAGTCCCCTTATGAAATGTGGTATAATCAGCTTCCTGTTGTTCAACATTTTAGATTTTTTGGATCTCTATGTTATGCGTCGATTCCTAAACAACAACACAATATGTTGGGTGCCAGAAGGCGAAAATGTCTCTTCTTAGGATAATACTTCCAAACCTTATAGGTTATATGATGAGGAGAACAAGACATTTATTATTTCAAGAGATGTATTTTTTCTTGAATCTGCTAAATATGCTTCCACTATTGATAGATAGCTTAGTAACTTGGATAAATTCACGTCCAATTTTTTTTATTATGAATTAGATAATGATCTTCCACATCTTCAAGGGGGGATTCCTATTCTAGATCAGTTTGTGGTTTTTCCTTCAATTGATTTTCCATATTTAACAATGGATGATGATATTGTTTTTTGTTGAAGGAAAATTGGATGATAGTAATGTTTTTGCAGGATCATAAGCTACTCTTGAAGAATGTTTTCTTAAATATGAGCAACCACCACAACCTGGTCTTCAAGATGAGAAACCACCACAACAATTTTTATGAACATCAACATGCATCAAGACATTTCTGAGAAATTATATTGAATTTGAAATAGGGAGTTCTTCTAAATAGAATAAAGGAAATGATGGAAATGCTACTTCAAGTTCACGTAACAGTTCTCATGATTGTGAATTTAATTTTTATTTTGTTAGTGAACCTACTTCATTTGAAGAAATTGCTTGATGTAATGAATGGAAATATGTAATGCAAAGGGAATAAGATGCTCTCATTAAACATGGAACTTGGAGGTTGGTGGATCCTCTTGTTGGCATCAAACACATTGGTTGTAAATGGGTTTATAAAATTAATTATATGGAAGAATAGTTCACTTGAAAAAAACAAAGAAAGACTTGTAGCAAAGGGGTATGCACAAAAAGAAGATGTTTATTATATAGAAACATTTTCTCCTACAACTAAATGGGGCACTATTAGAACCTCATTTTCTATTGCAATAGCCCAAAAAGGATGGAAAATACATCATTTGGATATAAAATTTGCATTCTTAAATGGATGCTTAAAATAAGATGTCTACATTTTCAACTAGAGGATTTTTTTAAGGGAAAAGAACCGAAGTTATGAAAATTGTTGAAGTCCTTGTATTGTTTTAAAAAAAAAACCCTGAGCATGGTTTGAAAAACTAATTGAGCGTCTTCTCAAGTTGAACTATAAGCATTTTTATCTAAATGATGCAATTTTATTTGTTAATAAAATTGGAAGATTGGTTGTATAGCTAGCTGTCTATGTTGATGATTTGAACATAGGGAACAATGATGATTATTAGAATTTGTTAAGAAGGAGCTATAAAAAAAATTTGATATGACAAATCTAGGTTTATTTCATTACTATTTAGGAATTGAAGTTGACAAAAAACCTCAACATATTTTTATTTCTTATAAAAAAATATGTTGGTCAGTTATCGAGAAAATTTGGAATGTGGGATTGTAATCATGTTTCTATTCCAATGGAGCAGAACATAAATCTCACTTAAAATGAGGAAGTCCATTTGAATATCCAACAAAGTACAAGCAACTTGTTGGAAGTTTGATATATCTTTCTACTACTCATCCTAACATAAATTTTGTTGTAGGAATACTTTCCAGGTTTATGCATCAACCCTGTGAAGGTAATTGGGTTGCAGAAAAATGAGTGCTTAAATATTTAAAAGGGACTCAAGAACATGTCATAAAATATTCCAAAGTTTCAAAATTCCATCTCACTAGTTATTCAGATGTTGATTTTGTTGGTGATAAATATCATGGGGTGTCTAATTTTGGTTATTTGATGAATCTTGGATCAATAGTTGTTACTTGAAGATCATGAAATAAATTTGTACCTACTAATTTTACCATTGAAGTCGAATATGTTGTTGCAGATCAAGCTACAAAATAAATCATTTAGCTTAGGAAAATATTCAAATATTTGTAGGATAAATAAAATACTTCA
This sequence comes from Pinus albicaulis, assembly GCA_034641835.2. Taxonomy (NCBI): domain Eukaryota; kingdom Viridiplantae; phylum Streptophyta; class Pinopsida; order Pinales; family Pinaceae; genus Pinus; species Pinus albicaulis. The sequence goes on along the minus strand of CM076580.1, from coordinate 706,443,798 downwards.
ACGCCTCTCTTTATTGAAAACACTTATTCATTTCAATTGACCAAGAATCCTAGATTCCATGATCGAAAAGAACATATAAACAAAAAATATCACTTGATTCAATATCATGTAAAGGAAAAAACCATTCATCTAACATATTGTCCTACTTCAGAGAAAATTGCAGATATTTTTACCAAAGCAATGGGACGTGAGAAGTTTGAAAAGTTAATAAATTTTCTTGGCATGTCAAATGTTGCTTTGAATTAAGGGGGAAACATTAGCTAATCCTTCATGATAACATTGCATATTAGTTAGCATTAGTTCACTATTTTTTCTTGAATTTATCGTTAATAAGTTATGGAGAATTCATTTAGACATAATTGTCTCCCTTCAATTTTCAGATGTATAAATACCCTATTTTCAATATCAATAATACAATTGTCATTATGTAGTTTATTCATAGACATGTTTATATTTTCATGTGTATAGACAATTGAATGCAAAATTTGGTTCATTGGAAAATAAAGGATCCACACTAGAACACAAGAATTTAGAATTGGATTAGCGGTTGAAAATAAAATTACCTTTACCATGATTCTAATGAGAAAACTCTACGTTGAAAATACTATCCATAAAGGATTTTGTTGCCAAATAAATAATCAAGCATTCAAAAGGGAAGCATCCCATCATCCAAGAAAGAGGATTCTGACCCACAATCTAACACTTGTAGGATTGGAATATAAACCTTCATTAATTCTCCAACCATGAATATCTATGAAGGATTACCCTTGTCATTATCACCATAAAATCTGGTGAAGTGATGAGGAAACATGAACGCATAGATGGCCACATGATTTAATTTCTCAAGGAAGGAAGTAACACACATATATGAGGGTAGCTTCAGCCTTTCTGGTGCATTAAATTCAACACAAAATGGAGTTATTTTTATTCTCCCTCCTTATCAATCGACCTACATTCTAAGGAAATATCCAAGATCCAGGCATGGATTCGGAAGCCTTGACAATTAATGCTCCAGTGCGGTGGAATAGGGGTAGAAGATGATATCTATGGCTCAACATTGTTAACTCTAAAAATCACTTTGCGTGGTTGCTAAGTGTTTATAGTCATGAGAAGGGGTGTTTGTCAACTCTCAAAACTCAAAGCATGGAGCGAAAACAAGCTTTCATGGAAAATTTAAGGACACCCCTCCATGAGGATGAGAAAAAAAAAATAGTTCCTGGAAAGATTATTGGATTTAGTGGAAGGGTTGATGAACAACCTAAAGCAAAGGAGTTCTGCAGAGGAAAAGGAGAGGAAGACATTTCAGTTGCCAATGGACACCGAATATGAATTGTTGTAGAGCAAGATGGAAAAGTTTTAGGTTGCGGTTTGAACATAATTGGCATCCATAGACAATAGCTTGGTAGAGGTTGAGAAAAAATTCAACAACAGAGAAGAATTCACCCTAGAATAGGTTGAGACTAGTGAGGTACCTATGAAGAAAAAAGCTGAAAATTCCCAGGAGGTAGGAGCAACAGAACAAGGATGAAGCATTCAGCTACAAGGAGAAGCAGATGAAAGAGGACCACCATCTTCTAGATAAATTATTGCACTTTGAAATTTATTGATGTTATGTAGGTACATGATGATATTAGAATCTTTTTGTACATAATATAGTAGACATTTGTGTACTAGAATAGTAAGAAAATTTTTTCATAAGAATATATTATCAATATTTGTGTAAGGGTTCTAACCAAGAAACTAGAGTTTCACTTTAATATCAAGTTCCTATCCATTCCTTTGAAAAGAAATATAAATAATAATAGTAATAATAATAAAAAAATATATGTTTAAGCCAACTCCAAAATATCAATTAAAGTATAATTTATTAAAAAAAAAAGTAAGATTTAAAACAAATTTTAAAAGAAAAGGTTAAATATTAAAATAAATAAATAAATAAATAAATAAATAAATATATATATATATATATATATATATATATATATATATATATATATATATATATAATAAAGGAAATTTAATAATTAAAATTTTGGGAAAATTTTGAAAAAACAAAAACAATACAAAAATTCAAAAAACAAACAAACATTTGGACTGGGGAAACTATTGATAGAATATCCCCTACACCCTCCCAAAAAAAATTACAAGCTCTCTACCATGCACCTCAACATTCTCTTTATACCTACCAATATGGGTAGAAGGTATTCTAATTTGAATTATTATTTTTTGCATGGACTTTTTATTGATCATTTAGACACCAGGAAGAGTAGGGATTCGAGTTTAAAATCAAATCAAGATAGACTTATAACACAATTATTATTAGGAGAAATTAGAATAACATGTTAATGAGGTGTCTGGAAAATAAAATTACAAAATATCTCTTGATTGGCCTACATAAGCGTTCAATGTGTGGAAATGTTTCCAAGGACACAACCATAGATGAAGTGTTAAGGACCAAATTTTATTGGTCAATGTTGTTTAAGGGTATGTATGCACAAGTATGCAATTGTTGCATTTGATAAACATGTTCAATCAAATAGAAGAAATTCATGATTCCTTTACAGTCCAATAATAAGAATAGAAGTTTCAAGCAATGGGGTCTTGATATCATTAGAGAAATCAAGCCAATTTTTTTTAAAGTATCAATGGTAATATCAATAGCTACTAATTACTTCATTTGGTATCTAGAATCTATTCATTTACTAGAGGGGCATATAATTACCAAGATTTGTGCGGCATCATTTTTTTTGTTTGATATTACCTCACATTAGTCATCCATGAATATCATCACATTTTCCTTAGAAAAAGAATCACATTTCATCATTAATTCAAATAATATTGCAAGGAATTACATCATGAAGTATAGGAAAAATAATTAACTAGGATTATAATGAAGATGGTGTTTGACAACCTTTGCAATTAGTAGAATGCACTTTCCAATGCATTTTGGGCTAATCAAGTTAGAACAAAAGTTGCATTTGGCATGTCTCCGTATTTTCTCATATATGGAAAAGAAGAAATACTACATTATTATATAATTATACCTTATTTACAACTATCACAAGCAATGATCCACGATATTTAACTTCTATTATGCATTTAGAATTGCATATAACAAAGCATGTTAGCTAAGTAATTTGAACCATTGAAAAGAAGTTGAAAACATAAGAAAATAAGAGATCAAATACAAAAAAATTTGATTACGGAGTACACCCAATGTGGGTATGTCTTCGGGCCTTGTTCAATAGTGGGGATGCCTTATTTTATTAAGTGGCATAAAAACAATCAGTTACAAGCAACTTTACAAAAAATGACCCTTATACCTCCAATCTGGATGATGGCCTAAAAATAGAGAGCTAAGCTAGAGAAGCAAACGTCATCATTGGATTTGTGTCACGAAATTGTGAAAAATCAACTATAAATTTGTCTAATTTTGTCGCCGACACCTCTGGTCCTCTAAGGGAATCATTTTTTCCTCTTACATATTCCCCTTCTCATGGTTCAACTCCTCCTCCACTCAGGGTTCCACTTGTCCTACCTCACTCTGCCCAGTCGAATGGGCAACTTCGATTCTTATATAATTTTTTTGGGCAGATATTACAAGGTGAGTTCGTTGACCTATTGGTATATGCTCTAAGTTTGGTGGGGGAGGTCAGAGGTTCCAACCCTCACCCAACGAACTTTGGAATAGATTTTAATCTCCCGTAATATTTTTGGAGTAACTGGATTTGGGGCCGCCCAGGAGGCATGTTAACCAGACTAGCTGGGCAGGTTCAAACCCCACTGGCCCCGGTGGCTGGCACACACGGCATATAACCTTTGGTCCGTGGCCTCGTTACAACACATGGAACTCGGCAGTATATATATATATATATATATACATGCTACTATAGTGGTTTTGCAGGGATAGCAGCCCGCCACCCCTATTTTTAATATTTTTTTCGTTTCTTTTTAAAAACATAGACATTTTAAATCTGTCGGAAAATAAGGGTCACAGGACAATTTAAGTAGGTGACAAATTCTCCTGTTCGATGGCCAGATTCCATGCGTCAAGTCGCTGCCAATTTGTTTCCTCTTTAAGCCTACCACTTAGCCAAGTTTGACCAAGACGTTGACCACTTATAACTTGACCATACGATCTCATATTGGAGTGTCACTCACATTGTTGGAATCAGGGTGGAGATAACTACAATCTGGACTTGGTTTCACTTCCATATGATGACTTTGATTTTAGAGTTATTTTCAAGGGAACTTGTATTTATGGATCCTCCCGGATCATTCCTCCCCACTCAGGAGATTTTGGACCGCTAAAAGATTTATCAGTCAATTGGAAAGTGAAGGAATTTCCCCCTTGCTTTCTCCTTTTCCATCCATCGAGCCTTACTTGGATGCATTCCTTTGAAACTAATACGAAGATACTCCACATCTCCCCATCATGAAGTCTTGATCTTCTTATCGAGAAATATGTCCTTTGGTAGCTTTTCCAAGTATTCAGGTGAAAATCGTCCACTGTAGGAATCTATCCAACCTCTTAGGTGTCCATGATCAAAGGAGGCTCATAAAGCTTGAAGTTTTCAATGTTCACCAATGAGTACATCTGCATTTATGCTGGAAACTCGAGATGAAAATCATTGTATCCAACCTTATCCAGTATGGTGAATGGGCCATATTGGATTAGTCAACTTATTTCCTTCTCCTTTCATCCTTTCTTTGCTAATGTGGAGCCACAATTTTGGTGAGCCCTGGTATTGCACCAAGAGTTATGAAACTCCCAAAGGCTACTTAACTTTACTTATCAACTCGGGGTTCGTACAAACTTGGAGGTGACAGTGTTATATGCATAAAATATGAGATCTACTCATGCCATCCTCATCTTAGCTCTACCATGAGGTACCAGTAACTAGGGCTACTCCAAAAGAGGAAGTCTTTCACACTTCTAACTACAACCTAAGACTGAAAGCATATCATGACTACTACTATGTTGGCAAGAAAAGGAGATACAATAGATTTCTCTCATTTATCTATTTAATTTATACTTTTGCAATGGAAAATATTATCGCTTATTCTAATCACAAGTAGGGAAATAAAACTAGATTGCATTCAATTTCTAGACTACCTAACTGACTTGCAAAAAGGGAATTGATTTATCCTTGCACACACACTGAATCAATGACTGATTGAATTCTATCCCTTTCATGCTAGCTATTGTGTTAATGATGTATTCTATGATGGACTAATCACACTAAAATTACTCTATTTGGCAACAAGAGAAGAGGGAGTTTTGGTGTCCTAAGGGTGTCCCTGAACCAAGGATTCAGAGTTGGGGGTGCACTAATGACTTTTCTAGGCTTAGGTGAGGTGGAGGAGTGATTTTGAAGTGAAGGAGAGGGCTCCCAATGCTGCTATAGGAAGCCACTATAGTATCCCTATTTTTCTACAGAAAGTCCTGTAATGCTACAGGAAACATTCCAAGAGGGTTTGGAGGCTAGAAATTGTAGAAGGGAGGTTAGGAAGAGTGAGGGAAAGGTGGATATAATGGAATGGGGGATGAAAAACCCCCTTGGACAAGCTCAAAACACTCAGAAGGCCTGTCTTTCACCAAAAAGGTTGGTCTCGATGGTTGTGATGATGGTCTCCAAAATAGGGTTGTGGGTCATAAAATGAAAGGCGTGACTGAAGGAGGGTTGAAACCCAAAGTGATAGTGTTGAAATGGGATCCTTCTCTGCTGCAATCAATATATCCACTCTTGCATTTATCATTAACAAACTATCATCTAAACAATGGAAAATGTGAGTTGAATTTAACTGAAACTACTCATTCACTAAAACATAAATCTAACCTATAATCTACAACATACTCATGATAATCAAATTTAACTCTATCTTAAATTTTCCATGAAATCATAAAATGAATATGTTTGGTTTGTGGTGGAAGTCCTTCCTCCTCAAGCTCCAATCAAAGAGGTGAGAGAGGCAGAATTTCAACACAGTTTTGATGTTATATATGCTACCAAAATGCAATGACATTAGCCAACTATCGAAGCATAAAGAAAAACACAAATGTACACAAGAGAGCCTGCAACCAATGGATTGGGCCTTAACCCACAAGATTCAGTCCTCTGAAATCAACTCAGTGAGAAATATACCAACTGCTCATTCTTATTTCATAACCATTCTCTTACATTAACAATGATATTAAAAATTATGCAAAATTTTACGGGCTAATATTCATAGGCTGGCTAATTTTCCATGATTTTTCCAAAAAAAAAGATTCATCAATTTCCATTTTTTATAAAAATTATTTGCCCAAATTTTACAATATAAAATTATTTTAGCTTAAAATTTTCCAACATATATAGAGAGTATATATAAAATAATTATAAATTTGAATAAATTTACAAATACGTCAAAAAACATTTTATAGTTTTCATATTAGGGGCTAGTGAGATTCGCCAATGTTTTTAAACTTCATGATAATTTTCCATCCTTAAAATTTTCCCTGGTCAAAAATATCTAACACAAAGCCAAGAGTTCTCTAGCTGCATATAAAATTTGAATCCTAATGAGCTCTTGCTCTCATTTATTTATACAAAAGGGTAGCTACCAACAACTCCCTAAAAAGTAGATATTTGTCCCCTTGATCTTCGAGAGGAGTGGAGCTTGGCTCCCTTTGAACATCCACTTGCTCGACAACCTTTGACTTCAAACTGTTGGAGGAGTATCTAAGGAGATGTTGGTTGATTATAGGAGTTAATAAGGTGGTCAACCTTTCTATGATTTCTCCTTGTTGTCTACTCCTAGCCCTGACATGGAATTTCATTCAAAAATAGTATTTTTCCTTCATTTCTTACAATTAAACCATGTTAGGCTTCAATTCATGACAATCCTTTAACACCATTATCACTAAGAAAAATAAGACAAAATGTAATCAAATGAGAGAGAGAGAGAGAGAGTAAATAAGTTAAAAATGTGACACTATAACCCCTTAAAATATACCTAATAATGGCCCTCATAATCACCCCCATACTGAAATGGTTGCTCATCCTCTGACAACTCAGTCCTCTCTCCTGATTTCCTTCAAAGATCTGTTAGCTTATTTTACATCCCAAGGTAGCCTGGAAGAGGTTCCTTCTAGTGGGTAAAATCCTTCATTCTTTTATGCTTCTTCCCATTCCTTCTGGTCCTCAGTTTTCTCTCTTCATTCATGCAACCCCAATAGCAAAGGTTGGCTTAGCTTTAATTTGAGCCACTTGATTTTCATTCTCTTCATTTCTCTTTTGTATAAGGGTGCTCTTTCCAAGGTAATGCTCAATCTATCTGGAGTATGGTACTCCACGTTCCTTAAGATAAGTGGTATACCATGCCATCTTCTTTGGCATGCCATTACACTCACCTTTTTCAGCAATCTAGAGATGTCATCAAAATGTGAAATTTCCTGTGCTTGGGTGTTAAGGTATTTTTCTGCAAGGTTAGCATCACTGGAGATCATATGGTGATTTTTTATGATACCTCTAGGGCTCATGAGTTCTTCCCTGATTTGGAGGGGTTCTATTTCTTCTTTATTTATCACCCTCTTGACTTCCTCTACCCTTGTCTCTTCATTTTTCACCCAAGATGCCAAGGCCATCAGCTGCATATCTCCCAACCTATAATTTGGGCCCTAGATATTCATGTCAGTCAGAATGAGGTTGTGCATGTATAATTTTTCCAACCTGGCCCTCTCTTCCATACTCGACTATCTCCAGAAATCAATGAATTTCCTATAGTTTTGAAAGGGCAATGAACCATGTTGTGCTAAGGTTTTGATTTGAAATTGTAACCATTACTCTTTCATATAGATGGAATAATAATTTGAAGGGTGTATGTATTGTATTTCCTCCATGCAAATATTTGCCATAGTGGAAATTTGTTTGTCCTTTTGTTGCAATTTCCCCATATGTCTCATGTTCTCTGCTTGTGCATCCTACAAGTGTTCTTTCAATACTGACTCTTTGATCCTAGAATTAGCTAGGTCCCTCCCCATCTCACTGATTTTTTCCTCCATTAGTCCCACATCTTCAACATTTCTAGATTTTTCAATTTGCATCCACTTGTGGGTGCACCCCCTTTCTCTTTCTAGCTCATAAAAGAGGGGAATGGAGAAATTCTCAGGGATCAACATCCCTCCTTCAATGAACTTGTAATAAGATCTTAAACTGAGCTATGGGGTAGGTTTTCTGATCTCTATGATGTCTTTTTGAAATGCTTTTGGAGAGGTTGCTTCTGCTTGTGGATGTTGTCCTTCAATTTTTGCCTCCCTCTGTAACTCTTGTTTTTCAATTTGGAAACTTTTCCCTTCTATTTGTGTATTTTTTTCTTCAATTTAGGCACTCTGCTCTTTCATTGGTTTCTTGTTCTCTTCCCCTTGTGCATTTTTATCTTCCTATAACACTTTCTGCCTTTTTTGTAGTAGTCTCTTTATTTCTAGTAGCATACCCTGTCTTTCCTGTAGCACACCCTGTTTTTTCCTGTAGCATCTCTTTTTCTCCTCCTTGGAGGTCTGTGGGCATTTCTAATTGTTTCAAGGATGGTAATATAGAGGAGTGCCTTATTTCATATGTCATGGGTGTCTTGTATGTTGTCTTGGGGGAAGTGACTTCTTGAATATTTCCTTCTTCTGGCCCTATTTCTTCCCTCTTGCTAGGGGACTCCTTAATGGTGATGGGGCTCCCTGTTGGAGTTTGAGGCCTTCCCTGTTTCACCCTTATGCTTTTCTTGGTTTTGAAATACATGGGAGTCTATCTTTTCCTCTTCCTTTTTGGTTTCATAAGGGTGCTTAAAGTGGCTAAAGTGTAGCCACTTCCTTCTTAGTGTTCCTTGGTGAAAGACTAATTTGTTGAGGGGATATATCAGTGGTCTTTTTGGGCCTCAAGGCTTCCTTCTCTTATTCCTTCTCTTCACTTTTTATATCTTCCTCTTTATTATTTGTGTTTCCTTCCTCTATTTCCATATCTTCTTCTTCTTATGTCTTCTCAGTATCTTCCTCCCTTGTTTTAGTGTCCCTATCTCCAAGGCTAGAGGCAGGGGTATCTCCAGGGGTGATGTTTTGTGTCCCTATTAGAGTCTCTTTGTCCATGTCAATGAAATTGGACCATAGTACAGGAATTATAAGCTTGTTTAAGGCATCCTCCACAATAATTTTAATCAGACGATGATGGGCTAGGTGCTGATGTTTTCCATCTCTAGCCTTGTGGCTCATATCTATGATGGAGTGGAGGAGGAAGTAGGGTGTGTTCAACATTTTATCTAAAGGAAAATCCTCCTTTAATCTCAGCTCATGCAAAAACCTAAAATGATAGCCATAAACTACACCTAATATTCCTTCACAAGAGATGTACTTTAGGATGTCGTAGGCCACCTCATCCCATGGGTAAGGTAAGCTTTCCCTTCTTACCCCATTTTTATCTTCTATATGATCCTCATTGGGTAGAAATTAGTTTTTATTGGAAGAAGAATTAGTGACCCTATATTCTCTATTCCATTTGATCCCTAGGGGTAAGGTGGTCACTCTTCTAATCAACTAAGGGGTCACATAATTATGGCTAGTTCCCTCACCACTGTAGTGGCACTAACATCTGCTTGAGAGTGAAAATCCATTGTAAAATATCTAGCTACATTATCATCATATCCTCTTAGGTGCTCAAAGAACCCCAACCACTAATTCCTTCTGAAAATGTCTACTACATGAGGGCGCAATCTAATTCTCTTTGTATATGTGGGTTCTCTCCTATTGAAACCTCTCGCCATTTATTTTTTGTTGTGTTTGACTTGTGTTCAACAAGTACTCTTCTATGGCTTGATGTCAAATTTTATTGGTGATAAGGGACCATAAGACTATCTAGCTTTAAAAATGAGTGATTTTATCCCCTACCTCATACATTTTGTTCAATTTCCTTAATTATGGCCCTACTATATGCAAACTACTATGAAGAATTCTTTTGAATTTGATGGGGGTGATGACCACTTACCTTTGTAAATTGAAGTTCCTTACTGAAGGGTGGTGTATTTATGCTAATTGACACTTGTGGTGGCTTGCATGTCCCTTCTCAAAACTATGTAGCACTCCTTGAAGCTTCCTGTACCATTTGCAGGTTCTCCTATAACACTCCCTACATGCACAATTGACTGGTGATCGAAACTCCTTGGTGGTTTTAGCGCTCAAATCTACCTTAGGTTGAAATAAGGTAAAACTCAAGGCAACATCAAACCAAGCTCAGCCTCATAGCTAGCCCTACGAGGATAGGAGAGGGCTCTCTCTGGGTCTATCTCGACAAAAGGTCTTCAAAGGGGCTGAGATGACTTATAATGGATACTGATTTTAGGCTAGTAAATAGATAGGAAGGTTTGATTTAAATTTTTTTGGGTTTTTGTTGGAAAAATGGGAAAAACAATTTTGGGCTCGGGGATGAGGCCAGATCTTTGCAGAATTCGAATTGGGGCAAGGTAGGCAATAGTCTTGATGTTTTTTTATTATGTGTATGGATGGATCAAAATGGCAAGGAGCTGAAGAGGGCAAGGGAGAACAAGGATCCTCTCCAAACTGGCGAAAACATATAAAACTAAAAAAATTCAAAGGCAGAGCACTGAAATCAATGGATTCTACCTCATTTACTCATTCATTTAGTTTCAGAAGCAAAATAAGGGAATGGCATACATTAAACATTAAATAACTTAAAAATAACTGAGAGAACACACCATCAAAACTGAAAGCCACAAGAATCCCAACAGGTGCTGCAAAACCTCTGATCTTTCCTTAGCCAAAATGCAAAAAATATGTACAATAGTGTGCCAAACTTTTCCCAAGAGTCCAACCTTGAAAGTGTCTTCAGAAAATACAATAAATAGACAAGTCTAACCCCTTCCCATGCCTCTAGGGGTCGAGCTCATGCTTCTAGGAGCAGTTTGAACCAATTCTAAACAAAGAGCTAAAATCTAGGCAAACAAACAACTCCGCTCTATAAGCCAGGAAACTCGATCCATTCACTGATTGCTACCAGAATGAACTATCTAGAACAAGTAAATACAGCTAAAGTTACATCATGTACAAAAGTATGTGGACATGGAACAATGAATATGGGATTGTGGCTGTGAGACTGTGGTAAATCTACAGTGACCAATAACAGTGACAAAAACTCAAATAACAACGAAATGAGATTGTTTTGACAAGTTGCAGCTTTGACATACAATTTCAAAATACCATCACTTCTTCCTCTAACCTTATGGAGCGGATTTTGGAATGAATATAGGGTTTAACTTACACCATGACAAACACTTGTTTTCTCCACCTTTAGACCACCATAGCATATCCAAAAACATTTGGCAGGCGTGGATAACTTACTTGAAGCTGTGAGATTACTTGAATTTGAAAAATTGTAGAGTTTGGATGAAGTTTCAAGCTTGATGGCTCAACGCGCCGCGCGCACTCCCAGTGCGCCGCGCGCGTGTAAAAATGAACTGCACAAACTTGCCCAGTGCACCGCGCGCTCCTTTGTATGCGTCGCGCGCTGACTTCCAACACAGTCACGGCCCTTCAACTGCCAGTTTGCTCTTCCAACTCCAAATTTGGTTTTGCTCTGAAAATTTATGAATGTAATTTGACACAAATGGTTTATGTAACCTTGGAAAATATCTTGCAAGAGTTGGTTTTAATTTTTACTTCCTCCACAACCCACTTTGTAATGTTTCTCATTTGGCACTTTGTCATTTCTTTGAACTCCTGTCTTTTGGCTTTTCATTGATTTTATGCGTTTGGACTGATGAAATTTGTTGATTTTTGCATGGATTTTTGTGTTTGGACTTCGGCAAAGACCAGAGGCTGCATTGAAATTTTTTATGGTAGAAAAAATACATGATTGTTACAAAAAATAAATTTGACAGTTTCTTGTTCAAAACAGATTTTTGAACAAAAAATGTCCTCAGATGTGTTTGATGATGAAAATTTGAATTAAGAACCTTTTCGAAACCATCCTCATGGCCTGCGGGCATTTATTAAATATATCAAAAGACTGAACCCTAGACTCTAAAACTAAAAGACTCTTGTTGACCAAAATAATCATTTATAACCATGAATGACGTGAACTGAACTTCGATGACTTTTGAGGAGTTTTAATTAGCCCAGCAGGTACAAGCATGAGGGAATACAAGAAGACCAAACCCTCTCGTCAGTCAATGGCATGCCCCTAGCGAAATGCAACGAAGTGAAGTGAGCGAGACATCTAAAAATGATATGCAAAAAGTGAAATGATCTCTGACGGAGGGCTGTAAGGACCGACTCTAACATTGGCTCCAATGGGGATGGTGGCTCCAAGGAGATGCCAAGAACGGCAGATCTCTGGGAGAGTTAGACAGTGCCTTCATCCATTGGGCGATGGAGTCATTATTTCAACAGATAACACAAAACCTTTGACACATTTATTGACTGAAAACTTGACTGAAACCTGACTGAAACCGACTCAACTTTAAAACTGAAATGACTGATAAAACTAACTTGACAAACTTCAAACCAACTAACCTCCTTCTTCAGAATTATAGCCTTCGCTTCGGGCCCCAGACCGAAGAAAAGAGATTAGTACACACTTGCGATGAAACAGAAGTAGAACGATATATAAAATGACAATGAAATCAACAGAAAATACTCAGAAATGGTATCGCTTGAGTAGCCGACCATTGATCGGCCCTCCAGGACAATCATCCCCATTCATTTCCTTGAGAAGAAAGGCGTTCTGACCACGATACGCTGCAATCTTAAAAGGACCCTTCCAAAGGTTTTCAAATTTGCCGTGCTTGCCTTTTTCCTCATTCCGAGCATCCCACTTCAGGACCACCTCATCCAACTGAAACTTATCTGCTTTCGCCTTCCTGTCATAAATCTTCTTAATGCGCTCCTGCAACTTGAATGTATTTTGAAAGACCTCCTCCCGTGTCTGCTGTAAATGAATCATCTGATTTATCCTTCGCTGCATGGGATCTTCCTCACTACCAGCTTCCTGAAGCAATTTGACTACTAGGACAGCAAGAGAAGTGGGAAACACTGTGTCTACTCCATACACCAACTCAAAGGGAGACATACCGATGGATTTTTTCTGACTTACCCTATCAGCCCAAAGTGCATTCACTAATTTCTTGTGCCAGCCTTTCTTATTGATTTCCAACAATTTCTTAATGATATTTACCAAAGACTTATTTGAAGACTCCGCCAAGCCATTTCCTTGCGGATGGTAGGCAGTCGAATGTCCCAAGCTGATGTTATACTTATTGCAAAATTCAACCATCCTTTTTGACTTGAAGGCCGCTGCATTATCTGTGATTATCTTACTAGGACAACCAAAACGTGACAGAATGTTATTCTCAAGAAAAGAAATAATTACCACATCTGTAGCCTGTCGGGTGGGAATTGCCTCGATCCACTTCGTGAAGTAATCTGTTGCTATTAATATCCATCTATGCTGACTTGAAGATGCCGGATGGATTTCTCCAATGAAATCCAACCCCCACTGCTGAAATGGTGCACTGACTTCAATTGGTTTAAGAGGCAAAGGCTGTAATTTCTACTTCCCTTCAAAAATTTGACATTCGTGACAACTCTTAACAGCCTTATATACATCAGAAAATAAAGTAGGCCAATAGTATCCCGCTCTCAGAATCTTATTCGCTGTGGTTTTCCAAAATAGATGGCCCCCGCAGTCTCCTCTATGAAAGTCCTCCAAAACTCTTTTGGCTTCTTCCTCTACCAAAAAATTCAATAACATTCCACCAGGGTCTTTCCAATATAATGCAGAATTCAATATACAAAACTTTGCAGCCCTCAACTTCAAGGTTCTACTCTTATTTCTAGACATCCCGGGTGGTGGAGACAAATTCTGAAGTACATATAAAATGTCAGCATACTAAGGGGAAGAAACAAAGATATCAAATACCTGAAATGATGTACTTTCCTCATCCTCATCAGACATAGCAGCGATCAAATTTATGTCTAAAGCATGCAGATTTGTTTCAGCCATGAGCTTGGCTAATCCCTGTCCTTTGATCAGCTTGGTCGGTTTAATCTCCACATCATATTCTAACAACGCAGTGATCCACTTACCCCGTCTTCCTTCCGGATCTGCTTGTACCAAAACATCTTTGACAGCTGCGTTAGGAACATAAGCTATAATGTGGGAATGTAATAGATACACACGAATATCCTTCAAGGCCTTCATAAGAGCAAGTTCTTGTTTCTCAATAATGTTATATTTAAAAGCTCCGTCCCTTATAATTCGACTGAAAAAAGCAATGGGCTTCTCAACTCCATCTCTTTTCTGCATTAAAACAACTGCCAAAGTGTGCTCAGAAGCAAATGAAAACAAAATGAAGTCCTGTGTGTAATCCGGGCTGATTAAAATGGGAGCTGAAGAAAGAGATAACTTTACCAAATTGAATGATTTCACCGCTTCTTCTGTCCACTTCACTTGACTGTCCTTTTTCAACATGTTTGTGATTTCTCTAAGATGCTCAGTAAGATTTGGAATGAAATGACGAAGAAAATTCATTTTACCATTAAATGACTATATTTCTTTCTTGTTCCGAGGCTGTTCAATTTTCTGGATTGCTTCAACACGTGCAGGGTCAACACGAATGACGTCTTTCGATATGATGTGGCCAAGAAGTTTGCCTTCATCCATGGCAAACAAGCTCTTTTTCGGATTCAGCGAAATGCCATATTTTCTGCACTTCAGAAAAACAAATTTCAAGTGATATAAATGTTCTTCATCAGAATTTGAAAACACCGTCAAATCATCAAGGTAAACAACCAAAAATACATCTTTCTCATTGGCGAAAGCCATGTCCATTGCACGCTGAAAAGTGGCACCTGCATTTTTCAAACCAAATGGCATCTTGGCATAATGAAACATTCCCCATGGAGTGGTGAACGCGGTTTTGTCATGATCGTCCTCATGCACTAAAATTTGATTATATCCTGAATAGTCATCGAGTAGTGACATCCTTGATGCTCCAACTACTCGCTGCAGTATATGGTCCATTTTTGGCAGCGGATAATTGTCCTTCAATGACACCTTATTCAAATTTCTGAAATCAATACACAAACGGATCTCCCCTGTCTTTTTCCTCACGGGCACCAAATTGGAAATCCAATCAAAAAATCTGATAGGTACAATGATTCCTGACTTATACAACCTGTTTACCTCCTTCTCAATCGATGGTAGCAGCTTCGGATTGATTCTCCTCAACTTCTGACGGAAAGGCTTCTGATTTGGTTTAATAGGGATAGTATGTTGAATGATATTAGTGTCATACGTTTTTAAATCTGAGTAATCCCACGTGAAAGCATCAGAAAATGAAGACAACAATCTCACATATTCAGCTCTTACCTCTGGTGACAATGACTTGGATAACTTTACCATCTTGGGGTTTTCAACTGTCCCAATATTTACTTCTTCAACACCTTTTTCAGTCGGCCTCAATGTCGGTTTGCGGGCTACGTCATCTTGATCAAAGAGTTCCTCTAAAGGAATCAATCCTTTAGGAATGATATTATCCTTAAGCTGCATCACTTCCATTTGATTTATTTGCATATCATCATTACCATCATCATGTTCTGTATCTATGGAGGTGTCTTTAAACTTACCCTTGTTTTGCAGAAAATCACTAATCTCCTCATCGTCCTGAAAAACTTGCCAACATCTCTGATTATCCGGAACGGTAGGGTGGTGATTCACATGGATCTCAAACTTATTACTGGAATTCATTGGAATTTTTAAATTGCTTGCTGCTTTAGCAAGTCCATCAGCAACACCATTTTGGATGCGAGGCACACACGTCAAGGTATAATCTGAAATTAACTTCAAAATGTCTAAAACTGCATTACGGTAAGCCCTCATGCGAGGATGCTTGGCTTGAAACTCACCCTTTACCTGTTTTATCACCAATTCGGAATCACCATAGACTGCAATTCTTTTCGCTTTCAGCTTTCTTAGAATATTTAGGCCAGCAATCAGAGCCTCATACTAAGCCTCATTGTTAGAACAATCAAATGCTAGTTTGTAGGAACATACTCGCACATTGCTCGGGACCTTATTCAGAGCAGAAAATGGACTGCGTATCCAAACACCAATTCGAGCACCATCACTACCCACTGCGCCATCGAAATCCATGGTCCAAAGACCATCTTCATCATCCTCTAAGTGCTGAAATTGCGCCAGCTCTGTTTTTTCTGTTTGCTGCCCATCGTCTTTAGCTGATTGCTCAACAGTAGCTTGCTTTTCTTGTCTTTCTTTCTGCAGAACTTCTCTAAAATTCTCGGTGATCTCTGGTATATCTTCTGCCTGAACTAACTGACTATCTATATCATTAAAACTATCAGCAAACAAAACAAAAGACTCTAAGTCTGTATGTACATAATTTACAGGATGATTGATTGGTTTCTCCTTGCTTGTTATCATGTATTTCATCTTCTGTTCTCGATATAACTTTCTCATTTGGCCAAAGAAAGGAATTTTTGCATAGGAGAAATCTAACTGTAGTGTACCTTTCAACTTTTTTCCCCAAGATCTAGAAAGGAGCATCCCAAATCGAGGAGGAATGTCTGCCACAACCACGTCCATCAAGACATTCTTCGCAGGAATATGATCTAAACTTACAACCAAATCTTTGATGAGTCCGATACATCTCACTCGGCTGGAATCAAATGAGTAAAAATCATGGTACTTCCTTGTAATGTCTAAACCCAGCTTTTCCATGATTGCTTTTGGCATAAGATTGTGCGAAGCACCGGAATCGAACATGGCATTATGTAATACAAATTCATGCAACCTCAAACTGATATAAAAGGGAGGAACATCACTGTCAGGGGACTCACCATCTAAAGCAGGCCCAAATATCAATTCAGGCTGATCATCTTCAATATTCACCGTGTCAAACATTGGATCAAAATTCATAATTTTAGAGACTTGACCTCTATAACTGCTGTTCTTCATAATTTCTGTCAAAGGAATAGATACCTTCAATTTAGAAATTTCATTCTCCAAACTAAAAGCTGAAACCCTTTCAACCTCTTTGACTGGAACTTCTTTCCTTTCAGCCTTATCCTTCATTATGCTTGGCTGATTTGAATTTTTTGTTGATGATGATTTGTTAGCTGCGGGATCAATTGTCTCTTTTCCTTTCTTCGGTGCTACAGGTGAATCTAACTTCGGTGCTGAAGCCTATTTTCTCTTCTGAATTGGGTTTATGGGCACATCTCTATTTCTTAATGAGTATTGCTTCTGCTGAGCGGACAAAGCATTCATATACCCTCTTTGGTATTCATCTGATTCTTCCTCAAGAGCTGCATCGTTTGCTAAAATAAAATCCTCATCTTTCTGTGCAGCTGAACTTTTTGCATACTCTTCATCTTCAGTGATGTAAATGGGCAAATCATCGGGAGTAAAGAAGTGGTTTTTCTCCCCTACTACATCATCTTCATCGTCTGAATCTTGACTCACAAAATTCTGCAGAAGAAGTGTTTTAACTTGCTGCTGTGCTGCCAGCTCTTGTGCTCTCTGTTCACGCTGCTTAATTCTGAACTGTGGCTGCTGCTGGCCACGGTAGTTGGGATTTCGAATCTGTGGTTCGGGCTTATCAAGCGTCATTCTTTTGAACATTTTTTCCATTTCGCGAAGCAAGTGCTATTCTGATGTAGATGTGGAAGCTTCTTCCTTTATGGTCACTCTCTTCTATGCTTTCAACCTGAATCTCTTATCATTTAGATTCGCCTCAACACTAACAGCAATCTTCTGCATATCTTCCAAGGTAGGCGGATCTCTGTCTCATAATGAATAAGCCATCTCTGGATCGAAAACATCCGGGAATTTAAGGAGAGCTGATTTTCTAGATGGTCTTAAGTCATCTGGAATTGCATTATAAACTGTATTGAATCTGATAATATAATCTTGAACGGACTCACCAGGATTACGCTTGATGCTAATATACTCAGAAGTAATTTGCAACGGATCTTTCTTCATCTCCCACCGATCTAGGAATTGTGTCTGAAGCTCTTGTAATGTATTGATACTTCCGGGTTGTAAAGCTCTGAACCATTTACGAACCTCACCTCCAAAAGTCTGAGCAAACAATCTCATGGACACATTCTCTTCATCAATTTCATGCAGGTCCAAGAAATCTTTCATTCTAACAATATGCTGCTGGGCGGACACACTCTGCGGAGTGCCATCAAATATTGGAATCTTACTCTAATAATCAGTGGGCATAGGATCCAAATTTGCAGGTAAAACAAGAGGTGCGAATCTAGCAGCCATGGCTCTTGGCGGATTTATAATCTGTCTTGGAGAAACAGGTGGAATGGGAGTAGTAGATGAATGAGGTGTATGCAGTGGAGATGGAGGAGGAACTATTGTTGATTGCTGATCAGAGATCTCAGGCTGTACGGGAATGGTAGGGATAAAGGGAGGTTCAGTGGGAATCTGTGAACCAGATGCAATTTCAGATGGCCCAAGAGTTTCAGATGCAGATTCAATGAATTCAGGGATGTTGGTTGCCACAATGGAGTTTTGAAGATTCAGAATATAATTATCAATAGATCTATTTGCTTGTTCAACTTCTAGATACTTGATGAACTCAGGATTGATGACGGTAGAACCAGTAGCGCTTTCGGACTTGGTTTCAAACAATGATAACTCGAACTGATCGTCAAACTCAATATCTTCAATGTATTAAAAAACAATGGGGTATGAGTGAGATTTGACCAAAGGAATGATGGGAGCTTCTCGACGGAAAATTCTTGGGATTAGGTTGGGGTTTTCATATACTGGAGGCGGATTTGGATCAGGATTTGATCTAGTATGCCTTTTTGAAGCCAGTGTATTGATCTATTCAAAAATCCAAAGGACACAACCGATTATTTTCAGCCTATCGACTTCTAGACTCAATCATCCAAAAGTCTAGAACGAACAAGTGTACTGGGGTAATTTTCAAATCAAGTGCTACATTCACAAGCTAAACCGGAGATCGACTGAAGCAATGTTTATCTACTTCCGCTTATGCATAGCAAAAGCGTTTCGAAAGCTACCTGGCGTGACTTCAAACTCCGTCTATAACTCATGAAATGAACACACCAACAAGCAAACCATTGAGATTTTATTCCCTAGTATGGTTGCCACTATGTTAGCGCTCGAATCTACCTTAGGCTGAAATAAGGTAAAACTCAAGGCAACATCAAACCACGCTCAGCCTCGTAGCTAGCCCTACGAGGACAGGAGAGGGCTCTCTCCGGGTCTATCTTGGCAAAAGGTCTTCAAAAGGGGCTGAGATGACTTTTAATGGATAATGATTTTAGGCTAGTAAATAGATAGGAAGGTTTGATTTAAATTTTTGGGTTTTTGTTGGAAAAATGGGAAAAACAATTTTAGGCTCGGGGATGAGGCCAGATCTTTGCAGAATTTGAGTTGGGGCAAGGTAGGCAGTAGTCTTGATGCTTTTTTATTATGTGTATGGATGGATCAGAATGACAAGGAGCTGAAGAGGGCAAGGGAGAACAAGGATCCTCTCCAAACTGGCGAAAACATATAAAACTAAACAAATTCAAAGGCAGAGCACTGGAATCAATGGATTCTACCTCATTTACTCATTCATTTAGTTTCAGAAGAAAAAGAAGGGAATGGAATAAATTAAACATTAAAGAACTTACAAATAACTGAGAGAACACACCATCAAAACTGAAAGCCACAAGAATCCCAACAGGTGCTGCAAAACCTCTGATCTTTCCTTAGCCAAAATGCAAAAAATATGTACAATAGTGTGCCAAAATTTTCCCAAGAGTCCAAACTTGAAAGTGTCTTCAGAAAATACAATAAATAGACAAGTCTAACCCCTTCCCATGCCTCTAGGGGTCGAGCTCATGCTTCTAGGAGCAGTTTGAACCAATTCTAAACAAAGAGCTAAAATCTAGGCAACCAAACAACCTACCTCTATAAGCTAGGAAACTAATCCATTCACTTGATTTTCACTTTTTTTGTGAATGAATCATCTAGAACAAGTAAATAAGTGCCAAAGTTACATCATGTACAAAAGTATAAAGGGATATGGGAACAATGAATATGGGACTGTGGCTGTGAGACTGTGGTAAATCTACAGTGACCAATAACAGTGACAAAAACTCCAATAACAACGAAATGAGATTGTTTTGACAAGTTGCAGCTTTGACATACAATTTCAAAATACCATCACTTCTTCCTCTAACCCTATGGAGCGGATTTTGGAATGAATATAGGGTTTAACTTACACCATGACAAACACTTGTTTTCTCCACCTTTAGACCACCATAGCATATCCAAAAACATTTGGCAGGCGTAGATAACTTACTTGAAGCTGTGAGAATACTTGAATTTGAAAAATTGTAGAGTTTGGATGAAGTTTCAAGCTTGATGGCTCAACGCGCCGTGCGCACTCCCAGTGCGCCACGCTGGTTTGGTGCGCCGCGCGCGTGTAAAAATGAACTGCACAACTTGCCCAGTGCGCCGCGCGCATTCTATGCACCGCGCGCTCCTTTGTATACGCCGCGCGCTGACTTCCAACACAGTCACGGCCCTTCAACTGCCAGTTTGCTCTTCCAACTCCAAATTTGGCTTTGCTCTGAAAATTTATGAATGTAATTTGACACAAATGGTTTATGTAACCTTGGAAAATATCTTGCAAGAGTTGGTTTTAATTTTTACTTCCTCCACAACCCACTTTGTAATGTTTTTCATTTGGCACTTTATCCTTTCATTGAACTTCTGTCTTTTGGCTTTTTCATTGATTTTCTGAGTTTGGATTGATGAAATTTGTTGATTTTTGTAGGGATGTTGGCATTTGGACTTCGGCAAAGACTAGAGGCTGCATTGAAATTTTTTTATGGTAGAAAAAATACATGATTGTTACAAAAAATGAATTTGACATTTTCTTGTTCAAAACATAGTTTTGAACAAAAAATGCCCTCAGATGTGTTTGATGATGAAAATTTGAATTAAGAACCTTTTAAAAACCATCCTCATGGCCTGCGGGCATTTATTAAATATATCAAAATACTGAACCCTAGACTCTAAAACTAAAAGACTCTTGTTGACCAAAATAATCATTTATAACCATGAATGACGTGAACTGAACTTCGATGACTTTTGAGGAGTTTTAATTAGCCCAGCAGGTACAAGCATGAGGGAATACAAGAAGACCAAACCCTCTCGTCAGTCAATGGCATGCCCCTAGCGAAATGCAACAAAGTGAAGTGAGCGAGACACCTAAAAATGATATGCAAAAAGCGAAATGATCTCTGACGGAGGGCTGTAAGGACCGACTCTAACAGGTGGCCTCCTAACTTTTTCCTTTGTCTAAATATTTTTGAAATGATCATAAGTGTGAGGGAAAATGAGCCGAGGTACTATGCTATTTCAAATGGGATTGGAGTGTAGTGTTGATGTATCCCTCATACGAGGTTTCTTTATTTGGACCATTGGCCCTACTTGAGCTAATCATTTCCTCCTCCCTTGTAATTGACTCCCACTTTCTGTTATCTCCTTTCTACTAATGTGATAGCTCTACATGGCATGCAACTCCACCAACTTGTTTAGTTCCACTTCCGAGGGTGGCCAAGTTAATCGTCCACCTTTTTTCTTATTAAACCCTCTCTTCTTGAGAATAATTCATTAAGTTAATTTATTCATAGCAAGAGGATGAGGGAGTCATAACTGAGACTTTTCTGGTTTACAATTAGTTGTAGGGTCCTTCATGTAGAGAGCTAGAGAATTGGAGTAATCACAGGGGATGCCTTTATTTGTTTTTTCTTTATTTGTTGAGTGAGGTGCTTACTGTGTGTATTTGTTGTGTCTTTCACAGGTACTTCATGGAGGCCTCAAGTTGATGATGCTAATGTAGCTTCTTCTTTGGAGTCCTATGGTGATCTTCACGATCACATATTCAACCTCTTTCTGCTACTCTAGATGTGCTAAGTTGTGGTCAAATGGTTGTATTGTATGCACAGGTGTGCTACAGGAAAAGATCATCTTCCTGTAGCAGTCCCTTTTCTACAAATCTGGAGCTCAAAATTCCATGAGGTGGTGAGGAAATGATGTTTCAATTCTGGGGGTGGTGTTAGGATGTTGAGGTAGTGGTGTGGTTTAGGAAAAACATGAAATAAAAGGCTCTGTGTTTATGTTAAAATATTTTGTATCACAGTGACATAATAGAGGGTTAGACAAGGGGATCTTTATGCATGGGGGGTGAAATGATTGTTAGGGTTGGTAGGCATAGGTGTAGTGACACTTTTAATGCCCATTTCTGGGATCAGAGAGCCTTGGGTGAGCGCATGTGGCCTTGGCCTTTCTTCTCATAGGTTCTCAGGAATTCCCACAGCACTACAGGGTTTCCTGTAGCTTTCTAGGACATCCTGTAGCAATACAAATCTAGGAGGAAATTCAAATTTTTTTTTTCTCACAAGGTGGTATAATTTGATGGAGGAATGAGTGTTGGAGTTGAATGAGGAATTACTAGGTAGAGGAGAGATAGAGATATGGAATAATGGTGTACCCTTATCCATATTATCCTTGTTCAACAACCTATAAAACAGAAACAGGTTAGTCCCTCGGTGTCATTTCATTATTTTGTTTTTTTTCTTTTCTTTCTCTTTTTTTTTGAAGGAAGATGGGCTACCTTAGAAGAGGTTTTCACCCAAGCCTGCCTTGGGTGCCTCAAAGAGGTTTTCACCCAAGGGTATTTTATTTCTTTGTTTTTTATTTTCTCTTTTTCCAATTTTTTCTTTTTTCTCCAGGATTGCCTCATGTAGGTTTTCAACCTTGGAGTTAACCTTGGATGTCTCAGAAAGGTTTTCACCCATGCCTCTTTATTTATTTTTATTTTTCCTAGGAGGGCGAGGGACTGGAATCTATGAGGCTCCCAATTACATCACCCCTATGTTGATTGTGTTGATGAATTTTTCCTTAGACAGGGGCCTCTTGTACATTTTTAGCCTGTAACCATTGACAAGAAGAGGGATCCCCTCCTCATATATCGTTCTAATTTTAACAGCTACATTTTCATGGAATTTCTCTATCCAGTATGGTCCTAGACATATGGTCATTAATTTTCCCTTGAAGTCCTTAAACCTGGAGTCATGGAGTAAAGCCCAATCCCCTTCCTAAAATGTCTTCTCTTTGATGTGCTTGTCATGCCAAAATTTCCTTTGTAGCTAGATTAATTTTGTATGAAGGAGGGTCTGCATCCTAGATTCATCCAAACCATTTAGCTGAAGAATTATTTATTTTTGTGCCCTTTTTATTTCCAAATCCAATTGAGATTCCATTATGAGGGTGTTATACTCAAATTCAATGGAAAGAAAAGATTTCCTCCCATAAACTAGATCATATGGAGTAAACCCTGTAGTTGTATTCCAGGTGGTGTATTGAGACCAAGTGGCCTCCACCAATCTATCTGTCCAATATCTTTTTCTGTTGCTCACAAATTTGGTAAGGATGTTCTCTAATGCTCTATTTTTCACTTCACCTGCCCATTTTCTTGAGGGTGATAGGCTGTAGAAGTCTTGTGCTTGATATTCTGCTGCCTCATGAGGTTCTCAATGAGATGAGATGTGAATTGAACCCCCTAATCGGTGACTACCTCCCTGGGATATCCAAACTTGTAGAACACATTTTCTCTCAAAAATTCAGCCACCTTTTCTTTTCTTTTTTCCTTGACAACCCTTGTCTCAGCCCACTTGGTCAAATAATCAGTGCATACTATAATGTATCTCTTCTACCTTGATGGTGGATCAATGGGTCCAATGAAGTCCATGCCCCACTTGCCAAATGGATCCAGTGCCACCTGAGGTTGTAGAGGAATTTCATCCCTCAATGTATGTTTGCTCATCCTCCAACACTGATCACATATACTGGTGTATTTCCTGGCATCCTGATGGAGAGTAGGCCAATAGTAGCCAGCTTGCAAGGCTTTGAAGGTTTTCCTCTTAGTAGAAAAATGACCCCTGTAGGGCCCATCGTGAAATTATTAGAGGATGTCAAAGATCTCCTCTTCCCTGACACATTTACTGAGGATTTGATTCGGTCCCAATTTAAAAATATTTCCACCAATCCAAGTGAAAGGGGCACTCTTTCTTACAATTTCACTCTTTTCTTTGGATGAAAGTTTTGGAGGAAACCTCTTAGCAACCAAGTAGTTGGCTATGTTAGCAAACAAAGGAGAGAGTAATGAGATAGAAAATAAGTGTTCATATAGAAGCTAATCATCAACCATCCCTTCCTCATCTGTAGGAAAAGTAAGTCTAGAACCTGCAACAATATTTTCTTTTTCTGGCTTATCAAAAATGGTCAAATCAAACTACTGCAACAATAATAACCATCTAATAATTCTAGCATTGACATCAAGTTTGTTCATTGAGTATTTAATTGTTGCATGGTTAGTCTCCACAAAAGTTTTATACCCAATAATATAATGTCTGAACTTATTCAAGGAATAGGCAACAACTAAAAGCTCCTTCTCGGTGACAGTGCAGTTTAGTTCAACCTTAAACATATTTTTTGCTGATGAAATAAATGAAATATGGTAATTGATCATCCGATTGTCCCAAGGCTTCCCCCACAACTGTATTTGATGCATCAGTATGGATATGGAAGGGAAGAGCCCAATTAGGACCTCGAAGTATAGGGGAATTGTTCAGTTTTTCCTTGATGATATCAAAAGCCTCTTGACAAAGAATTGACCAACATAATTCAGAATCCTTGGCCAAAATTCCAAACAATGGAGAAGTCACTTTGTTGAATTCCTTGATGAACCTCCTATAGTAGCCAACAAGCCTAAGAAAATCCTCACGTCTCTTTTCTTCTGAGGTATAGACACCCTTTTTAAAATGGTGATTTTGTTTGGGTCTACCTATATCCTTGCCCGAGATATGGAGTGGCCCATGACAATCCCTGCCTTCTTCAAGAATTCACATTTCCCAAGGCTCAAAGAGAGATGCATTTCAATGAATTTCCTTAACACCTTACCCAGATTGGAGAGATCCTCCTAGAAATCATACCCATAGGTAGTGAAATTATCCATGTAGATTTACACAGAATCATGGACAAGTTCGGCATAAATGCTAAAATCTACTCTCTGGAAAGTGGCAGGGGCATTGCATAGGCCAAAGGGAAGGACTCTATAAGAGAAGGTTCCCCAAGGACATGTGAATGTGGTATTGTATTGGTCTTCAGGGTTGATCTAAATTTGATTATAACCATTGAATCCATCCAGGAAAGAGAAGAACTTATTTCCTGCAAAACCATCCAATACTTGGTTAATGAAAGGCAAAGGGAAATGGTCTTTCTTAGTGACTTTGTTCAATTCTCAGTAGTTAACATAGATCCACCACTTCCCATTCTTCTTTGGGACTAAAAAAAGAGGATACAACCATTCTATTGGGAAAAATACTAAGAGGGGGTGGAGTGGGGGGGTGAATCAATATTTGAAACTCCCACGAAATTTTATTTTTCTTTACTAAATTATATACGCGACTGTACTTAATACAACTAGCGTATGTACGTGACTTTCATTCAATTAACTAGCGTATGCCCATAGAACTTATAATTCAGATAAATCTTTGGTAACTTTACTTAGACCATTGCATTAATGATTCATCAAAAATTTAGTAAGCAGTAAACATGTGCAGTAAGAATACAATAAATCATCACACATAAGCAATACACATGAACACCAAGATTTAAGGTGGAAACCCAATGTGGGAGAAAACCATCGTTGTTTTCGTCTTTGTATTTAATATTTATTATATAGAAAAATGCTTACACTCTTGTATTGGCACTGACTCATACCAGCACACAGGAACCCACCTGCAGAAGGCTGCTACCTTCACTCGTTCTCCAGCTACTACTGAAAGGGAGCTTCAACCCCCTGATCTCGTTTACTAGCTACCACCAGAAGGGAGCTTCGACTCCCTCCTCTTGTTTACCAGCCACTACTGGAAGGGAGCTACAACCCCCTAATATGATCACCAGCTCCAAATGAAGGGAATCTTCGACTTCATCACTAAAAGTATCCAACCCTAAGCACCACCGCGGACCACGTTTCATAAATTTTCACACTGGAACCACCGGCTTCAATACATCACAACATGTAGGTATCTTTTAATTAGATTTTTAGACTGGACCCACTGCACTCATTTAAGCCCAATACCATAAATCAAACTGAAAAATATAACTATACCAAATAATTCATTGAATCATAAATCCACCAACCAATCACTCATGTTAAATGACAATCAACTAGCAGCATAATCAATACTCAAAAAACCCATATCTATATGAAGACATCATTGACAAATAGCAGAAACATAGAAAAATTGATCATAATTTTTCTTTAGCATTCTTCGGCAAAACCCTGGCTTGCATACGCACCTTCGATAATGCATATCAACATATGTACGTGCTTATCCAGAAATCAAATTGTGTGTAGACCTCAACATTTTTACTGAATATGTGCATGAATCTACAGAACCAAACCCACGTGTATATCTGCCTTCCTCATGTCAAACCCACGTATAGATATTTAAATAATTTAGGACTTCGCAATAATTCATAACTTCAAACTTACTCAGATCATACCCTTCATTGCAACAAACATGCTCCAGGCCACAGATCTAAACATATCATTAACATATCTTGCAAATACATAGACATTTTAGGTCTAGAGATCCTCATCCATCATTGTATTCATGAGTGCATCGATATATCAGATATATCAATCAACTATAGCCCACACCATGCAATTATACTTCAGATTGAAGTAATCATTCATTCACTTCACTCATGAACAGCTAACACTTTAATCTTCACCTCCTTATATAGTTTGAGCCTTAGATAATACCATGATCCAAAACCACACAAGTGCCAATGGTATTCTTAGACGAGATCAAATAATTGTTACTATGCTCAATATTATCGGCTAATACCATGGTAAAGACCCCTGGTATTATTAAATTAGGGCACCAGCACATACGTGACTTCGTTTCTTCGTACCCACATGTATACATGACTTTTCCTTGATGAACACGTGTATATATATTCAAATATTTTACCTTTAATAATCATCTGATTCTGACCTGAAAACCTCTGTCCCATCATTTTGTCATTCTTTTCCATCAATGAACTCTGTTACAAGTGGGTTTCCATCAAGGAAAACAACTTTAACAACAACATATTTATCATAATGCCAAAAATCTCCCCCTTTGGACTTGATGGAAACCATATTGGTGTTTGATCACCATAATATGAAGATACCTATTAGACACATCAATATGCATTATTAAAATACTGAGTTACTCTCCCCCTTTGACATCAAGGGAAAAAGGTAGACCAATGTTGAAACAAGGTTTTTCATTCATTGTAGATAAAAGAGATCTATAGATCTGATCTGCACTATACTGACCATGCTCCCCCTGAGCACATGTTGAATCTTAAAAATATTTTCAATGAATTACATGACTCGAAAAATTGTTAAGAGTATGAAATTTCCTATCACCAAGGACTCATACTTACATCAATCACCCAACCAAGTGGGGCAACATATTTGACTCAACTACCAAACCAAGTGGGATTACATATTTGACACAATCACCCAACCAAGTGGGTTTACATATTTGACATGACCTCAAAATTTCATACATGATTGAATATGACAATATTTTCATCATAGGTCTCAACATGACCTTTAAATAGATGAATTTTACAACCAGGACCAAATGAAATCAATAGAGAGAGATCATCTAGCAACATAAATCAGCAATCATTAAAAACATAATGCCAACAATGCATTATACTCTGTAAGGCTAATGCTCCCCCTAAACCTATGCTTCCTGTTCATTGTCAAAAACTCGTCAAAGCATCTTCATAAATCAGATAATGATCAATGAAAAATCATAACTCAATACCATATCAGCAGACTATAGACCAATCAAATCATAAATGTCAGCATCATGTCAGAGTCTGATCTTGTTTTTCTGTTAGAGAAAAATATACAAGACTGCCTACAAATAAAATCACTTATATGCATGACTATACTTAATGAAACCTACGTACAACAAACAACCTTTTGAATTTTCACCTGTAGACTGAGCATACTGTATTAACAACAAAGTGAGGCAGAGATAACTCTCGGTTTCTATTTGAGATATTCAAATTATTCTCTAAGGATAGGTTTAGTAAATATATCAACAACTTTTTCTTTGGAGGGAACATACTCCAATTTAACCTTTCTCAAGCACTTGTTCTTGTAAAAAGTGATACTTAATAGGAATATGGTTGGTTTTGGAGTGCATAACAGGATTTTCCAAAATACTAATAGAACTTGTATTATCACATAAGATGGAGATGGGTGGAGAACATTTAATTTGAATATCTTGTAATGTTTGCATCATCTAGAGAAGTTGTGTGCAACAAGATGCAGTAGCCACATATTCTTCTTGCAATGTAGATAAGGCAATGGAAATTTTTTTCTTGATGAACCAAGATACTAATCAGGGCCCCATATAAAATTCACCTCCACTAGTGCTTTTCTGGTCATCAACATTTCCATCCTAGTCTACATATGTGTAAGCATGAAGAGTAATATTGAAATTTTTAGGGTCTTGAGTTCCTTGGAGATATTTGAATATTCCCTTTACTGCCTGAAGATGTGATTCCTTTGAATTGGCTTGGGAACATCCAACAATCCCAACTGTATGCATGATATCTGGTCTAGTACCTATTAGATAAAGTAGACTTCCAATCATAGACATGTATTCTAGTTGGTCTACAGTGGGAGAATCATCATGATAACTGAGGTTACATCCTGTCATCATTGGAGTACATACAGGTTTGCAGTCTTCCATCACATAATTCTTCAGAATCTGCTTGAGATATTTTTTTATGAGTGAAAATTCCATCTTTTGCTTGTTGCACTTGTAAAGCAAAAAAATATGTTAGTTCCCCAAGTAAATACATTTCAAATTCTTTTTGGATAATAGAAGAAAATTTTTGACTCATAGATTCTTGATTACTCCCAAAGATGATGGCATCAACATAAACAACAATAATTAGCAGCTTATCATCCTCAATTTTTGTGTACAAGTTACTATCTACAGATCCTTTTGTGAAACCTTGTTGTTGAAGATACTTGTCAGATGATAATACCATGCATGTGGAGCTTGTTTTATCCCATATAAAGTCTTTTTGAGTTTGCATACAAGGTTTTCATCATTCCCAAAAATGCATCCTTCTGGTTGTTCTATATATACTTCTTCTTCTATATCTCCATTAAGGAAAGTATATTTTTCATCGATTTGATAAACTTTAAAACGTTGAAAACTTGAAAATGCAAGAAACATTCTTATGCCTTCAAGTCTGGCTACTGGTGCAAATTTTTACTCAAAGTTTATACCTTCTTGTTGAGCATAACCTTTACAAAAAAGTCTATATTTGTTTCTAATTACTTCTCCATTTTCATTCAACTTATTTTGGAACATCCATTTTGTCCCAATAACATTTTTATCATGAAGCCTTAGAACCAATTCCCAAGTATTATTCTCTTCATTTTGTTCAAGTGCTTCTTCATCCATGGCCTTAACCCAGCATTCCTCTTTACTATTTTGATTTACATTTTGTGGTTCAATGGTGGATAATAAAGCTAGATAACTAAGAGATCCTACAAGGGTTCTTCTTGTTTGTACCCTAGATTCCTTTTCTCCTAGAATTTGAGTTTCTGGATGATTCCTTTGAACATACCTGGATGGAGCCTTATCTTTATCTGATGTGTCTTCTTCTGATGCTTCATTAGTTTCTTCTTCTATATAATTGTGATTTGATGTGGGAAATCATTCATAATCATCATCCTATTTTGTTGTTGTTACCCTTTTGGGAGTTGTGCATGCTTCATCAATCACAACATCAATACATTCAACAATTTTCCGAAGTCTCTTATTGTAGCATTTGTATCCTTTGCTTCTAGAAGAGTAACCAAGAAGTATTCCTTCATCTGCTCTAGCTTCAAACATACCAAGTTTTTCATCATTATTTTTTATGAAACATTTGCATCCAAAATC
The DNA here is from genome assembly GCA_034641835.2 of Pinus albicaulis. Lineage (NCBI taxonomy): Eukaryota > Viridiplantae > Streptophyta > Pinopsida > Pinales > Pinaceae > Pinus > Pinus albicaulis. The sequence goes on along the minus strand of CM076580.1, from coordinate 706,413,650 downwards.
TCTAAAATGCTTCACAGTGGGAGGCTTACCATACCATATTTCATAGGGATTATTATCACTATTCACATGAACATGAGCCTTGTTGGTAATATTTACTGCATTATGTGCAGCTTCACCCCAGAAGGTGTCAGGAGTTCTAGATTCATCAAGCATAGCACAAGCCATTCGTTGAATTGTTCTATTCATTCTTTCTGGCACACCATTTTGTTGAGGATTTCTAGGTACAGAAAATTGGCTTTTTATGCCATGTTGTTCATAGAAATCAAAGAATTCGTCCGATATGTATTCTCCTCCTCGATCAGATCTGAGACATTTGATTTTTAGTTCTAATTCATTTTCAACTAATGCTTTTAAGACCTTAAATTTGTAAAATGCTTCATCTTTATGTTTCAATAAACCAATCCAACACATTCATTAGAAGAATTTTGAGGTCTAAAATGGGCCTCCTAAGGAAATTATAAAATAAATATGGAAATAATAAACTAATATTATATTACATCATCAATTTTTAGAGGGAAAAAGAAAAAACTATTTTTCCAACTCGTATTATCAAATTATCTCCCTATGGGTTTAATCAAATTTAAAGAGGAAACACTCATTGGATGAATTTATTATGCATCTAAGTAGTACCCATGTTGCATACTTTCGATGGACACTACTACACGAAAAATGAAAAAAACATGAAAAATGTGATTGCAATCACATTTTTTCTTGTATTTCTCATTTTTTGTGTAGCAGATGTTATCACTCCCTCCAACTTCCCAAGGCTGTCAATAGGATTGGAGAAAGGTAACCACAAACAAAAATTTAGTTCAGGTAGCTAGCCCTACCAGGATCACAAAGGGCTCTCTCGTTGTCACTTTTGCAGTCAAAGGAATGACTGAGTATCTAATGATCTTATGATAGGTATGTAAGCTCCGTAAATAGGATTTGTTTGATGTTTTTAGTGTTGGATAGAAAATTCAGTGAGTAGACTGTGTATGAGGTTTCTTAGTTCTGAATTCCAAGGTAATTTTGCAGAGAATATGTGAGGCTAGATAGGTCATTTATTATAGGATGAAGTAGAAGAGATTTTGAATGAGCACTAAGGTGAGTTCATTCAGTTTAGAAGCAAATAAACATAGCAATGTAAACCTTGTTTAAAACAAAGCATGCATAAACATGATTTATGCTCATAAAATTAAAAGATAAACATATATGAAAAATAATACATCGTATTAAGCATGAAATGATAAAAATACATAATGAAAACAGATGCTCTAATGCATACCGCAAATATCTCAACATAATTCCTGCAAATTTGCTTCTGATTTCATTCCAAATTGCTGATTACAAAATATCAACTGCAATGTGAGACTATCCAACCCAAAAAGAGACTAAAGAGATTCTACTTATAGAAAATATGGACTATGACACCTCATCAGGTAGAAATCTCATCCAAAATGGATAATAAATAAAAAATATGAGTCATTTCCTAGTTTCTAGGGAGGTTAGAAACCATTCCCTAAATTTTAGCTATGAAATAGGAGTGTTTGTCCCTTACATTAATTACATATTCCTTCATGACAGGAAGCAAAAACCAACCCAATAACTCTAATTCCAACTCATAGGACAACAATGCCTCAAATTTGTGACCATTTCTAAGCATGAAAATTGTCCTGAAGAATTCAATGATGATTTGTGACATTTCCAAAAGAAGGGTAACAAATATTTACAAAAGGATAACAGAAATTTGGAGTCACTTTTAAGAGTCTAAATCCACTACAGAAATAACGGTCAACTAGCCATGTGTGTCTAATTTCCAGAACATCTTGAATTTTTCAAAATGGACCATGGGAAGGCCTTCAAAAATCCATTCGCCTAAGGTTACTCAAAGAGTGTGACTGAGGGTCCAAAAGGTGGCATAATCTTGAAAAATGAGTGGTTTTTGAGATTTTTCTCCAAAATTAAAGCTTTTCATGCCATGGGGGTTCCTGATTTGTGATATACTCATCAAAATACAACCATCCATGTAAATAAATCATCATTTGGATGCCCCTAAAATAAGAGTAACAAAAGTTCGTTACCCTTTCGCAATGAAGAATTTCCAGAATTGTACCAAATATATATATATATATATATATATATATATATATATATATATATATATATATATATATATATATATATATACCAAAATTGATCAAATATTCTCAAACTTGGTTCTATGGCACCTATAAGTAATGATATAAATAACTAAATAAGCTTCAACCAATAATTCCAAGCTATCCTTCTCGTTAAGCTTCATTTGTGCCTCTTTAAGCCTTTTCTTCACTTGTTTCATTCTCATTTGAGAAATGGTGTTTCTGGTGTGATAGTGGTTTTCCATGTGTCTTTGTAGGTTTTTGTCCCTCTTAGCCTTCTTCAAAAGCTTCTCCAAATTATCATTAACTCTTGACAATCAAAGCTCCCTGTCTTCATTGATCTCCATGGCTATAAGCTCATCAAAGGTCAACTCTTCAAGTGGATGACCTGACTATCTTTCTAGCTCCAGCACCCTTTTGAGACCTCTTGTTTTTGTTTCAGCCTCCATGTCATGCATTTGGTCAACAACAATAATCTCCTTTCCTTTACCTTTTTTTTCCTCTATTTCTGATTTGTACTTGCTTTGTAGGAGTTGATTCACTTTCAACTGAAAATTTTGCTATTGAAGGAAAGTAATTTGAGATTTGGCAATGGAGAAGGCCTATTTCAATTATTCTATTTATTTATCTTTCTCTCTGATTATCTCTTTAGCTGATTTGACCTCCACATGTTGTGCTACCTCAAACTCCAATGGTGATGATTCATTATGCTGATGGAAAAGAGGTTGCTCCTTTATTTCACATTTTTCAACAGTGGTGTGAAGTGTAAGAACACTTCTGGAAGAATTAGGCGCAAATACTTGTCTCTTCCCCTTCTCATATGTATGAGAAAATTTCACAACCATGGGAGCATCTGAAGGCTGCGTAGGCATGCTAGAAGAGCCAAGCTCCATTAGTCGTGTTGATGATGTACTGGGCAAAATAGAAGGGCCGATGGTAGGCATTGTTGACAATCTCTCTAAGAAGTTTTCCCAAGTCATGTTTATAGAGGACAAGTGATGCAAAACAATAAGCTTGATTAGGCCACGGTGAAAAATACTAGTATAATGATCTTCTCTTCTACTCTGAACCTTCTCAGTCATCTTAATCAAGCTCCTATACAAATAGTATGGAAAATCAAGTGTTTTCACAGAGGTAAAATGCATCAAAATTCTGATGTGATACCTATACAACCTAGATAATATCACAAGTGAAGTACTTCATTATGAACATCATCAAAGGAGCATACTTGTTTTTGAGGTTTCTGAAAGGAAAAATATAGTTTGGCTCCTCTCTAGCATGAAGCTTGAGAAATTGTTTGTAGTTTTCAATATCTAACTCCATGCCTTTGAACCACTGCTCTCCATTTCAAGGGATACCTGTAGCTGAAGAAATTAGGTTTGATGATAGGCTCTTCTCCATACCTGCAATAATGACCTTTCCCATGCTATAAATTGTTGCAAATAGGCTAGTCAACTGAAGATGATACGCCTCTTCCATGAGCCTTTCACAAAATCTCAAACACTAAGCTCTCTCAAAGCACCTTTTAATGGCCAATGGCGAAGCATTAATTTCATGCATGGTGAAGGGTTCTAGCCTGATATGGCACCCTACCTTGAATATATTCTTGTCATTTTCCATTGGGTTTGTCACTGGAATGATGAAAAACCTAGGGTGTTAATGAAATGAGTTAATGAATGGAAATATGGAAAAACATAGTGTAGGAATGTGTGAGTTTAGTGGATGAAATTAAGGGTATTGAAGCTGAAAAAGATTCTAGAAAAATTTTGGTAGGTTGTGTTATGTATTATCTTAAAGTTGTAGGTGGAATGAAGGAAAATGAGTGTGAGGAAGGTGTCAAAATGCTTAAAATGCAGAAAATTATCAATTTTGACTGTGAGAGTAACTAGTGTAGCAGTGGGGTAAGATGATAAGATGAAATGAGGGTCATGGATTTAAGTAAAAATTCTGAGAAAATTTGAGTGAATAGGGTGGTGTCTTAACTCCACATTGAAAGTGGAATGAGGAGAAATGGATAAGTGTAGGGTGGAAAAATTCTTAAAACACAGGAAATTCTCAATTTTGACTATGAGAATAGCTAGTGTAAAAGTGTTTTTAGCTTAAGAAGGTGAAATAAGGGTCATGGAGCTAATAAAAAAAATTTGATAAAAAATCAGTGAAGAGGATGGCATCTTAGCTCCACATTGAAGGTAGAATGAGGGAAAATGGATGAGTGTAGGGTAGAAAATTTTAGCAAACACAGTAAGTTCCCAAGGTTTTCACTGTGGAAAAGCTATAATTAGGGTTTGTTTATATTTGACATGTTAGGGGCAGTGGTGTAGATGATAGGAGCATGGGGATAATGCATATGGGATATATGAGTTATATTTTATATGATGAGGTTATGGTTTAGTTCAGTGGGTAGGTTAGGGTTTGTCAAAATAAAATTGTTTTTATATGTATGGACAGTGAAAATATGGAGAAAAATAAAATGAGCATGAATATTTCAAACCTTCAAACTTTGACCAAATTATAGCATTAGGCATGAATACTTACCTTGTATGAGGCTACACAAAGTAAAGGTGTTGTTATTTGAGTTGATTTGGAGGTTTCCAAAGCCAAAAACCACAAATCGCTTCTCCTACAGAAGCGTAACATGTAGCTAGAGGAGCGTAACAACATTGTTCCAAAAGCGTAACAACAGAGGTTAAAAAACATAACAACACTGCTGCACAGCACTCTAAAAGCATAAAAGGGGTTGCGCATTGCTTCCAAAAGCGTAACACTTCAGCCCAGAAATGTAACACCTCGGTCCAAAAGCATAACACGAGGGTTCAAAAGAGCAACAACACTTATTTGAAGGATGTCAAAAGGATTTTTAATGGGATTTGAGCCTTGGATTTTAAAGCTTAGACCACCATGGAGGGTAAGTGAAGTATATATATGCTCTCATGCACATAAAAAGGTAACAATGAGTGAAATGAGTTATATATATATATAAACTGAAGATGACATTTACCTTTTGACACTTTGAAAATGACTTTTTTGAACTTTTTTGCATTTGGAAATTACTTTTTTGCTCCTTTAAGTGAGATGTGAGGATAGAATGAACCTATTTTCACACTTTTACATTTGGAATGACTTTATGGACATTGAGACAATGAGACAAAACTTCTCCTTTTAACCTTTGAATTTTTTTCACATTTGAATATGAACTTTTCAAAATAAGATAAGTAGTCTTTTGAAAACTGGAAATGACCCCTTTTGTCTTTGACTGGGAAAGTATGTCAAAATTGACCTCTTTTGAAGCTTTGACACTTGAAACAACCTTTGGTCCTTTTAATGAGACAGTGAGATGGGATTTCTCTTTTCTGTAGGTTTTAACCCTGAACAGAAATTATCTACACACGAATCTTATAACAGAAAATAAACAATAGTGAGAGCATAAAACATAAAACAGATAAACACAGAGATTTTCCCCCGGATCCCAAATTGGGACGACCAGCTTGATTTTTCATTATATTCCTTTTAGTGTTACAACACATATATATACATGCCGAAGCATACATAAACCCCAATCCATTAACCCCGGATTAGAACATAACCGTAGTTCCATTGACCAGATCTACAAAATACCAGGGGCCGAAAACCATCGTACCCCAAAACCATGTGCAAAATCATGCACAAAACATGGGTGGGTCCGCCTATGAGTGGAACTGCACACCAAAAAAAAAAATTCCGAGGCGCTACCACCCCCCCTGTGACCCCCCTGATGTGCCCGATGCAACGTATAGCTCGTGGGGCTAGTCGTGGAAAGAATATAACACATACCCAACATTCTCCCACTTGTTGTTTTCTTTCCACAGGGGACCACAGGAGAGCTTAGTCATTGGGCCAATTCTTCAACACCCATTGTTTCTCTACACCAAGAGAACTTCTGAGTGCTCACAGACTTCGTCAATGCATCTGCAACATTCTTCAAAGTGTCCACCTTTACCAGCAACACCATTTTAGCCTCAACCATATCTCTAACAAAGTGATATTGAACATCAATGTGCTTTGTCTTTGAATGATAAGCAGGGTTCTTAGCCAAGAAAATTTCACTTTGGCTATCATAGTCTATCCTTATAGCTTGCTGTACCAACCCCATGCTTGAACACAATCTCTGCAACCAAAGTGCTTCCTTGCTTGCATGAGTGGCTGCTATGTATTCTGCCTCTGTAGTTGAAAGCACCACTACAGACTGTCTTTTACTCATCCAAGTGACTGCACCTCCAAATAGGCTAAACACATACCCACTTGTAGATCTTCTTTGGTCCAGATCTCCAGCCCAGTCTGCATCAACAAAACCATGAATGTCCAACATTCTTTCTAATCCTGGTCTTCCTTGGTAGCACAAGCCATAATCACTAGTGCCACGTAAATATCTGAAAACCCGCTTCACTGCTGTTCAATGCTCCTTCCCTGGGTTTGACATAAACCTGCTCAATACTCCCACTGCATGTGCAATGTCTTGTCTAGTACAAACCATTGCATACATCAGGCTACCCACTGCACTTGCATATGGAACATGGGACATATCCTCCTCTTCTTCTTGTGTCTTGGGACACTGTTCAGCAGACAGCTTTGCACCTACAGGAATAGGAACACTCATCGGTTTACTATCCTGCATATTGAACCTCTGCAATATAGTCTCGACATACTTCCTCTGGTTTAACCAGAGCTTCCTCTTTGCCCGATCTCTCTTAATTTCCATGCCCAAAATATAGTTTTCAACACCAAGATCCTTCATGTCGAATTTGGAGAACAGTTGGGTCTTCAAATCTTGGATAATTTCTTTGTCATTTCCAATCAACAACATATCATCCACATACAAGACCAAATAAATAACACGGTCACCAATTAATTTAAAATAAACACAGTGATCCTCCTTGCTTCTCATGAAGCCAAGTCCCCGTATATAGGTATCAAATTTCTGATACCACATCCTTGGTGACTGTTTTAACCCATACAGAGACTTCTTCAACCTGCATACCAGTTTTTTCTTACCCTTCACCATAAAGCCTTCAGGTTGCTTCATGTAGATCTCCTCTTCTAGATCCCCGTGAAGAAATGATGTCTTCACATCCATCTGCTCTATCTCAAAATCAAATGCAGCAGCAACAGATAAAAGTAATCTAATAGAAGTAACCTTGGCAACAGGAGAAAAAATATCACCAAAATCAATTCCCGGCACATGGGAATAACCTTTCGCTACCAACCGAGCTTTGTATTTCTTCACCTTGCCTTCTACATTCATCTTCTTCTTAAACACCCATTTGCTCCCAATGGGCTTCCTTCTAGCCGGCAACTCCACCAGATCCCATGCATCGTTTTTGTGCAAGGATGCCATTTCATCAACCATGGCCTCCTTCCAGAGTTTTCCATCCTCTGAATCTACTGCCTCCCTGACAGTTCTGGGTTCATCATCAGTTATAGTTAAGGCAAAACTTGAACAGAAAGCAGATGGACTATACCTTTCTGGTTGCCTTCTTTCCCGAACTGATCTTCTCAAAGCTGGAGTTTGTGGCTCTTCATCTTTTGAGTCTTCTTCTGTTGTAGAGTCTGATTCATCCTCCTTTAGCTTAAACTCTATCTTCTCAGGTTCCTTTGGTAGGACTTCATGTTTAACAACATCTTTCACTTCTCTAAACACCACATCTCGGCTGTACACAACCTTCCTTGTTTCTGGATTCCAAAGCTTGTAACCCTTTAAACCATCCTTATACCCAATAAAGATGCAATTTTCAGATTTATTATCCAACTTGGTCCTTTTCTCCTTTGGAACATGTACATATGCATCACATCCAAATACCCTTAGATGTGAAAGAGATGGTTTCTTACCAGTCCATACCTCATGTGGAGTCTTATCCTCCAACGCTGATGAAGGTGATCTATTAACTAAGTAACATGCAGTATCCACTGCCTCTGCCTAGAATTATTGTCCTAGCTTAGTACCACTGAGCATGCTTCTTGCCTTTTCCATCAGCGTTCTGTTCATTCTTTCTGCAACTCCATTTTGCTGAGGTGTGTATGGAGTAGTCTTCTGCCGTGCTATACCACACTTCCTACAGAACTCTTCAAATTCCTTCTTGCAGAACTCCCCACCATTATCTGTCCTCAGCGCCTTTATCTTCTTCTCTATTTGGTTTTCCACCAGAGCCTTAAATTCTTCAAATTTGTCAAAGACTTCAGATTTCTTCCTCAAGAAATATATCCATGTATTCCTTGAGAAGTCATCTATGAATGAAACATAGTACACAGACTTTCCCAGTGATGGAACTGACACAGGTCCAAACACATCACTGTGCACAAGTTCTAATATATTGTTCGCCCTCTTAGCACCAGAAGGAAAACTCACCCAATTCTGCTTCCCATATACACAATGTTCACAGAAATCAAAATCCAGAGAGCAATTAGACATACCTTCTACCATACCATTTCTATGTAGTATCCGAAGGCCCTTATCTCCAATATGTCCAAGCCTTTGATGCCATAGCATGGTCTTTTCTCCAGAGACAGCTAGGCTTTCTGCTCCACTTTCAGGAACCACATAACTGTTACACCCATCAATAACAGTGCTACCTTGTAGCTTGTACAGAGTTCCAGTCCAAACTCCTCGCATTAATACCAGTGCTCCTCGAACCATCTTGCAGGCATCTTTCTCGAACACCGTTTTTACACCTGCATCATCCATCTTTCTTACAGAAATCAAATTTCTGGCCAATGCAGGAATATGCAGAACACTAGGAAGTGTTCTAATCCTTCCACCTTGTAGCTTCAACTTGACCTTTCCACGTCCGATGATTCTGGCCTTCCTATCATCCCCTAGGAAGACCTCACCACCATCATATTTCTCATACTCACAGAACCACTCCCTATGGGGAGTGAAGTGAAAGGATGCACCTGAGTCAATCAACCATGACTCATGATCTACATGTGTATTTGAAGAAGAAGCCAAATATACATCCCCACCTTCATCCGAGGTGGTTTTTGCCTCTGCAGAAGGACCTTCATCAGATCCCTTTCCTTTCTCAGGAGCTTTAGATCTGCATTCCTTTTTGTAGTGTCCTTCCTTTCTGCATTTCCAGCACACCTTTACAAACTTTCCAGGAGATTTAGATCTCCCTCTAGATTTAGATCTCCCACTCGAAACCTTATTCTTGTTTCTGTTCGGGGACCTTCCTCGTACAGATAAGGCATCTCCATTCTGACCCTCCATATTTCTCCGTCTCATTTCCTCCGACAGCAAGGCTGAGACAATGTCATCAAAATTCAAGGTAGTTTTATTGCTACCTATTGCAATAACCAGACTGTCCCACGAGTCTGGTAGAGAGCACAACAAACTGATGCACTTATCTTCATCTGAGATTTTAATATCAACAGACGACAGCTGACTTACCACAGTATTGAAGGCATTTAGATGCTCTGTCACCGAGTCTCCATCCTTCATCCTCAGGTTATACAACTTTTTCCATAGGAACAACTTATTCACCAGAGACTTAGATTGGTACAAAGTCCCAAGTTTTTCCCACAAATTCTTCGCCGTAGCTTCCCCAGATACATTCAACAATACTGAATCTGAGACACACAACCGTATTGTTCTCTTAGCCTTCCGATCCAGTTTCTTCCAGTCTTCATCTGACATTGCCGTTGGTTTAGTACCTGGATCTACCACGATCCACTGATCTTTATCCACCAGCAGATCCTCCATCTTGAGCTTCCACAACTCAAAACTCCGACCATTAAATTTCTCGATCTCTATCTTTCCGCCGCTCGCCATATTCTTTCACCGCAAGAATCGATCCCGCAGATCTCCCACTGCACAGGGTCTACCACAGGCCCGAGCAAAAAACCCTCAACAACAAAGGCGTCCCCTTGAAGCCGAAACAGCTTCGATACCAAATGTAGGTTTTAACCCTGAACAGAAATATCTACACACGATTCTTATAACAGAAAATAAACAATAGCAAGAGCATAAAACATAAAATAGATAAACACAGAGATTTTCCCCTGGATCCCAAATCGGGATGACCAGCTTGATTTTTTATTATATTCCTTTTAGTGTTACAACACATATATATACATGCTGAAGCATACATAAACCCCAATCCATTAACCCTGGATTAGAACATAACCGTAGTTCCCTTGACCGGATCTACAAAATACCAAGGGCCGAAAACCATCGTACCCCAAAACCATGTGCAAAATCATGCACAAAACATGGGTGGGTCCACATATGAGTGGGACCGTATACCAAAAAAAATTTCGCCGGGGCGCTGCCTCGGACCCCGACAGGGGGGGATGCTGCCCCCCCTGTGACCCCCCTGTGACCCCCCTGCTACGCCCGGCGCAACATACAGCGTGTGGGGCTAGTCGTGGAAAGAATATAACACATACCCAACATTTTCATGAGATAGTGAGACAGAAATGAGTTGCTTTGAACTTTTTTTTTTTTTAAACTTGAACCATAGAAACAAGACATGTGGTATTTATTTCATCTCCTAAAAATTCCATCTCCTTCCTTAGGGTTTTATGAGTGGAATGGAGGGTTGCTGCCTTATTTTAAGTGAAACTTTGAATATTTTTGAAAGGAAGAGATGAACCTAGACAATGACTTATATGAGGTGGAGTGACATAACCCTAGACCTCTTCAGTGATGATGATGGAGATGGTGACCTTGAAACTGATTATGATGGAGATTACCTTGATAATGATGGTGGAGATGAATTAAATGAAGGAGAAGAAAACTTGAGCTAGACCTTTTCAGTGACCAAAATTATTTTCTGAGAACTTTTTTGAAAAAGTAAAAAATTTTGACCTATGATTTTATGGAAAACAACTGAAAGAGTTATTTTTTATCATTGACATACCTGACCTAACATTGGCTCCATCTGGGGATGGAGGATACTTCAAGAGGTATCAAGAACAACGTAGATCATGCAGCATTACCATTAGGAAATGGAGTCAAACTAGACTTTGAAAAACTTTGATAAACTAGAAAAGATGAACTGAATCTGGAAATAACTTTGACAAGAAAGAAAACTAACTTGACTCTGACTTGAAAACTGACTGAAAATTTTTGAACTTTTTGAAATAAAACATGAGCTTAATGTATAAGTGTCATGGCCTTCTCCTCAGGCTTCAAACTTATGCAACAACATTCTTATTGCTTGGACATCAAATTAAAATGATAAGTACAATGACAGTGAATTTCTTCTTCAATGATCAAGTAAGATAGTGTTTGAGGAACCTACCATTGATTGGTCCTCCCAACACTTATTTTCCTTCAAGATTCTCTAGTAGAAATTCTTTGTTACCTCTGAATGCAATGATCTTATAAGGTCCTTTCCATAGATTTTCAAACATTCCATGCTTACTCTTGTCTTCATTCCAAGCATCCCAGTGAAGAACAAAATCTCCAAGCTTGAAATCAGCTTTGGTCTTCCTATCATAAATATTTTTTATTTTCTCGTGAAGATTTGAAGTATGATTGAAAACTTCATCTCTTGACTGATGTAGATGGATCATTTGGTTGATTCTTCATTGAATTTCATTGGGTTCACTATCGATCTCTTGCATAATTTGCATCACCGATACAACTAGAGAAGTAGGGAACACCATGTCAACACCATATATGAGCTGGAAAGGTGACATGTTGATTGATCTCTCCATGCTAAATCTATCTTCCCATAGAGAATTGGTGAGATTTTTGTGCCAATTCATCTTGTTTTCTTGCAGCATCTTCTTGATTATGTTCACCAAATATTTTTTTACGATTCAACAAGTCCATTTCCCTAAGGATAGTATGTTGTTGAATTACCAAGCATAATGTGATACTTGTCACAAAATTCAATCATTTTCTTGGACCTAAAGGCAAATGCATTTTCAGTAATGATTTTGTGTGGACAACCAAAATGATACAGAATATTGTTCTCAAGAACTGAATGATAACAATGTCAGTAGATTGCCTCATGGGGACGGATTCAATCCATTTGGTGAAATAATCTATGGTAGTGAGTATCAATTTGTGCTGAGTTGATGATGGAGGATGGATCTCGCCAATGAAGTCAAGTCCCCACTTCTGGAATGGCGCTTGCAGTTCAATTGGTTTTAAGGGCAAAGGCAAGAGCTTCCTCTTTCCCTGAAATATTTGACATTCATGACAACTCATGACTGTTTTATAAACATCAAGAAATAAACTTGGCCAATAGAAGCATGCCCTCGAGATCTTGTTAGTTGTATTCTTACAATAAAGATGATTTCCACAGTCACCTTTATGAAAATATGTCATCACTTTTTCAACTTTTCTTTCAACAAAACAATTCAGCAACACTCCACCCAGATCTTTCCAATACAAGACACCATTAAGAATGTAGTACTTAATAGCTATTAATTTCAAAGATACAGCCTTACTACTTGGAAATCCAAGAGGAGGATTCAAGTGTTGCAAAACATGAACTATATCAACATACCAAGGCTATAAAGATAAAATTTCAGATACCTTAGGTAATGTTTCAACCTCTTCTCCTTCAAATAATGCAGCAATGAAATTGACGTCCAAAGCATGGAGATTTGAATCGTCCATAAGCTTCACCAAGCCTTGTCCTTTAATCAACTTTGTGGAATTGATCTCCAATTCATATTCTAACATAGCATCGATCCATTTAACTCACTACCCTTCAGGATCATTCTGTGTAAGCACATATTTAACGACATCATTTGGAACATATGCAATGAAATTAGAATGGAGAATATAGACTTGGAAGTCCTTCAATGCCTTTGACTAACACCAAGGAATGTTTCTCAATGGTGTTGTACTTCAAGGCTACATCTCTTATGGTTATACTGAAGAAGGTGATGGGTTTCTTTGTATTCTGATTTTTCTTTTGCATAAGGACAACAACTAGAGTATGCTCCGAGGAAAATGAAAAAAATGATAAAATCAAGTGTATAATCTGGACTAATAAGAATAGGAGCATGAGATGAATCCAACTTAAATTTATTGAATGATTTCTTTGCCTCTGCAGACCATTTTACTTCACTACCTTTCTTCAGCATGTCAGTAATTTTCCTTAAGTGTTCAACAAGATTGGAAACAAACCTTCTCAAAAAATTGATTTTGCCATTGAATGACTGAATTTCCTTTTTTCTCCTAGGATAGTACAAGGTCTGAATTGCTTGAATCCTTGAAGGATCTATCCTAATTCCATATTTTGATATGATATGGTCCAACAATTTACCTTCCTCCATAGTGAAAAGACTCTTCTTTGGGTTCAACGATATCGATATCCCAAACTTTATACATCTTTGAAAATTTGTTTTCAAGTGCTACAAATGCTGCTCATTTGTCTTGGAAAAAACAGTGATATCATCAAGATAAATGACCAAAAATACATCCTTTTCATTTGTAAAAGAAATATCCATTGCTCATTGAAAATTAGTTCCTGCATTCTTCAATACAAAAGGCATTTTGGCATACATAAAGGTACCTCAAGGTGTTGTGAAGGTTGACTTTTCTTGATCATCTGGATGGACTAAAATCTGATTATACTCGGAGTATCTATCCAGCAATGAAATTCTAGAAATTTCAACTACCCTTTGCAGAATATGGTCCATCTTCGGTAGTGGGTAATTGTCTTTCAATGACACTTTGTTCAGATTTCTGAAATGAATGCACAAGAGAATCTCTCTTGTCTTCTTCCTCACTGGAACTAGATTAGACGTCCAATTTGAAAAGTGAAGAGGCACTACAATACCAATAATAAATAATCTATTTACCACCTTTTGAATAGAGGGTAGCAACTTGAGATTACTTCTTATTAACTTATGGAATCAAGGGAATGGTATGTTGAATTATGCTCTTATCATAGAATTTCAAAATAGAATATTCCCATGCAAATACATCAGAAAACTGAGACATAAGCATTGCATATTTACCTTTCATTTCTGCACTCAAATATTTTGAAATTTTTACCATGTTTTTCTTTTCCGGAGTGCCAAGATTGAGATCTTCCACTCCCACTTTTGTCGGTAACATGGTCTCTTTGCGTGCAACATCATCTTGATCAAAAATATCTTCTAAAGGTACCAAACCTCTTTGAATACAATTATCTTTCAACTAAAGCACTTTCATCTCCGCTGCATGGATTTGTTGGTCATATTCATAGCACTAGTTATACATTTGAGAATTCACGAACTCCTCTTCCGTCTGTAAGAAGTTGTTGATATGTTTATCATCTTAAAAGACCTACCAATACTGAACATTTTCTGGGATAACAGGGTAGTGTTTGAAATTTATCTCATACTTCTTGTTGATCATATGGTTAACATTCACTGTTGTTCCCAGTTTTGAAGCCTCTTTGTTTGTGAAGAAGAATGCCTAAAAAGCCTCTTTTCCCCCTATTTCACACTTTTTAAGCCTCTGTTTTCATCCCCTTGTCCCCCCTTCTAATTCCCTTCGTACCCTTAAAAATCATCCTATTTCCCCTTTGAACCTTACAAATACCCTTTGTTTGGATTGACAACCCCTTATTCTCCCTACCGAATCCCTTTCCTGGCCTTAAAAAGCATTAAAAATAGGCCAAAAGACCCACTTTTTCTTTATGCAGGCTAAGCCCCTTTCAGCCAGCCCCCTCAAACCACTTCCCCATATGCCCTGCGCCCAGGACCAAGCACTTAAGCCTGGGCGCTTATCGTAGTCGGAGATTTTGGGCGAGCACATTTCTTTGTTAAACTTAAAATCCCCGATGCAATTGGGCTTCGTTCTATGAACCCCCGTGGCGATCTCGACCGTAGATCTACAAAGATCTAACGGCTATCACTTGTCTCGCGTGCCCCCATTGCCCCAATCCTTCAACCCCTCTGATTACATATCAACCATCGATCTATCTATGGATCCGACGGCTATCGCATCACTCCAATCACAATCAGAAAATCTTAATGCACCGCTTCCCATTTCCCCCGATTGCAGACCCCTAATCCGATCGCTGTCTTCCATCCATTTTGATCCAGCAGCCCTTATTTATCTCATTCTACTCCTTTACCCCAATCCGTCTCCCCGCCGATTGAGTCTCTGCAGTCGATCTTGTTCCAAATCGGACGGCTGGCGCTCAATCGCGCATCGCCAATCACAAGTTCTTAAAGTGTCACCCTCTGCCTCCCCCGATTGTGATCCCCCGATCCAATCATGACCGCCCATTTGATCCAGATCGACGGTCTGCATTGCATTGCATCCTCCATGCATATTTGTTCATCGCGCGACCATTTAACTTCATCACGGCATCTCAACCGTCGATCTCCTCCTAAGATCTGACGGTCTGCATCTAATCGCCCTCCACCCGCTGGGTCCCACCATCCAAAGGTCCCGCTTTCATTCATTTTCATTAGTTTCTTCCCATTCTGCATGTTTTTCATCAGTTTTCCACTACTCTACCACCAATTCCATAGGCCTCCACAACATTCCTTCCGCCACTCCCTGGATTTTATAATGAGTTTATTGCATTGTGCATGGTTGTTACAGAGTGGTTAATTCACTTTGTCTCTGCAGTCATAGCCATTGTGATTCGGAATACAGAGAGGCCATTACAGCCGCGTCCAGTGTAACATCAGCAAAGATGCACCCGGTATGCCAGCTTAGTTGCCAGTTCATCAGCCAACATTCCGCCACCTGTGTCAGCAAACGCCTCGACTCCATCTCGTCAGTGAATATTTTAAATTCATGATTAGGCCCTAGTGGCCTTTTACTTTCACTCTAGTTTTTTACTTCTAAACTTTGAGTGGAATTCACATTCCACTCCTACATTTTACTTTCTGTCAGAAACTGTTGTTTAATATTTTTGTTTAAAACGGCAGTAAGCCTAATTGTAAATGATGAGATGCCCCTATTCCTCATCATGAATTTTGGTTATTTTTGATGGAGACCTCCAATTGATTACTAGCACGCGAGGAAGATATTTTTCCCAAAAATATCCTCTCGCTCATGTTTCTGAGGCTTCTATATAAGCAACAACTAAAGAGAAAAAAAGGTTCTAGATTTTCTAAAGAACATACTGTGAAAGAGTTTTTGTATGCATTTTGTTGAAGCTTTAATATGAATGCAAAGAGCCCATTGGGTTTCAGTGATGAGGAGTTCTATCTTTAATGAGGATTCTGGTCTTGGTGCTTTACAATTTGTAAATCTTTCCTATGTGTTATAGTTTAGCTATTCATTTCATTTACATCCATTTATCTTGTATCATGTTCTGGAATGCGAGTAGCCCACTGGTTTTGGTATGAATTTATCCTAGTTGATACATATTCCATAACCTGTCTGGCACTTTAAATATGGCTCAGGCATGATATACTGTTCCATTTTCACTTCATCCGTACTTCTGCTATACTAGCTGCTATGAGATGTTATTTTCAAATGCTATTGTCATGTGTGGATTCTTAATTTCGTAAACCCGTCGCATGCTGATATTTGTTTCTGGATATTGTCTCAACAACAGTTAGTATTCTCTCTACTCTTCATATGCAGTAAATAATTTTTTATTATTCATCTCTGTGAAGTATTTAGAATCCAGCGCTCTTTGTAATAAGCTGCCTTTGAATTGTCTGATACATTCGTGTTAGAGTTTCACGATTTTCCCCTGCAGTGTTGCTTTCCATGTGCCAAAGTCTTGAAAATCTCGGCCCCATTCAAATTAAATCTTCCTATTACTAAAGATAGCATGAGAGCCTTTTCTGATAACTTCCCATGTTATACCATATGCTCCTTGCTGTATAAGATGTCCTAGGCACTGGTATTTCACAACTCAAGGCTGTCTCTAGGGTTGACAACATCTTTTTGGCGCCGTTGCCGAGGAAGCGAAGTTGAGAAAGTTAAATCCCTGGGCCTTGACAAAACCTTATTCACTCTTCAAATAGGTGAGCATGGAGAGTTGAGAGTTGTAGATCCCTCACCTTGGCGACTCCACATTCATTTATCAGATAAATTTACTTGCAGTCCTGGCTCCTCGTAAGCCACACCTGAGGTCAGATACGTCTCAGCCAAAGACACCTTCTGTGTCTGACCCAGAGAAGATCCTACATAGAAGGAGTTGGAGGGAAATAAAATCAGTCCATACTGAGATCCCTGAATTCTCTTTAGAAGACTTTCCGTCCTCCTCCTCTCAAGTCGCCCAAGTGCAAGGTCCCGAATCCACTATGGAAGAGACCGGTTATTACTCAGACAGTCCACCTTTGGGAAACATCCAAATCAAAGACGAAGCTGAATCAATAGATACTACTCGTTACACATTCCATCCCACTCCAGAGGCTGAAGAATTCAAAGAAGTCACTGAAGTATCTACTGTTAATATTTCGTCTTTCCCATCATCATCCCAAGGTGTTGTCCAATACATTCCTATCGTCATTCATACTTCACTTCCACCTCCTCCTCCTCCTTTTACACCTCAAACTCTTGCACTACCCCCACCTCCCCCAATGGCCAACGTTCTTGGTTTCTTGTTGAATAAGTATGCCCCCCTGGCATTACCTCAAGTATTGAATGACATGCCATAGGACTATCTGAAAATCTTACCCCGATTCAATGGGGAGAATGAGATTGAAGCTCAAAAGCATCTTGAGGTCTTTTTCTCTTTTGCAGAGAACTTTAATGTGGAACACTTGGATGTAGTCTTAAGACTGCTTGTTCAATCTCTTGATGGCGAAGCCAGAAAATGGTTTAAGACATTGGGAGATCGTTCTATCACCACTTGGGAAGGAATGGAAGATATTTTTCTCAGAAAATGGGGGGAGAAAAAATATCATGGACATTGTCTTACAGAGTTTAACACACTCAAGAAAATACATAACGAAGGGGTGTCAGAGTTCATCAAGAGGTTTAGCAAATTGTATTTAAGCCTTCCTGCTGATATGAAACCTCATCAAACCGCTGCTAAAGTTGTTTTCGTAGCTGCTTTTGACTCAGAATTCGGTTTTTCTCTAAGAGAAAGAAAGCCTGCCACCCTAGATGATGCTCAAATAGATGCACTAGAGTTGGAGGAAAATTTTTCCTCCACTGGTAAATCTAAGGGAAAATCAGAACAAGATGCTAGAAGAAAGGGCAAATAGGAGGTATCTACCTCTAGCCAAGATAGAGACTCAGCTAATGACAGAATTGAGGAAATGAACAAAATGATTAAGAATCTTTCAAGTAAGCTGGTCAAAATTGAACTAGAGGCCAAGAATTCATCCTCCAAGAATTTCCAGAATGCTCCAAATAGGGGTTACAATCCTCAGTATAGGAAACCACCCCTGAAAATATTGCAAAGGGAATGGAAAGAGCAGCAAGATCAAGTACCACACCTGCTATATTTGGAAGGTCAGGTAGATGTTTCTACTGAAGACACTACCTATGAGCAAGAGGAGGCATACCTTTCTTTTTCAAACAGTGAAGAAGTAGAATTTCCCCTACGAGAAGGTGATGAAGTGGAGATTCCATCACAAGAGGAAGAAAAAGCTAACGAAAGCACCGAAGACCCAGCGATCGATGATTATTATAAGCAGTTTGTTGATTTCATGCAAGCACAGTTCAATAGAAGATATGACCTCAGATCTTCTAGGAAAATGACTTGTACTCAATATCAGGAAGAAGAGCCACCCTAGAAGGAAGAATTTTCTCAGAAGGAGACAACAGCTCAAAGGACCAAAAATAAAGGTAAGAGGCCTCTTAATGAATCTTTGCAGTCTGCTGATCAAATTCCTTCCTCTTCACAAGTGGCTACTCCCCCTGTTGTCAAGTCAGTCACAAAGGAAGTCAAACCCCTTTTCCAAAGCAAAGAGTCAAAAGAGATGTTAATAGATAAGTCCTCCTCTGTCTTCAGTTTACAAAAGGAGCTTGAAAAGGTAAAAATACCAGTTCCCTTGACTGAATTGTTGAAGCAACCTGCATATCAGTCCTAGGTCACCTCTTTCATGCTCCCTCCAGGACCAGCACATATCCCAGATAGTCTCAACCTTCAAGAAGAAAGACCCATGGTTTTGTTTGGCCCCCATGTTGAGGAATTAGATGCTTCTACTCCTCCTTTCTATGTGTCTTTAGTGATTCATGACCTTCTATTACATAATTGTATGTTAGATTCGGGAGCTTCCCATAATCTATTGCCTCTATCAGTCATGGAACAACTAGGATTACAAATCACCCGTCCATACAAGGATCTCTATTAATTTGATTCCAAAAGAGTTAAATGCCTAGGTATGATCAAGGATTTGGTGGTCAATCTGGCCCAGATCTCAGCCAAAAGTGTGGTGATGGACATTGTGGTGGCTGACATCCTAGCTCGCTTCAGCATGTTGCTGTCAAGGTCCTGGGGGACTAAAATTGGTGGGTCAATCAAGTTGGACTTGACCTATGCTACTATCCCTGTTTCTGGTGGCCAGGAGAGGAGGTTGTACCGGGAAACTAGATTTGTCAAGACGGTTACCAAGGCTGACAACTCAGTTAATTCTCCAGTTTATAGTAAGGAGGGAGATTTCTCATGTCTAATGCTGGAAGAAGATCAAGATTACGCTCATGAACCATCATTCTGCCAGATCAAGACTGAGCATTCCATATAGAGCCATGAAGCAGGAATCTGGACACTTCATTTTGATGGAGCAAACTCCAAAGAAGGTAATGGGGCTGGAGTATTATTAATTTCTCCCACAGGCCAATGGATCCCATTGTCTTTCAAGCTAGATTATGAAGCCACTAACAATGTGGCCGAGTATGAAGCACTTATGTTAGGGTTACAGATAGCCAGGAGCATGAACATACAGAGTTTAAAGGTTCTAAGAGATTCGGAACTGGTGGTTAGACAAGTGAAGAAGCAGTGTCAAACCAAACATCCTAGGCTGAGGGCTTATAGGAACAAAGTGTGGGACTTGGTGGAAAATTTTTTGTTGGCATTTAACATTCAATTTATGCCTAGAGAGTAGAACAGGATGGCTGATTCCCTTGCAGTGGCTGCTAGTACATTCCGTCCACCTCAGAACCCTCTCTTAATATATGAAATTGAGGTGTGTTATCGGCCATCAATCCCAAATAACATCAAGCACTGGCAGGTGTTTGAGGATGAAGAGCAAGTGAAAAGATTTATGGAAACAATTAGAGAATTCTCAAACATGGAGATAGATGTTTGTGAAGAAGAAGAAGCTGAAGACCTTTAAGAAAACAAATGGGAGGAAAAGGTGGCAGGTCATAAAGTGTTGCAATTGAAGGGAAACGTTATACCTAGAGGGCTAGTGCCTCTAGAAAGATTGTTTGACAAGAAAGATGTCCCACTGCAGCTAAACAAAGTGGTAGAAGAAAATCAGGTAGAAGACCTAAATCTTGGTACTGATGCTGACCCCAAAATTGTGAGGTTGTCCAAGAAAGTCCCAGGAGAATATAAAGAGCTCTACCAGAAACTGTTTCAGTCTTACAAAGATGTGTTTGCATGGTCTTATCAGGACCTAAAAAAAATTTATATTAGCATCATGCAACAAAAAATTCCTCTGAAAGGAGATGCGAAGCCACACAAGCAGAAGCTTAGATAGATTAACCCTCTGCTGCTCCCCTCCATAGAGAAAGAAATTAAGAAGTTATTGAAGGCCAAAATAATTGTTCCATTGAGGTACTCTGAGTGGGTGGAAAATTTAGTCCCTATCTGGAAAAAGAATGGAGAAATAAGGCTGTGTGTTGATTTCAGGAATATGAATCAAGCATCCTTGAAGGATAATTACCCACTGCCCAAAATGGATCATATCCTGCAGAAAGTGGTGGGAGCTTCTCGGATGTCGATGATGGATGGTTTCTCTGGTTACAATTAGGTGGTTGTACTTCCAGAAGATCAGAAAAATACTGCTTTCACCACGCCATGGGGTACATTTATGTATGCCAGGATGCCTTTCGGGTTGATTAATGCAGGGGCCACTTTCCAAAGGGCCATGGACATTGCCTTTTTTAGGGAGCAAGATAAGTTTTTGGTGGTCTATCTCGATGATATCACTGTTTTTTCAAAGGATGATACAAAGCACATTGAGCATTTGCGTAGAAATTTTGAGAAATGCAGAAAGTATGGCCTCTCCCTCAATCCACAAAAGTCATTATTTGCATTGGAAGAGGGTAAGATTTTTGGACATATTGTAACCAAAGATGGGGTAAAAATTCATCCTAAGAGGGTTGAAGTCATAAATGGCATTTATTTTCCCAGAAATAAAAAGGAGGTGCAGGTGTTCCTAGGGCGCATTAATTTTCTGAGGAGGTTTAACCCTAACTATGCAGAGATAGTTAGACATATAACTAACATGCTGAAGAAAAATAACGAGCTAAAGTGGTCTCAGGAATCACAAGAGACCTTTTCCAGGATAAAAATGCTTTTGCAGAAGCCCTTGTGCTAGTTGGACCAGACTATGCCAAACCTTTCATGATCTTTTCATTTGCATCACCTCATACAGTGGGAGGAGTTTTATTGCAGAAAAATGAAGAAGGGTATGAGTAGCCCATCGCTTTCTTCAGTCAGGTGCTCCGTGATGCTGAGCTGAAATATAACATATTAGAAAAGTAGGAATATGCTCTGGTGAAGTCTCTTAAAGCATTTCACATGTATGTCTTGCAGTCCCATATCACTGCATTTGTGCCTACAGCAGGTATAAAATATATTCTTATCCAAGGAGATAACGAAGGGAAAAGAGGGAAATGGATTGCCAAAATAAAAGAGTATGAGCTAGACATCCATCCTACCAAAATGATCAAGGGACAAGGGTTAGCCAAAATCTTTTCCAAATCAAACTGTCAGGCTCTGGGTATAAATCTGTCCATGATAGCAAATGAGGAGTTTGAGAAGAAAGAAGAGCAACAAGGAGTAGAGATAGCTACTCAGAAAACACATATGAAGTACCTCATCAGCCTGTGGTACAAAGAGATAGTGGAATATCTTCTAACACTCAGCTACCCTCCTAGCTGTGACAAAGCTAAATACAGAACACTAAGGTTGAGATCACAGAAGTACATGGTTGCCAATGGTCGGCTGTACTGGTGAGATCCCTCAAGCATTCTGCTCCTGTGTCTCACAGAAGATGAGGTTGAGAGTATAATGGCTGAATTTCATGAAGGAATCTGTGGGGGTCATTATAGTTGGAGGGCCACTGCTCACAAAATCCTGAAGGCTAGTTTCTTCTGGCCCAAAATCTTTGGAGATGTGTTTTCCCGGGTTAGAACTTGTGAGAAATGCCAAATATTTTCAGAAAGACAGAAGTTGGCACCTCTGCCCATGATCCCTGTTCACATGGATGAACCATTCCAGCAATGGGGAATCGACTTTATCGGTGAAATACATCCTCCATCAAGTGGTCAGCATAAGTGTATATTAACTACCACAGATTATTTCACGAAGTGGGTGGAAGCTATACCTGCAAGGTATGCAACAAATGTTGTGGTAATGAAATTTATGGAAGAAAATATCATATCTAGATTTGGCTGCCTTGCCAAGATAGTGACCGACAATGCACAGGCCTTTAATTCTACAAAGTTTGTCAGTTTCTGCCAGCAGTATAACATTGTGCTAGGTCACTCGATAGCCTATTACCCATAAGGAAATGGCCTGGAAGAGTCTTCAAATAAAACCCTGGTGAGGACACTAAAGAAGGCTATCAACGAAAATCAGAAAAATTGGGATTCCCAGTTGAAATTCGCTCTGTGGGCCAACAGGATTACCAACAAGAGAGCAACCAGGAAGTCCCCATATGAATTCGTATATGGGAAGGCATTAGTATTCCCTGTACATTTATCCTTACTAGTAGCCCGATTCATGCAAGAAATTCAAGAAGAACCCGATGATGTGACCAAGAGAATAAATCAGCTGGTGGAGTTAGAAGAAACACGGAACCAGGTAAGTCAAAGGCTAACTGAATATCAAGAGAAGATGAAGGACCTTTTTTATCAGCATGCCAAGGACAGGAAGTTGCAGGTTGGGGATTTAGTGCTTAGATGGGATATTCGAAGAGCTGAAAAGGGGAAACATGGTAAATTCGACCCACTCTGGTTCAGCCCTTTTAAAATTGTGGAACGAGGGGGAAATAACACTTTCAGGTTGGAAAATTTACAAGGAGACTTTCTCGATGCCCCTGTAAATGGTCAGTTCCTCAAACCTTACTTCCAGTTCTAATTCAGGCCTAGAGAGCCTGATGTATTATACTGTACATTAGTTTTCTATTTTCATCTTTGTTTGAATGACGTGTGTGTCGTGATGAATCATGAACAGAAAAATAAAAAGTGCTGAAGAGTGGTGTACACACAGAAGATTAACAAGTGGTCTGTGAAGTTCTTGACACGCCCCAGGATTAACGTGTCGTCCCCAGGTGGAGCCAATGTTGATCATATGGTTAACATTCACTGTTGTTCCCAGTTTTGAAGCCTCTCTGTTTGTGAAGAAGAATGCCTAAAAAGCCTCTTTTCCCCCTATTTCACACCTTTTAAACCTATGTTTTCATCCCCTTGTCTCCCCTTATAATTCCCTTCTTACCCTTCAAAATCATCCTATTTCCCCTTTGAACCTTACAAATACCCTTTGCTTGGCTTGAAAACCCCTTATTCTCCCTACCGAATCCCTTTCCTAGCCTTAAAAAGCATTAAAAATAGGCCAAAAGACCCACTTTTTCTTTATGCAGGCTAAGCCCCTTTCGGCCAGCCCCCTCGAACCACTTCCCCATATGCCCTGCGCCCAGGAAAAAGCGCTTAAGCTCGGGCTCTTATCGCAGTTGGAGATTTTGGGCAAGCGCATTTCTTTGTTAAACTTAAAATCCCCGATGTGATTGGGCTTCGTTTTATGAACCCCCGCGGCGATCTCGACCGTAGATCTACAAAGATCTGACGGCTAGCACTTGTCTCGCACGCGCCCATCGCCCTGATCCTTCAACCCCTCTGATTACATATCAACCGTCGATCTATCTATGGATCTGACAGCTATCTCATCGCTCCAATCGCAATTGGAAAATCTTAATGCACCACTTCCTGTTTCCCCCAATTGCAGACCCCCGATCCGATCTCCACCGTCCATCCATTCTGATCCAGCGGCCCTTATTTCTCCCGCTCCGCTCCTTTACACCCATCCATCTCCCCACCGATTGAGTCTCTGCCGTTGATCTTGTTCCAGATCGAACAGCTGGCACTCAATCGCGCATCGCCAATCGCAAGTTCTTAAAGTGTCACCCTCCGCCTCCCCCGATTATGATCCCCCAATCCAATCGTGACCTTCCATTCGATCTAGATCGACGGTCTGTGTGGCATCGCATTCTCCATGCATATTTTTTCATCGCGCTACCATTTAACTTCATCACGGCATCTCAACCGTCGATCTCCTTCTGAGATTTGACGGTCCGCATCTAATCACCCTCCACCCACCAGGTCCCACCATCCAAAGGTCCCGCTTTCATTCATTTTCATTAGTTTCTTCCCATTCCGCATGTTTTTCATCAGTTTTCCACTGCTTCGCCACCACTTCCATAGGCCTCCATAGCATTCCTTCCGCCACTCCCCGAATTTTATAATGAGTTTATTTCATTGTGCAGGGTTGTTATAGAGTGGTTAATTCACTTTGTCTCTGCAATCACAACCATTGTGATTCGGAATACAGAGAGGCCATTACAGCCGCGGCTAGTGTAACATCAGCAAAGATGCACCCGGTATGCCAGCCTGGTCGCCAGTTTATCAGCCAACGTTCCACCACCTGTGTTAGCGACTGCCTCGACTCCATCTCGTCAGTGAATATTGTCAATTCATGATTCGGCCCTAGTGGCCTTTTACTTTCACTTTATTTTGTTACTTCTAAACTTCGAGTGGAATTCACATTCCACTCCTGCATTTTACTTTCTGTCAGAAACTGTTGTTTAATATTTTTGTTTAAAACAGCAGTAAGCCTAACTATAAATGATGAGATGCCCCTATTCCTCATCATGAATTTTGGTTATTTTTTATGGAGACCTCCAACTAATTACTAGCACGCGAGGAAGATATTTTTCCCAAAAATATCTTCTCACTCATGTTTCTGAGGCTTCTATATAAGCAACGACTAAAGAGAAAAAAGGGTTCCAGATTTTCTAAAGAACATACTGTGAAAGAGTTTTTGTATGCATTTTTTTGAAGCTTTAATAATGCAAAGAGCTTGTTGGGTTTCAGTGATGAGGAGTTCTATATTTAATGAGGATTCTGGTCTTGGTGCTTTACAGTTTGTAAATATTTCCTATGTGTTATAGTTTAGCTGTTCATTTCATTTACATCCATTTATCTTGTATCATGTTATGGAATGCGAGTAGCCCACTGGTTTTGGTATGAATTTATCCTAGTTGATACTTATGCCATAACCTGTCTGGCACTTTAAATATGGCTCAGGCATGATATACTGTTCCATTTTCACTTCACCCATACTTCTGCTATACTAGCTGCTATGAGATGTTATTTTCAAATGCTATTGTCATGTGTGGATTCTTAATTTTGTAAGCCCATCACATGCTGATATTTGTTTCTAGATATTGTCTCAACAACAGTTAGTATTCTCTCTACTCTTCATACGCAGTAAATACTTTCTGATTATTCATCTCTGTGAAGTATTTAGAATCCAGCCCTCTTTGCAGTAAGATGCCTTTGAATTGTCTGATACATTCATGTTAGAGTTTCATGATTTTCCCCTGCAATGTTGCTTTCCATGTGCCAAAGTCTTGAAAATCTCGGTCCCATTCAAATTAAATCTTCATGTTACTAAAGATAGCATGAGAGAATTTTCTGATAACTTCCCGTGTTATACCATATGCTCCTTGCTGTATAATATGTCCTAGGCACTGGTCTTTCACAACTCAAGGTTGTCTCTAGGGTTGAAAACACTTCTTATTAGGATATAATGGAATTTTGAACATGTTGGCCGAAGTAGCAAGAGAATCAACAATAACATTGTTGTCTCTTGGGATCAATGATAAAGTGTACTCGGTGAATGTCTTGAAGTGTCTAGCACTGCATTTTGATAAGCTTGCATCCTTGGATGCTTGGCCTGGTGTTCCCCTTTGAATTTATTTATTACTAGCTTGGAGTCACCATATACATAAATCTTCTTGGCACCTAGCTTCTTGAGAATTTTGAGATCGACTATCAAAGCCTCATACTCAACTTCATTATTTAAACATTCCAAAGCCATCTTATAGGAGGACATTCAAACATTGGGAGGAATGTTTAATGACTGATTTACATGGTTGTGGATCCACACTCCAATACCAGCCCCTTATTTAACCAAAGCTCCATCGAAGTCCATAGTCCACAAACTACTTTCCTCATCCAGAAACTGCAAATCGGATGACTGAACTTTGCTTGTTGATTGAGAGAGTTCTGATGTACCAAAAAATTATGTTGCTTTCATTTTTTCATCACTTTTTTGAGTTGATACACTTGGTTCCAAACCATTTGGCACTCTTTCAAAAATTCCTACATTTGCCAATTCTAAAACGGAATTTGAAAATTTATAATTTTCTGCTTTTTCTTCAATAAAAACTTTGGAAGATGTTGAACATTCATCATTGAACAAGATAAATGACTCTAATCTGTATGAGCATGGAGAGGATGATTATTTGGCTTTTCTCAGTTGTTGATCATGTACTTCATCTTACTTACCCGATATAGTTTCCTAAGTTTTCCAAAGATGGGAATGGTAACATTTGAAAATTCAAGATGTAAGGTACCTCTAAGATTCGCTCCCCATGACCAAGAAAGAAACATTCCATATATGGGAGGGATATCAGCCACAACAAAATCCATGAGGACATTCTTGGCTAGGATTTGCTCTAATGGCACCACTAGGTCCTTGATGAGGCTAAGACATTTCACCCTCCCTGAATCAAATTGTTGTGAAACCAGCTCCAAAAATAGAAGAAAAGAGATATCAATGCCTTAGAAATAAGCCACTTCGAGGGGGAAACCTCAAATACATTACATGAATGAAAAATTCTTGGATGATACAAATGACAAAACCTCCTTTCTATATATAGGAGTCCATGGGGCCACAATGTAAACCTAGTGGGGCCACAATATAATCCTAGCCGACCTAACAATAATAATGTAAGGGCACAATAATAAAAATATGGGGGTTACAGGGGTACAACAATAAAAATAAGGGGGTCTACACTAACATAATAAGGGACTACACTAGTAATATAGGGACCTAACATGCCCCTCTCCTTCAAAAAAGTGTTGTCCTCGATGCTTAATTATTTATTGATGCTTCTGTATAAAATTCTCATCCTCCCATGTGGAATCTTCTACAAGAAAGTTCTTCCACTTGCTGATATAATCTAAAACTGATTGTAATTTTCGAGTTCTTTTTTCTATGACTGCTTCAGAACTTCTTTCGATGTGATGTTGATCTTTCGATTGTTTCATTTGATTTTGCACCAAAGTTAGGTTATCCTTTGAGAGTTGGAGAACTTGTTGTTGATGCTCGATGCAATATTCCACTAATTTATCATGCATAATAGATTTTATTTGATCCTTAAAACAATCCAAATTAGCCTCCATTTCTACTTTTAAACCATCTATGTCATCTTCAGTTTCTCTTTGTAAGATCAAAATTTGTTGCACTTGGTATCGTAATTTTGATATCTCATATTGCAATTATTCCTCTTCATGCATCATAGTATAGCTTTCTGAGGGCTTAATGGGTATGGAATTATTTTGTGGAGGCATTATAGAACCCATTACTAATAAAAATTCTTCAATATGCCCTTGGAATCACTTCAAACTTCTTTTTCAAACAAACGTTATGCAATTTTAAAAAACAAGTACACACCTTTTTCTTGATTTTGAGTATATATATATTGAAACTGAATTCTCTCTATGATTTAAGATCTTCAATATGTGAAATTCGATCCTGAGGTAGCCCTCTGAATCTTCTTTTGAATGCGACAGGTCTAACCTAATTTGGATTCTTCAATGCAAAGTTATGCCCAATCTCCCACGATGACCTAATTATGGACTAGTTTAGTATAGCAAAATTGTATGACTTTCCACGTGTCATTGTTTCCTCCTTCGGCTCTAAAATTGATAGAAATAAAACTGCAACCTGTGTACTTTTCGTCACTTTTTATGGAATCCCAATCTGACGCTCAGAGAGAGAGTTATGATGTTTTTCCCACGGTCACCTCTTTGAGATGAAATTCGAGATCCTGAAACAATCCTAATTTCCATAGATCTAATCTCCAAAAATGTTGCAAACCAAGCTATAAAATGTTTAGAGGAGGTTCCTCAGGATTTCAGCTTCACACTCTAAAAATTTCAACTTCTGAACCTTCGTAGAAAAAAATTTATAGCGAAAATTCCATGATGACTGATTTGGAGCAGCGAAAACCCTAGAATCCAAAGCTCTGATACCAAACATTGTGAAACCAGTTCCAAAAATAGAAGAAAATAGATATCAACGCCTTATAAATAAGCCACTTCGAGGGGGAAACCTCCAATACATTACATGAATGAACAATTCTTGGATGATACAAATTAAAAAACCTCCTTTCTGTATATAGGGGTCCATGGGGCCACAATGTAATCCTAGCCGACCTAACAATAACAATGTAAGGGCACAATAATAACAATATGGGGGTTATAGGGGTACAACAATAACAATAAGGGGGTCTACACTAACATAATAAGGGACTACACTAGTAATATAGGGACCTAACACAAATGAATAAAGATCATGATAAGGTCTTGTGATATCCATTCCTAATATATCCATAATGGCCTTGGGTATGAGGTTGTGAGAGGCTCCACAATCAAGCATGGCATTATGAAGGATAAAATCATGGATTTTGAGGCTTAGATAAAACAGAGGGACCTCACTATCTTCTAGATCACTATCAACACCAAGAGCAAAAAGAAGCTCAAGATGATCATCAATCACATTAACCATTTCAGACATTTGGTAAACTCTAAACAACTTAGCTACTTGAACTTTATACTGATCATTCTTAACTATTTCAGTTAGAGGAACGGAGACTTTCAATTTTGAAATTTCATTTTCAAGAAAAAAATGGCAGAATGTTTTTCTACCTCTTTCAATGGTGCATCTTTCTTTTCAGGTTGATCTTTGTGTGAAGACACTTTCTTTTGTCCTCCTTCTTGGACTTATTTATCCTTTCTTTTACCGCTGGGAGAAGCTTCATTTCCTTTAGCATGATTAGGAACATTAGGTTCTTTGTCTTTACTTTGATTTGGGGCAACAACTTCTTTGTGATGAGCATCTACTTGAGCGTTCTATTTTTATGATTGGAGGTTATAGGAACATTCCTATTCCTCAAGCCATATTGTCTCTACACTTGAGAAAGATTATTCTGATATCCCCTCTAATAGTCTTCCATGTGCACTGATAACATGTCATCATTTGACAAGACATATTGCTGATCATCTGGTGCACAAATTTTTGCAGAAAATTTATCTTCTTCAGTGAGGAAAATAGGATGTTGATTTTCCTCAAATAAATGGTTCTCGCCATACATTTCTTCTTCATCATATTCCTCAGGGCCTTCAGTATAATTCTATTGAAATGGAGTGCTAATTTGCTACTGACTTTGTGTATCTTGACCCCTTTGTTCCCTTTGCTTGATCCTGTATTGAGGCTGCTGATTTTGACCCCTGAAATTGGGATTTCTAATGGAGGGTTCAAGTTGTCAATCAATGATGGAGATTTTATCCATCATCTTCTCCATGGTATTGATCAAGGTATATAATTTTCCCTCTGATGAAGTGGATGTTTATTCTTTGATAGTGACTCGTTTTCCGTCTTGATTTTAGACTTCTTGATGATCAAATTAGCTTCCACGCTCACTGTGTTTCTCTGCATTTCTTCAAGAGTTGATGGGCTTCTTTCCCTCAACTAATAGGCCATGTCAGGATCGAAACCATCAGGATAATGAAGTAAAGAAAGGTATGGAGGAGGCTTAATATTATTAGGAATTGAATCTTATTTTTTATTAAATATAGCTTCAAAATCTTGCACAAGCTCATTAGGATTCCTTTTCAAGGTGTTATACTTAGCTAAAATATGCAATGGATTTTTCTTCTCTTCCCATTTTTCCATTAACAAGTCAATCAGTTGTTGTGAAGTACCTATTGAACCAACTGTTAGAGAGTGAAACCATTTCTTTACCTCTCCATAGAAACTATGTGCAATGATGCACATCTTGGCATCGTCATTGTCGATCTCTTCAATATATATGAAATCAATCACTTTGGAAATGTGATGATAAGATGTAATATCTGACGTTCCAGCGAAAAGAGGAAGTCTCTGACCATATTTCTGAGGTAGTGGAGTGAGATGAAGCGATAGGATCAATGGAGAAAATCTGGACATGACTAATGGAGGAGGTGGTGGAGGTGTTGCTGGAGTGAAAAATTGCAGAGGTAATGATGGAATGAAAGGAAGGGTTGATGATGTAGCAATATGAGAAGATGTAATGCCAGGTGATGCAAAAGCCTGATTTTGATATTGGAAATAGGCCTTCTCTGAATTTTCTTGAAATGTATCAACCAAACCCTTGAGTTTGTGAAAATTAGACCAGACTTCAATATCAACTTCGGAATGAAAAGACTCAGAAAATGGTGCAAAGGACTCAAAATCGAAAGTATCAAAAGCGGTTTATGAAAGAAAAGTTTTAGCCTTAGATCTAAAAAAAGATTTTTCAGATTCTGAACTATAAAAAAAATCTAGTAGGAAAGGAATTTGATTTGTCGAGTGGAGGAATAACTCTTCCAACCTTCCGAGACTTGGTTTTATCTTTTCTAAAAAGACTCTCAGGGTCATACACAATTGGTGAGGGATTTTGGTCTAGATTTGACTTGGTATGTCTTTTAGGATCCAGCTTAGTATAGGAATTTTGGACTTTGGCTCAGATTTAAAATTAAGCGTATTTTGAATGTTAGAGCTTATCACCTACAAGTGTAAATTTCAAAGGATTAAAAAAATATTCCCAAGGAATGTTTAGAAATCACTTCTCAGAAACGGTGCCAAAAATGTTATCACTCCCTCCCGTTTTCCAAGGCTAACAATAGGATTGGAGATAGGTAACCACATACCAAGCTTTAGGTCAGGTAGCTAGCCCTACCAGGACCAGAGATGGCTTTGTCATTGTCACTTTTGTAGTCAACGGAATGACTGAGTATCTAATGATCTTAGGCTAGATATGTAAGCTCAGTAAATAGGATTTGTTTGATGTTTTTAGTGCTCAATAGAAAAGTTAATGAGTAGACTGTGTATGAGGCTTCATAGGTCTGAATTCCAAGGTAAATTTGCAGATAATATGTGAGGCTAGATAGGTAGTTTGAAAGAATTTTTAATAGTTCATTGAGTATAAGATTATTTAGAAGATATTTTGATTTAGAACTGAATTGAATTCATTCAGTTTAGAAGCCATAAACATAGCAATGTAAACCTTGTCTAAAACAGAGCATGCATAAACATGATTTCTGCTCATAAAATTAAAATATAAACATATATGAAAAAGAAGACATGGTATTAAGCATGAAATTATAAACATACGTAAGAAAAATAGATGCTCCAATGCATACCACAAGTATCTCAACACAATTCCTGCAAATCTATCTTTGATCTCATTCCAAATTGTTGATTACAAAAGCTCCACTGCAATACGAGACTATCCAACCCAAAATAAATACTAAAGAGAGTATACTTATAGAAAACATGGACAATGAAAACTCATCAGGTCGAAATCTCATCCAAAATGGATCATAAATACAAAATATGAGTCATTTCCTAGTTTCTATGGAGGTTATAAACCATTCCCTGAGTTTTAGCTATGAACTAGGAGTGCTTGTCCCTTACATTAATTACATATTCCTTCATGATAGGAAGCAAAAACCAACCCAATAACTATAATTCCAACTCATAGGACAGAAATGCCTCGAATTTGTGACCATTTTTGAGCTTGACAAGTGTCCTGAGGATTCCAATTTTGATTTGTGACATTTCTGATAGTAGGGTAACAAAAATTTGCAGAAGCATAATAGAACTTTGGAGGCACTTTTAACGGTCCAGATCCACTTCTAAAAGAACGATCAACTAGCCCTATGTTTCTAGTTTCTATAACATCTTGAATTTTTCAAAATGTACCATGGGAAGGCCTTAAAAATCCATTTTCTGAAGGTTACTCCAAAATCGTAACAGAGGGTCCAAAAGGCGGCAGAAACATGAAAAATGAGTGGTTTTTTTAGATTTTTCTCCAAAATTACAAATTTTCATGCCATGGGGGTTCATGATCTATGACGTACTCATCAAAATACATCCATACATGTAAAGAAATCATCATTTGGATGCCCCCAAAATAAGAGTAACAAAAGTACGGTTACCCTTCTGCAATGAGGGATTTCCATAATTGTGCAAAAATCACAAAAAATACCAAAATTGATCAAAACTTCTCAAAATTGATCCTATGGCACCTGTAAGTGATGAGATAAATATATAAAGAAGCTTCAACCAATAATTCCAAGTTATCCTTCTCTTAAAGCTTCATTTGTACCTCTTTAAGCCTTTTCTTCACTTGTTTCAATCTCATTTGAGAAATGTTGTTCCTGGTACGATAATGGTTTGCCATGTATCTTTGCAGCTTGTTATCCCTCTTAGCCTTCTTCAAAAGCTTCTCCAAATGCTCATTAACTCTTGAAAACCAAAGCTCTCTGTCTTCATTGATCTCCATGGATATAAGCTCATCAAAGGTCAACTCTTTAGGTGGATGAGTTGACTGTCTTTCTAGCTCCAACGCCCTTTTGAGACCTCTTGTTTTTGGTCTTCTTGGTTTTGTTTCAGGCTCCATGTACTGCATTTTATCAACAACAATAATCTCCTTTCCTTTACATATGTTTTCCTCTATGTCTTATTTTTACTTGATTTGTAGGAGCTGATTCACTTTCAACTGAAAATTTTCCTATTGAAGGAAAGTAATTTGAGATTTGGAAATGGAGAAGGCCTCTTTCAATTATGTTATTTCTTTATCTTTCTCTGTGATGATCTCTTCAGCTGATCTGACCTCCACATTCTGTGCTACATCAACCTCCAATGGTGTTGATTCATTATGTTCATGGAAAAGAGGTTGCTCCTCCATTTCACATTGTTCAACAATGGTGTCAAGTGTAAGAACACTTCTAGCAGACTTAGGCGCAAATACTTGTCTCTTCCCCTTCTCATATATATGACCAAATTCCAAAACCCTAGGAGCATCTGAAGGCTGAGTAGGCATGCTTGAAGATCCAACCTCCATTGGTTGTGCTAATGATTTACTAGGCAAAATAGAAGGGTTAATGGTAGGCGTTGCAGAGAATCTCTCCAAGAAGTTTTCCCAAGTTATGTTGATGGAGGAAAAGTGATGCAACACAATAAGCTTGATTAGACCATGATGAAAAAGTCTAGTGTGATGATATTATCTTCTACTCTGAACCTTCTCAATCATCTTAATCAAGCTCGTGTACAAATAATATGGAAAATCAAGTGTTTTGATAGAGGTAAAATGCATCAAAATCCTGATGTGATACCTATACAACCTAGAGAATCTTCCTTCATAAGTGAAGTAATTCATTATGAACATCATCAAATGAGCATACTTTTTTCAGAGGTGTCTAAAAGGAAAAATATATTCTAGATCCTCTCTACCATGAGGCTTGAGAAATTTTTTGTAGTTTTCAATATCTAACTCCATGCCTTTGAACCACTTCTCTTCATGTGAAGGGATACCTATAGCTAAAGAAATGAGGTCTGATGATAGGATTATCTCCATACCTGCAATAGTGACCTTTCCCATGTTGTAACTTGTTGAAAATAGGCTATTCAACTGAAGATGATACCCCTCTTCCATGAGCCTTTCACAAAATCTCAGACACTGAGCTCTCTCAAGATGATACCCCTCTTCCATGAGCCTTTCACAAAATCTCAAACACTGAGCTCTCTCAAAGCACATTTTGGCCAATGGTGAAGCATTAATTTCACGCATGGTGAAGGGTTATAGCCTAATATGGAACCATACCTTGAAGCTCTTCTTGTCACTTTCCATTGTGTTTTTCACTGGAATGATGAAAACCATAGGGTGTTAATGAAATGAGTGAATGAATGGAAATGTGGAAAAACATAGTGTAGGAATGTGTGCGATTGGTGGATGAAATGAAGGGGATTGAAGCTGAGAAAAATTCTAGAAAAAATTGAGTAGGTTTTGTTATGTGTTAGCTTCAATTTGTAGGTGGAATGAGGGAAAATGAGTGTGAGGAAGGTGTTAAAATTCTTAAAACACAGGAAATTCTCAATTTTGACTGTGAGAATAGCTAGTGTAGCAGTAGGGTAAGTTGATAAGATGAAATGAGGGTCATGGATTTAAGTAAAAATTCTGAGAAAAATTGAGTGAATAGGGTGGTGTCTTAAATCCACAGTGAAACTAGAATGAGGAGAAATGGATAAGTGTAGGGTGGCAAAATGCTTAAAACACGAGAAATTCTCAATTTGACTGTGAGAATAGCTAGTGTAAAAGTGTTTTTAGGTTAAGAAGGTGAAATAAGGGCCATGGAGATAATTAAAAATTCTAATAAAAATTCAGTGAAGAGGATGGAATCTTAGCTCCACATTGAAGGTGGAATGAAGGAAAATGGATGAGTGTAGGGTAGAAAATTTTAGCAAACAGAATAAATTCCCAAGGTTTTCACTGTGGAAAAGCTAGAATTAGGGTTTGTTTATATTTAACATGTTAGGGGTAGTGGTGTAGATGATAGGAGTGTGGGGATAATTCATATGGGATATATGAGTTAGATTTTATATGATCGGGTTAGGGTTTAGGTCAGTGGGTAGGTTAGGGTTTGTCAAAATATTTTTTTTATATGTATGGAAAATGAAAATATGGAGAAAAAGAAAATGAGCATGAATGTTTCAAACCTTCAAAATTTGACCAAAAGATAGCACTAGGCATGAAGAATTACCTTGTACGAGGATACACAAAGTAAAGGAGCTGAGCATCGAGTTTATTTGGAGGTTTCTGAAGCCAAAAACCACAAACTGCTTCTCCTACAAAAGCATAACATGCAGCTACATGAGCGTAACAACATGGTTCCAAAAGAATAACAACAAAGGTTAAAAAAATTAACAACATTGTTGCGCAACACCTGCCCAATGCTTCAAAAGTGTAACAGGGGTTGCTCATCGCTTCCAAAAGCGTAACACTTCAGTCGAGAAATGTAATACCTTGGTCCAAAAGCATAACATGAGGGTTCAAAAGCGTAACAACACTTATTTGAAGGATGGAAAAGGATTTTTAATGGGATTTGAGCCTTTGATTTTAAATTTTAGACCACCATGGAGGGAAAGTGAAGTATATATATGCTCTCACACACATTAAAAGGTAACAATGAGTGAATGAGTTTGATTGTTTGTATTTTTTTTTGTTTTTTTTTTTTTTTGTTTAATAAATTGAAGATGACATTTACCTTTTGACACTTTGAAAATGACTTTTTTGAACTTTTTTTCATTTGGAAATGACTTTTTTGCTCCTTCAAGTGAGATGTGAGGATATAATGAACCTCTTTTTTCACTTTGACATTTGGAATGGCTTTATGGACATTTTAATGAGACAACGAGACAAAAATTCTCCTTTTAAATGAGACAGTAAGACTACTCCCTTTGAACCTTTGAAAATTTTCACATTTTGATATGACCTTTTCAAAATAAGATAAGTAGTCTTTTGAAAACTAGAAATGACCCCTTTTTTCTTTGACTGGGATAGTAGGTCAGAATTGATCTATTTTGAATCTTTGACAATTGAAACAACCTTTGGTCCTTTTCATGATACAGTGAGACATGATTTCTCTTTTCATGAGACTGTGAGATAGAAATGAGTTTCTTTGAACTTTTTTTTTAAAACTTGAACCATATGAAACAAGATAGGTGGTATTTATTTCATGTCCTAAACATTCTAGCTCCTTCAACCTTAGGGATTTATAAGTGTAATGGAGGGTTGTTGCCTTGTTTTAAGTGAAAATTTGAATATTTTTCAAAGGCAGAGATGAACCTAGACACTAAACTATATGAGGTGGAGTGACATAACCCTAGACCTCTTCAATGATGATGATGGATATGGTGACCTAGAAATTGATTATGATGGAGATGACCTTGATAATTATGGTGGTGATGAATGAAATGAAGGAGCAACATGCCTGACCTAGACCTTTTCAGTGACCAAAATTATTTTCTAGGAACTTGTTTGAAAAAGTAAAAAATTTTGACCTATGATTTTATGGAAAACAACTAAAAAGTTATTTTTTATCACTAACATACTTGAGCTAACAACAGGTCCATCAAAAGTATGCAACATGGGAACTCCTTGGATGCCGAATTAAGTTTTGCATCCAACGAGTAATCCCGCTCGAAATTTGAATAAAATCTTAGGGAGATAAGTTGAAAATACGACTTGAAAAAATAGTTTTATTATTTTATTTTTTTAATATTTTTACAGTTTTACTCCAAAAATGGTGAATCATCCCCCATGGTTGACATCATCACCTTGAAACCTATTGGTTTTTATAAATTCTATTTTGGCTGTACATTTTTCTTAGGAGGCCGATTTTAGACCTCAAAATTCCCCTAATGCTAGAAAAATCATCAATGAATAAGATATAGTATTGTTCTCCATGAGGTGAATTTTTACTTATAGGTCCACACAAATCAGTATGTATAATTTCATGAGGCTTACATGTTGATCCTTCTTTGGAATTGAATTGAACTCTAGTTTTCTTACCAAATTGACATGACTTGTATATGGTACTTTCTAGCGGGGTGATGTTGGGTAGATCACGAACAAATTTGAGCCTGCTTGATTTGATTACTTGAGAAAAACTTAGATGTCCCAACCTTATGAGGCCATAACCAATTTTCCTCTACTTTTCCTAGGTAACATTATTATTGGCCACCTTTCAATATATACAAATTTCTCGGTGTTCTTGTTCCTTTTATTATGGGCTTTCCTGTGTCAATTTCACAAACCACACATTATTTTGATCAGAAGACCACCTCATTTCCTTAGTCAAACATTTGGCTAACACTAAAAATGTTATGCTTTAATCCATCAACATACATAACATTACCATCTTTAACCTTTTATTTTAGAAAAACAAATCATTTACCCTTAGACAACAGGGGAGTCATTTCCAAAATTGACATTCTTTTCTTTCTCTAATGAATTGTATGAAATGAGTTTATCGTTATCACCTATCATGTGTTTTGAACATCTGATATCAATGTACCATTGATTTTCTTCTCCTTCTGCAAATAAATCTATGCCACAACTTTCAGATTGTAAATCATTCTTTTTCCATACCTTAGAATTTGTTGAAGTTTTCTCCTTTCGCTATAATTTTCTCCTGCGTTCATATTCCTCATGTCTAAAGTTATTTCCAAATGAGCATTAGATTTAATATTTAAGAGGAGAGAAAGTGTTATAAGCGTTCTACTTTATTCTTGTCTCATTTCTTTGTTTTCTTGCTTCTCTAGTCATGATGGTTTTGTATGCAACACATTGAGCAACTTTGTGACCAAAATTATGACATGAGAAACATTGTCCATTAAAGAAGAAATTTATGTGATCATATAACCTTCTAGTTTTGTTTACCTTTTGAATGATGCTTATGTTATCATTCATCCTTGAATTAGAGTGAACATGATTTACCTGTGAAGTGTATTTGTTCTTTTGTTGAAGGTTGAAACTTTGTTGACTGGATTTTTTTGTATTTAGATAGCTTCTGGTTGTGGCCGAGGATTTTTTTGTCTATAATGATTCACCAATGTATCCAAGACCTGTCTTCATAAGAGGATAACATTGAACCTTGATAATTTCATCTAAGGTTTCAAATCCTTTAGAAAATCTAAGATTTAGAGTTTTTATTTTCTCAAGTTCCTTTCTTAGACTTACTATTTCACATTCTAACTTCTTGATGCAACCATAAGGCCACAAATACCAAAATGTACCTTATGGAGTATATTTTTCTCCATATTCACCTATAAAAATGGGTTTTCCCAAATATCTCCTTGAGTTTTATTAGAACCCTAAATTCAGAACCCACTTTATATTTTATAACATTAACCTTTTCTCTACATATATGAGGAACCTTATATTATAAAGTGGTTCTCGGTTCAACATCTCATATAACCATATAAATATGATCTTATCTTTATAATATTTTCCTTAACTTTCTATTTTCCCTTCATCCATGAACACAACACGTCAATCAATGAACCTCTCAACACGTGGTTTCAACTATTCCTTTGTGGCATCACCGATCCCATATCGCGCATATATCGTTCGCAATACTGCTTCTATAGCACATACACTATTGCTCAATTCCTGAAGCATAGCGTTGTATCGCAACTTTACCAATTTCGCACTTCGGAAAACATAAGATTCACATATCGCGAATCCTAACTTATCTCGCTTCGACTCTTTGCAACTTTACACTCACCGCACTTCACAGATTTTCCTTTCCACCATTAACTGCTTATGCCATATTGAAAGCAATATGCGATATGTGCATGAAACTTCACAGGACACGTGTCGGCTGCATCGCATGCCAACTTAAACCATATAACTTGCGATGACTTAGTAGTAAACATAAAAAATCACCGATACGATGTGATCACGACTGGAATTGTGATTTAATCTGTACATTCCATCCTCCCCTTCAGATCTACAATTTGATCTCTACCATCCGTCTTCAACCTTAACAATTTTGTTCCGAAACCTCTTAGGTTTTGGGAAAATCGTGGTTGCAGCCTTTGCTATAACTTTAGTTATTTTCCTCATCATTTACCTATCTGTAAGTGCAAACCATAATACTCCATTCTTGCTTTCTGGCTCATCTAAGGCACAATGCTCCTTCAATGCATAATTGAACTATATCGATTACACAGGTTCCTTCACGGTGTCAAACCCTCCTGAGCTTTATTTCATTTATGAAATCGATCACAGAAACAATTTCGATTGTTGCAACACCTCTGCACACTGTTCTCAATCCAATCCTTCTCAGACTCACCTACAACACCTACATTAGGCGAAATACTCTGATTACACACACACATTTTGTAATTTATTAACATATCAATAATTATATCAATTCATGCACCCGCATAAACTCAGAATTGAGTTTTATATTCACAAGTAAATATTTACACAATAATGAATCTCCTTTTGGTATGATATTATATTTCAGTGGCCTATCAACACATACTTCTCTCTCTTTGTCCATAGGATTACCTATCTAAGAATGGTCTCTAATGCCTTTGAGGCTTACACATATATACAAAAGGTTATGTAACTAATTTTGGTTCATATCCTCAATCCATTCAACCATATCCTAGAAATCCTCTAAGTCTAATTTTGACTCAAATAATTCCTAAGGATCCTCTCCAGTTCCACAAAATCATGAAATCAATTTCTAAACTAAGATTTACAATATTTCATAATATCTCAATCCTCACCAAGCACTCATGTTCTCCTATATTGGGGAAAATTTACAAATATGCCTCACAATATTTAATTAAATCCTATTCTAAATTTCTCACATAAAATCACTCAAAACATTGAAAATTACATTAATTAAATACTAGGGAACCACCTCCCTTGAAAACACAAGACCCCCTATATTCTACTAAATGTACAAAATTTTGGAAC
Source organism: Pinus albicaulis (assembly GCA_034641835.2). Classification (NCBI taxonomy): domain Eukaryota; kingdom Viridiplantae; phylum Streptophyta; class Pinopsida; order Pinales; family Pinaceae; genus Pinus; species Pinus albicaulis. Next base: position 706,373,793 of record CM076580.1, on the reverse strand, counting down.
CATGATGCTCTTGCATCAGAATCCCAATGTAGAAAACATTCATGATCTCCAGATCATGTGTCTTTAATTGTTGTCCTCATGGATCCCAGAGTTTATTCTGTAATTTGTCTTTGGCTGCCTCTCTTCCTTGCTGCTATTTTTTTGTTGTTGTTGTTTGTTGTTGTTCTCCAGGTCTCCATACTTTATGTTGCATGACCCCACTGACTATGCTCTCACAGTCTGTTGTTGTCTTTCTCTTGCTACTATTGCTTTGTTTTCTCATTGTTGTCTTCTTCCGAGATACCTTCATCATCAACCTTCTTATTCTTTCAATCTCCATGTCCAGTTTATCTTCTGACTAGTAATCACTCTGCCATTTTTTGTTTCTTCTGTTTTCAGCTTCTCATTCTTCCACTTCACCAAAACCTGTAATCATAAACTAATTATCAGAAAAAATATAAGGCCTCATTGCCTTTTCCTTCTCTGGAAACGTTATGTTGCTCTGAGTTTTACTCTAACTCCTTTGTCAGCACAACAATATGTTGATTTAAATTCTCCAAAGAGCTCACGAGATTGTCAGCTAGTCTCTCCTCCATATCATCTGTTTCAATGATTCCTCCCTGCTCTGGTTCACAATAATGAACTCCTTCCTCTGTAATTTCTATTTTCTGAACTCTTATTACCATTATTACATCCTTACCCTCTTCTTCATGATTGTCATTAATGACAATTTCTTTGTCTTCCTTCTTCAACAATTTATCTTGAGTATATATCCTCTATTTTTCCAACTTTCTTCTTTGAAGGTATAACTTTCTATATAACTCAACAATTTCAATTGGAGTAGAAATTGGAAAATTTACACAGTTTTCAATACCTTCACTTTTTTTTGACCAATCATCAGATGGACCTTCTCCCTCTGCTAAATATACACACGTCTAAATCATCATGCTTAGAAATTCCAAACTCATTAGGCACAGAAAATAGCTTTTCTTCATCTTCATGCCTTAACTCATATCTTCTATTCCAATATTCACTGTTACCAACTTCAATATTTTGTTTCACATTTCCATGAGACCTCTCTATCTCCTTTCCTTTCTGAGATCTTGCTATCTCAGTCTTAATCTGAACAGATTTCATATTCTTCTCCTTCTTCTTAACAAACTCTAAAGTATGTTCATCATCCTGTGATGTACCTTCAATCATACACAAATCATTAGTTTTAATAACACAAGGCCTTTTGGTCTCATTTGATGCTTCAGGCATCAATATTTCATACCCCAGTTTACAATGGACACTCTGGATTTCAACAAATCCTCTTGGATGTAACTCAACTCCTTTGAGTCTCTCCTTCTCCAACAATTCAATATGTCTCTTCTCAAGTTCTCTGAACTTGTTTACTAGTTTGACATTCCATCTCTTTTGCAATAGGTTCCATCTAACCCATTTCCTCATTCTCCATCCATGTCTTTGGTATTCATTCTCTTTCTCTTGTAGGCATCCCTGTAGTACCTCCAATTGTACTCTCATCACTGTAGGATTTCTCTCTCACTCCTCATTACTCATCTTACATTTATGGCATTCGCTAGAACCTCTTCAATGACTCTCCATGGTCATCTTCCTCATGAGCTCATCCATGCTCGATTGGTGATCTGCAACATAGCCTTCTCTTGTAGAAATATCCTCTTGCTACTCAATAACCTATCAAGCTTCCTCTCTGATCTTAATCTCTCTCTAGGTATTCTCTCTCTTGGTTCACTCTCTTTAACCTTCTAGAGCTTTGCTGCTCCTCTGACTGCTGCACTCAGTCACCTCTCACATTTCTTCCAACCTCTAGTTGGATAAGTTCATTGGCATCATCATCAAAAACTCTGATTGTTCTTGGCTACAATCATCAAACATCTTCATAGTATTTATTTCAATCAATAATTCATCATTAATTAACTGAAAAAATGAAGACCATACCTCACTGTCCAATTTTTTGAACACATGTTGCTGTTGCAATTTCTCTTTTCTATCTGAAGACTTTAGCTTCACTATTTGCAGTTGTCACTATCCCTTCATAAACATTTTTCTCAATATGTCCTTCAATAATGGGATCTACTTTCTCCCAAAGTAGATTTTTCTTCTATTTCTTTACTATTCTTTTGAAAATTAGTTTATCAATCACCAATTTCAAAATCAATAAGAAAATCATTTTCTTTTTTACCTCAATCAGATCCAAATCTGATTCTTCTCTTCTCTTATTCTACGCCACTTTGATTCTCTGAAAACTCTTCCTATTCTGTTCTCTTCAAAGAACTCTTACTGTCTTGTTTTCTCCTCCAAAGAGAAAACCTACTCTAACTTTCCCCCAAAAGAGAATTTACTCGCTCTGATACAAAATGATGCATCCATAAGGCCGCAAATACCCAAATGTACCTTATGGAGTATATTTTTCTCCATATTCACCCATAAAAATGGGTTTTCCCAAATATCTTCTTGAGTTTTATTCGAACCCTGAATTCGGAACCCACTTTATATTTTAAAACATTAACCTTTTCTCTACATATATGTGGAATATTATATTATAAGGTGGTTCTCAGTTCAACATCTCATATACCCATACAAATACGATCTTACGTTTATAATATTTTCCTTACCTTTCTATTTTCCCTTCATCCGTGACCACAACACGTCACTCAATGAACCTCTCAACACGTGGTTTCAACTATTACTTTGTGGAATCACTGATCCCATATCGTGCATATATCCTTCCCAAATATGCTTCTATAGTGCATACACTGTAGCACAATTCCCGAATCATAGCGCTATATTGCAACTTTATTGATTTTTCACTTTGGAAAACACAAGATTTCGCATATCGTGAATCTTAACTTATCTCGCTTCGACTCTTTGCAAATTTAAACGCGTCACACTTCGTAGATTTACCTTTCCACCATTAACTTCTTATGCCCTATTGCAAGCACTATGTGATATGAGCATGAACCTTCACATGACCCATGTCTGCTGCATCGCATTGCAACTTAAACCATATAACTTGCGATGACTTAGTAGTAAACATAAAAAATCACCAATGTGATGTGATCACGAATGGAATTGTGATTTAATCTGTACTTTACATCTTCCCCTTTAGATCCGTGATTTGATCTCCACCATTCGTCTTCAACCTTCACACTTTTGTTCCGAAACCTCTTAGGTTTTTGGAAAATCATGGTTGCAATCTTTGCTGTAACTTTAGTTATTTTCCTCATCATTTACCTATTTGCAAGTGTGGGCCATAATACTCCATCCTTTCTTTCTAGCTCATCTAAGGCACAACGCTCCTTCAACGCATAATTGTACTTTGTCGATTACACAAGTTCCTTCATAGTGTTACACCCTCCTGAGCTTTATTTCGTTTATGAAATTGATCATAGAAACGATTTCGGTTGTTGCAACACCTCTGCACACTGTTCTCAATCTGATCCTTCCCAGAATCACCTACAACGCCTGCGTTAGGTGAAATAATCTGATTACACACACACAGTTTTGTAAGTTATTAACATATAAGGAATTATATCAATTCACTACACCCACATAAACTCAGAATTGAGTTTTATATTCACAAGTGAATATTTACACAATAATGAATCTCCTTTTACCCTGGTTTTCTATTTTAGTGGCCTCTCAAGACATACTTCTCTCTCTCTGACCATAGGCTTACCTATCTAAGAATCGTTCTCTAATGCCTTTGAGGCTAACAAATATATACAAAAGGTTCTGTAACCAATTCTGGTTCAGATCCTCAATCCATTCAACCATATCCTAGAAATCCTCTAAGTCCACTTTTGACTCAACTAATTCCTAAGGATCCTCTCTAGTTCCACAAAATCATGAAACCAATTTCTAAACTACGATTTACAATATTTCATAATCTCTCAATCCTCACCAATCACTCATGTTCTCCTACATTCAAGAACATTTAAAAATATGCCTCACAATATTTAATTAATCCTATTCTAAAGTTCTCACATAAAATCACTCAAAACATTGAAAATTACATTAATTAAATACTTAGGGAATCAACTCCCTTGAAAACATAAGACCCCCTATATTCTACTAAATGTACAAAATTTTGGAACCATGATGATCATGCATCACTTCTCGTTATACTTCTCCTTTTCTATGAGTTGATTCTTTAGAGTATCTATGGCTAATTTGTTTCCTTCCAAGCATATTTTGAGTTGAGTAATTTCTTCAAAGAAATATTTTTCTTCTAAAGCATCCATAAAGTTATCATTAGACTCATTATTGTTTTTCTCAAATGTCATGAGTAATTTAAGATATTGATTAGATTCTCGTTCTTCACTAATTCACAAGCCATCACTATCTTCATGAGCATAGTAACTTTTCCTATTGTCAAATCGTCTCCTATTACCTTTTGCAATATCCTTCCCCTTGTCATGATTATATTTATGAGGACATTTAGGAGCATAATGACCCACTCTGCCACAAGAAAAACATTTGAAGAGAAGCTTTCCTATGAACCTTTTGGTGCCAATTTGAAGTTTCTTTAAAAAATTTACCTCATCTTCTTCTAATACATACCTTGATTCCTTTTGTTCTTCCTTTTCCTTTCCTTTTGCAGTTGCTTTAAATGTGGCTTCTCTGACTTCTGAGGGACCTCATTTTCTCATTTCAAAAGAAATAAGGATCCCATGAGGGTGAACAATAGTAAGAGTCTGTAGATCCTTCTTTTATTCAATGGCAGACACTTTTGACTCGAATTTAGGAGTTAGTGATCTTAATATTTTATCTACTAAAGTTGTGTCTTTTATGTATTCACCCATATTTCTCATACGGTTTACAATCTCATCTAGACGTAGAAAGAACTAGCAATACTTTCATCATTATGCATTCTGAGATTTTCATATTGAATTTTGAGAGTTTGGAGTTTAGCACTTTTTACCTTGTCATCGCCTTCATAGCTTAAGATGATTTTGTCCCATATTTCCTTTGTTGTAGTTAACTGCATAAATTTAACAAAATCTAATTCGGTCAGGCTTCCCAATAATGCATTGACAACATTCACATTTGTTTCATATGTCTTCTTTGATGCTGCATCTGTGGGAACTGTAGCTGGATATTGGAAACCTCCTTCAACAATTTCCCAAACATCTGCTCCAAGATACTGAAGATAGGATCTTGTTCTTGTCTTCCAGAAGATTAAATTATTTTCATTGAAGAGTGTTGGTCTGATAGATGATGTTTCTTCTTGATTGCTCATCTTGGTAGATCTTCCTTCAAGCGATTAAGCTTCTTCTAAAGGACCTACTCTGATACCAATTGTTGGAAAAAATACAGGGGGGGGTGGGGGTGAATTAGTATTTTAAACTCACACAAGATTTTACTTTTCTGTACTAAATTATATACATGACTGTACTTAAGCCAACTAGCATATGCACGTGACTTTCATTCAGAAAACTAGCGTATGCCCAAAGAACTTATAATTCAGATATATATTCAATAACTTTACTTAGACTAGTGTATTAATGATTCATTGTACATTTAGTAAGCATTAAACATGTGCAGTAAGAATAGAATAAATCACCACACATAATAAACACACATGAACACCAGGATTTAAGGTGGAAACCCAATGTGGGAGAAAACCACCACTGTTTCCATCTTTGTCTTCAATATTTATTATATAGAAAACTTCTTACAATATTGTACTGGTGTAGACTCATACCAGCATGCAGGCACCCACATGTAGTAGGCTGATACCTTCACTCGTTGTCCTGCTGCTACTGGAAGGGAGATCCAACCCCCTAATCTTGTTTACTAGCCACCACTGGAAGGGAGCTTCGACACCCTGCTATTGCTTACCAACCACTAGTGGAAGGGGGCTACAACCCCCTAATCTGATCACCAGCTCCAACTAGCAGAAAGCTTAGACTTCCTCACCAAAAGGTTCCAACCCTCAGCATCACTGCAGACAACGTTTCATAAATTTTCACACTGGATCCACCAGCTTCAATACATCACAACTTGTACGTCTATTTTCATCAGATTTTCGGACTAGACCCACTGCACTCATTTAAGCCCAATACTATTCATCAAAGTGAAACATATAACTATACCAAATCATTCAATGAATCATCAATCTACCAACAAATCACTGATCTTTAATCACAATCAACTAGTAGCATAATCAATACTCAAACAACCCAGACCTATATGAAGACATCATTGACAGACAAGAGAAACACAACAAAAATGATTAGACAGTTTCTTCAGCATTCTTCAAAAAAACCCTAGCTTGCATATGTGCCTTCCATAAGGCATATCCGTGTATGTACGAGATTATCCATAAATAAACTCGCTTATAGACCTCAACATTTTTACTGAATATGTGCGCGACTCTACAAAACCAAACCTGCGTGTATACGTGCCTTCCTCATGTCAAACCCGTGTATAGATACGTAAATAATTCAGGATTTCACAATAATTAAGAACTTCAAAGTTACTTAGATCACACCCTTCTGTTGGGAAAAATACAGAGAGGGGGAATCGTTTACCATTCAGGCCGAAAAAATTTCGCTTTTTCTTTTTCTAAAACCCATACGCTACTTTACTGAACCCAAATCGCGTATACACGCGGATATTCTTAACAAAACTTGCGTATTACCAGAGATCTCATTATGCAGATAATTCTTTACTTAGATCATTGCATCATTCATTCATTAGATGTTTAGTAAGCAGTAAACATGTGCAGTAAGAACATAATAAATCATCACACATAAGCATCACACATGAACACCAGGATTTAAGGTGGAAACCCAATTCGGGAGAAAACCACCGCTGTCGTCGTCTCAATATTCAATATTTATTATAAAGAAAACTTCTTACAACATTGTACTGGCGCAGACTCATACCAGCACGTAGGCACCCACCTGCAGAAGGCTACAACCTTCTCTCTTTTACCAGCCTCTCCTGGAAGGGAGCTACAACCCCCTACTCTCGTTTACCAGCCTCTCCTAGAAGGGAGCTACTACCCCCTGCTCTCGTTTACCAGCTACCACTGGAAGGGAGCTACTACCCCCTCACTGAAGGCTTAGACCCTCAGCACTACTGCAGACCAAGTTTCATCAATTTTCATACTGGATCAAACAGCTTCAACACAACCCTTCACTTAACATCAACAAACATACTTTGCCCAATACTTCAAACAGAACAGTGAGACCATTGTAACCAGAATATCAGAAATAACCCAGACTTCAGAATAGATATGCAAATGTAAACTCAACCCTGAACATTCATTGAATCAAATATCATACGCTACTTCTCTTTACTGAAACCGTGTGTATACACGCTTCCCTGCTTACCAACCTGTGTATGCCTCTGTGCATAACATGAAATGCATATGCCACTTCTCTTCACTGAAGACACGTGTATACGCGCTTCTCTTCGTATCAACTTGCGTATACTTCTGAGAACACTGATTTTCAGAATGTGATCAAACTCAGATTGAAATCAGATTTATGTTCAGATAATCTATCAACCATGCAGAACTGTTTAAACAATCATTCTTCCTTCATTGAATCATCAACCAACAACTTGATCTTTAATCAACATAATTAGCAGCACAATCAACATTCAAACAACCCAGATCTGTATGAATACATCCTTGACAGATAGTAGTAAAACAGCATAACAGATCAGACATTTCATTCCACACATTTTAGCAAAACCCTAGATTCCATACGCGCTTTTACTTCACTGAACCTGCGTATATATGCGCTTTCACAGAGACAAACCTGTGTATACTTCAGTGCATTTTATTCTTCAGAAACCCTGACTGCCATATGCGCTTTTCTTTAAGCGGACCCGCGTATATACGCGCTTTTACTGAGACAAACTAGCGTATAGATCTATAAAAGATAAACTGTACAGAACATACCAGATCTATAAACTTACCCAGATTTCTTCAATTTCTTCATCAGACTTGCACCAAGTATTCATCATTTCTTTTCCAAATCATCCTAGAGATTCATCATTTCTAGATCTAGAGATCTTGAACCTTCATCATATCTATAGGTGCATCATAGTTTCAGATCTAACAATTAAGACCAGAATTCATTCATACAGATATTCCTTAGAGGAATTTATTCATCAACAACCCTTGCACCTGCCCACTTGCACTATGATCCTCTTCTCCTTATATAGTTTTAGCCTTTATCAATACCATGAGTCAAAACCATTCAACTGCTGATGGTATTCCTGGACGGGATCAAATAGATAATCCAACGCTCAATACTATAGGCCAATACCATGGTAATGTCCCCTGGTTTTATAAATTTAGAGCGCAAATAGGCATACGCTACTTGGTATGTACTTTTCCGTGTACATACGCTACTCCACCTTTACAAACCCGCGTATGCTTTGTGAAATACCATTTTTATCATTATTCTGGCACTTACTGGAATTTCTTTCTCTGTTACTTATGAGCTTCTCTGTAAATACATCATATTTACATCATTAATAAACTCATCAAGTCAGTTTCCATCAAGGACAATTTCATCAAGTAGGTTGCCATCAACTTCATCAAGTAGGTTGCCATCAAGGACAACACATTGCATCATATTGCCAACAATCTCCCCCTTTGGACTTGATGGCAACCATGATGGTGTTTGATCACCACAACAGATAGATACATTGAATATAACCATTATGCAAACACCATGATACTCTCCCCCTATTCAAACACCATGATACTCTCCCCCTTTGACATCAAGGGCAAAGGGCAGATCAAAACCAAAACAAGGTTTGTCTTCTCATGTAGAAAGAAGAGCTCTGTAGATCTGATGTGCACTGACGTTACCATGCTCCCCCTGAGTTCATGCTGAATCTTCAAACATATAACTCTATGACCTTTCCTATCACCAAGTACTCATACTTACATCAAGGATCCAACAAAGTGGATTTACATATATGACTCAAGTACCCAACCAAGTGGGTTTACACATTTTGACTCAACTACCCAACCAAGTGGGTTTACAAATTTGATCAATGTCCTTACATGGCTGAATATTACAATTTTATATCATAGGTCTCACCATGACATTTTCATCAAATTACAAATATGACCTTAAATACCAAAAAGACCTCAAGAGAGAGATCATATTTCAGAACCATCATAATGCCAACAATGCATTATTCCCAGCAAGGCTAATGCTCCCCCTAAACTTGTACACCTGATCTTGAGCCATTTCAACATATGCTTCTGTCTCCATTGGAGCTCGCGTGTATACGTGGCTTTAGTTCATGAAACCCGAGTATATAAAGTGAGATACAGAAAAATTTCACTCCTTCATCTCCCCCTTAGCTTGTGCATCCTGAACACTTTCAATAGAAAATCATCAAGGCATATTCATCCAATATCAGAGAATGAAACAGAAATATGAGAGCTGAAACATCACCAGAGATACCCAACAGCACCATAGTTGTGCTAAAGAATGCTGACCCAGAAAAATTTGTCAGCAACCACCCATACGCGATTTTCTGTGTATAAACTCGCGAATATACGCGACTATATTTCAGGAAATCCACGTATCCAATTTAATCTTCTGAATTTAAGCAGATCTGATCTTCTGCATGGCAGAGACTACTCCCAGCTTTTGTCTGACATATTCGAACGCTTCCCTAGGTAGAGGTTTGGTAAATATATCAGCAACTTGTTCTTTGGAGGGAACATACTCCAACTTCACCTTTTGTTCAAGCACTTGTTCACGTAAGAAGTGATACTTGATGGGAATGTGCTTGGTCTTGGAATGCATAACCAGATTCTTTGAGATACTGATGCAGGACTTTCTGTATTATCGTCATACGGGAGATAGGAGGGTGAATATCATGATTTGAAAGTCTTGTAAGGTTTGCATCATCCAAAGAAGTTGAGTGCAATATAAATTTATGTGCCCACACATATTCTTGCTTCGTTGTAGATATGAAATAGCGTTTTGTTTCTTGTCAACCAAGATACTAACTCGGCCCCATATAGAATGCACCACCACTAGTGCTTTTTCGATCATCAACACTTCCAGCCCAATCTGCATCAGTGTAAGCATGAAGAGTAAGATCAGCATTCTTTGGATACCATAGACCAAAGTCTTGAGTTCCTTGTAGATATTTGAAGATTATTTTAACAGCCTGAAGGTGAGACTCTTTTGGATTAGCTTGGAATCGTCCAACAATCCCAACTGCATGCATAATGTCTGGTCTAGTCCCAGTGAGATAAAGTATACTTCCTATCATAGATCTGTATTCTGGTTGATTCACCGTGGGAGAATCATCATGAGAACTGAGATTACATCCAGTTATCATTGGTGTACTTACAGGTTTGCACTCTTCCATGCCATACTTCTTCAGAATTTTCTTAAGGTATTTTGCTTGTGATAAGAATATGCCATCTGTTGTTTGATGCACTTGCAAGCCAAGAAAGAATGTTAGTTCCCCAAGTAAAGACATTTCAAATTCTTGCTGCATAACAGAAGCAAATTTCTGACTCATAGATTCTTCATTACTTCCAAAAATGATATCATCAACATATACAACCACAATCAATAGTTTATCATTTTTAGTTTTTGTGTATAAATTGCTATTAGCAGACCCCTTTGAAAATCCTTGTTGATGAAGATATTTGTCAAGACGATAATACCATGCCCTTGGAGATTGTTTGAGACCATATAGAGCTTTTTTAAGTCTACAAACAAGTTTTTCATCATTTCCCAAAATGAATCCTTCTGGTTGTTCTATATAAACTTCTTCTTCTAGATCACCATTGAGAAACGCAGATTTAACATCCATTTGATAAACTTTGATTTGTTGGAAGCTTGAAAAAGCAAGAAACATTCTTATGGCTTCAAGTCTAGCTACAGGAGCAAAAGTTTTTTCAAAGTCTATACCTTCTTGTTGAGCATACCCCTTGCAAACAAGTCTAGCTTTATTTCTTATAACATCCCCATTCTCATTTAACTTGTTTTTGAATATCCATTTAGTTCCAATGACATTTTTTTCATGAGATCTTAGTACTAATTCCCAAGTGTGATTATTTTCAATTTGATCAAGCTCTTCATTCATGGCTTGAATCCAACATTCATCTTTGTTAGCTTGATTGACATTGTGTGGTTCAATAGTGGATAGAAATGCCAGATATCTAGAAGATCCCACAAGAGTCCTTCTTGTTTGTACACCTGATCCCTTATCTCCCAAAATTTGAGATTCTGGATGATTCTTTTGAACATATCTGGATGGAGCTTTTTCAGATAAATCATCTTCAGGTTCTTCATTGGGTTCACTGTCTATATCATTGCTATTTGATGTAGAAGGACATATGTCACCATCGTCTTCATTTGTTGTTTGTTTTTCTTATTTTGGGGCTGCAGGAGACTCATCAATAACAACATCAATACAATCAACAATATTCCGAAGTCTTTTATTGTAACATTTATATGCTCTACTCTTAGAGGAGTAACCAAGAAGTATTCCTTCATCTGCTCTGGGTTCAAACTTGCCAAGTTTTTCATCATTATTTTTGATAAAGCATCTGCTTCCAAAAACTCTAAAATGTTTCACAGTGGGAGGATTACCATACCAGAGTTCATATGGAGTTTTATCACTATTTACTCGAACATGTGCCTTGTTAAGAATATTTACCGCTGTATGTGCTGCTTCTCCCCAAAATGTGTCAGGTGTTCCGGAATCATCAAGCATAGCTCTAGCCATTTGTTGAAATGTTCTATTCATTCTTTCTGCTACGCCATTTTGTTGTGGAGTGCCAGCTACAGAAAACTGTCTTTTTATGCCATGTTGTTCACAAAATTCAAGGAATTCATCTGATGTATATTCTCCTCCTCGATCAGATCTAAGACACTTGATTTTTAGATCTAATTCATTTTCAACCAATGCTTTGAAGATCTGAAATTTCTCAAATGCTTCATCTTTGTGTTTAATCAACCCAATCCAACACATTCTAGAGAAATCATCAATGAATAAGATATAGTATTCTTCACCACGTGGTGAATTTTTTCTCATAGGTCCACATATGTCAGTATGAATGAGTTCAAGAGGCTTACTTGATGATCCTTCCTTGGCATTAAATTGTACTCTGGTTTTCTTACCAAATTGGCAAGATTTGCATATGATATTTTCAGGTAGAGTAATATTGGGAAGATCACGAACAGCTTTAAGTCTACTTGATTTGTTGATTTGAGAGAAGCTCAGATGCCCCAACCTTCTATGCCATAGCCAATTTTCTGAAGATTTACTCAAATAACATTGTTCTTTGGGGTTCTTCAATATATACAGGTTGTTTGGAGTTTTTTTTCCTTTTATAATTGCTTTACCTGTATCAAGATCACGTACCACACATTCTTTTGAACTAAAGACAACTTCAGTTCCTTGATCACACATTTGACTTACACTTAACAGGTTATGCTTTAATCCATCCACATACATGACATCATTAGCTTTCACCTTTTCTTTTAGAAACACAGACCCTTTTCCCTTAATTACCACATGAGTATCATTTCCAAATGTAACATTCTTTTCTTTTTCTAGAGCACTATATGCAAGAAGTTTGTTTTACTCACCTATCATGTGTCTTGAGCATCCACTATCAATGTACCATTGATTTTATTCACCTTCTGCAAATAATGCTATGCCACAATTTTCAACCTGTAATTCCTTCTTTTTCCATACTTTGGAGCTTGAAGGAAAATGCTCTTTTGGCTGAAATTTGCTCCTGCATTCAGATTCTTCATGGCCAAAGTTATTGCAATAAGCACATTCAACTTCATTTAGAAGAGGAGAAAAGTTGTTATAGGTATTCTTCTTTGTTTCAATATCAATCCTTTTCTTTCTTGCTTCTTTTGTCATGATGGTTTTATATGCAACACATTGAACAACTTTATGACCAAAATTGTGACATGAGAAACATTATCCATTGAAGAAGAAATTTCTGCGATCATGAAATCTTCTACTTGAATTTACCTGTTGATTGGTGTTTCTTTGAAAGATATTCCTGTTAGTGTTCTTTGAATTGAGATGATCATGCTTTACCTGTAAAGATTCTTTATTCCCTTGCTGAGTGGCAGAATGTTGTAAACCAGCTGTAGCTGCTTTTAGATAATTTGGTGCTAAAGCCTAAGAAGATTCTCCGATATATCCAAGACCTATCTTTATAAGAGGAGAACGTTGTACCTTGATAATCTCATCCAAGGTTTCAAATCCTTTAGCAAATCTAAGATTCAGAGTCTTTACTTTCTCAAGTTCTTTTCTTAGACTTACCACTTCACATTCTAATTTCTCATTGTGTTTCTTCTCTTCTTCAATCTGATTTTTCAGAGTCTCTATGATTATTTTACTTTCTTCTAATCATATTTTTAGTTGATTGTTTTCTTCAAGAAAATCATTGTCCTATAGAGCATCCATAAAAGTATCTTTTTCTTCTCTAGATTCTTTTTCAAATGCCATGAGAAGTCTAAGATCTTGTTCACATTCTTCCTCACTATCAGATAACCCATCACTGTCTTCATGAGTATAGTAACTTTTTCTAGTGCTAGACCAGTTCTTATTCCTTCTTGCTACTTATTTCCCTTTTGCAGGTGTTTCTTTATGAGGACACTTAGCAGCATAATGACCAACTCTTCCACAATCAAAACATTTGAAAGGATGCTTACCTCTGAACCATCCTGTTCCAAGTTAAAGTTTCTTTACAAAACTTACCTCATCTTCTTCTGAGATATATCCTGATCCTTTTGCTTCTTGTACTTCTTTCCCTTTTGTAGAATCTCTAAAGATGGCTTCTTTGACTTCATATGGTCCTTCTCTTCTCATTTCATATGCAGTTAGTATGCCATGAAGTTGCACCACAGTAAGATTTTGAAGATCCTGCTTTTCGTCAAGAGCAGAAACTTTTGACTCAAATTTTGCCGTTAGTGATCTTAAAATTTTCTCAACCAAAGGAGATTCAGTTATTGTTTCTCCCAGATTTCTCATACGATTTACAATATCATCAAGACGTAAAAAGAATTTGGCAATGCTCTCCTCATTATCCATTTTTAGATTCTCATATTGAATTTGGAGAGTTTGGAGTTTAGCACTTTTTACCTTTGCATCACCTTCATAACTTAGAATTATTTTGGCCCATATTTCCTTTGTTGTATTCAGCTGCATGACTTTGACAAATTCTAATTCAGTTAGACTTCCCAGTAGAGCATTGACTGCTTTTGCATTTGTTTCATAATCATTCTTTTCCGTCAGATCTGTTGGTACTGCGGCTGGATATTGATATCCTCCTTCAACAATAGCCCATACATATGCTCCCAGAGACTGAAGATAGGATCTCATCCTTGTTTTCCAGAAGATTAAATTGTTTCCGTTAAAGAGCGGAGGCCTGATAGATGCTATTCCATCTTGATTGCTCATCTTGCTTGATCTTCCTTCTAGCGGTTAAGCTTTTTTAGAAGGACTTGCTCTGATACCAATTGTTGGGAAAAATACTGAGAGGGGGGGGTGAATCATTATTTAGATCTGACTGAAAACTTTTTAGTTTTTCTTTTTCTAAAACCCATACGCTACTTTACTAAACCCAACTCGCATATACACGCAGATATTCTTAACAAAACTTGTGTATTACCAGAGATCTCATTATGCAGATAATTATTTACTTAGATCATTGCATCATTTATTCATTAGATGTTTAGGAAGCAGTAAACATGTGCAGTAAGAACAGAATAAATCATCACACATAAGCATCACACATGAACACCGGGATTTAAGGTGGAAACCCAATTCGGGAGAAAACCACCGCTGTCGTTGTCTCAGTCTTCAATATTTATTATAAAGAAAACTTCTTACAACATTGTACTGGCGCAGACTCATATCAGCACGCAGGCACCCACTTGCAGAAGGCTACAACCTTCTCTTGTTTACCAGCCTCTCCTGGAAGGGAGCTACAACCCCCTGCTCTCATTTACCAACCTCTCCTGGAAGGGAGATACTACCCCCTGCTCTCGTTTACCAACTACCACTGGAAGGGAGCTACTACCCCCTCACTGAAGGCTTCGACCCTCAGCACTACTGCAGACCACGTTTCATCAATTTTCATACTGGATCAAACATCTTCACCACAACCCTTCACTTAACATCAACAAACATACTTTTCCCAATACTTCAAACAGAACAGTGAGACCACTGTAACCAGAATATCAGAAATAACCCAGACTTCATAATAGATATGCAGATGTAAACTCAACCCTGAACATTCATTGAATCAAATATCATATGCTACTTCTCTTTACTGAAACCGCGTGTATACGCGCTTCCCTGCTTACCAACCTGCGTATGCCTCTGTGCATAACATGAAATTCATACGCCACTTCTCTTCACTGAAGACGCATGTATACGCACTTCTCTTTGTATCAACCTGCGTATACTTCTGAGAACACTGATTATCAGAATGTGATCAAACTCAGATTGAAATCAGATTTCTGTTCAGACAATCTATTAACCATGCAGAACTGTTTAAACAGTCATTCTTCCTTCATTGAATCATCAACCAACAACTTGATCTTTAATCAACATAATTAGCAGCAAAATCAACATTCAAACAACCCAGATCTGTATGAATACATCCTTGACAGATAGTAGTAAAACAGCATAAAAGATCAGACATTTCATTCCACACATTTTAGCAAAACCCTAGATTCCATACGTGCTTTTACTTCACTGAACCTGCGTATATATGCGCTTTCACAGAGACAAACCTGTGTATACTTCAGTGCATTTTATTCTTCAGAAACCCTGACTACCATACACGCTTTTCTTTAAGCGGACCCACGTATATACGCGCTTTACTGAGACAAACTAGCGTATAGATCTATAAAAGATAAACTGTACAGAACAGACAAGATCTATAAAATTACCCAGATTTCTTCAATTTCTTCATCAGACTTGCACCAGTTCTTCATCATTTCATTTCCAGATCATCCTAGAGATTCATCATTTCTAGATCTAGAGATCTTGAACCTTCATCATATCTATAGGTGCATCATAGTTTCATATCTAAAAATTAAGACCAGAATTCATTCATACAGATATTCCTTAGAGGAATTTATTCATCAACAACCCTTGCACCTGCCCACTTGCACTATGATCCTCTTCTCCTTATATATTTTTATCCTTTATAAATACCATGAGTCAAAACCATTCAACCGCTAATGGTATTCCTGGATGGGATCAAATAGATAATCCAACGCTCAATAATATAGGCCAATACCATGGTAATGTCCCCTGGTTTTATAAATTTAGAGCGCAAATAGGCATACGCTACTTGGTACTTACTTTTCCGCGTACATACGCTACTCCGCCTTTACAAACCCACGTATGCTTTGTGACATACCATTTTTATCATTATTCTAGCACTTACTGGAATTTCTTTCTCTGTTACTTTTGAGCTGCTTTGTAAATACATCAGATTTACATCATTAATAAACTCATCAAGTCAGTTTCCATCAAGGACAACCTCATAAAGTAGGTTGCCATCAAGGACAACACATTGCATGATATTGCCAACACCTTCACTGCAACAAACATGCGCCAGGCCATACATATAAAAATCTCATTAACAAATCATGCAAATACATATTCATTTCAGGTCTAGGGATATTGATCCATCATTGTATTCATGAGTGCAACATTATATCAGATCTATCAATCAACTATAGCCCATACAATGAAAGTATACTTCAGATTGAGGTAATCATTCATTAACCTAACTCATGCACACCTAACACTTTGATCTTCACATCCTTATATAGTTTGATCCTTAGCTTATACCATGAGACAAAACCACACAAGTGTCGATGTTATTCTTGGACAGGATCAAATAACCATTATTGCGCTAAATATTGTGGGATAATACCATCGTAAAGACCCCTGGTATTATTAAATTAGTGTGCCAGCACATACATGACTTTGTTTCTTCATATACACGTGTATGCACGACTTTGCCTTGACAAACCCGCGTATAGATCTTCAAATATTTTACCTCTAATAATCTTATGATTCTAACCTACAAACCTTTGTCCCATCATTCTGTCATTCTATTCCATCAATGAACTCTGTTACAAGTGGGTTGCCATAAAGGACAACACCTTTATCATAATGCCAACACATTCACTGTCTGATATGGGGTCAATAAACCCTGCATACGACAACATTTGGAGTTCATCCTTTACTATGTCCTTTAAGGTTGGGTTCATCCTCATTTGGGTTTGGCACACAGTCTTGCATCCCTCTTTGATGTAAATATGATGTGTGCACACTGAGGGATGCACCCCTTTCATGTCCTTGTAATCACAAGAAAAAGCATCTAAGTTATCCCTTAGAAACTGGCACAATTTATCTTCTTCTTTGGCCGAGAGAGAGGAGTTGATCTTTAGCGATATAGATGGGCCAAATTATACAACCTTGGAAGGTTCAAATATTGATTCAACTGAGCACAACTCTTTCCAAGGGTTTCTTTCATATTCTCACACCAGGTCATCGAGTGGAATGGCAGTGGGGTGTTGGCCTTGGAGGATATCGTCAATAAGGTCATCTTCATTAGGTTTCCCCCCTCTAATAACAATATCTAAGGTATAAATAGGGTAGGGTGTGGTATGGTACACTTCATCTTCTTCTTCATCCTCCAACAATAAAGGTAGATCATGATCAATGGAAGGTTGGGCAAGAGGATATAATATCAATTTCTTGTACAAGGGCCCATTATTGATAGTCATGTGGGTCACCCCTACAACTGATATAAGCATCGGTAGTGGTCAACCAAGGTCTTCCTAAAATGAGAGGATATCCATTAAACTTGGTTTTGGGCTAAAGTACTAGGAATTTGGTGGGATACTCTCGGAAGTCAATGGAGACCATAACATCCTCAACAACTCCTTCCGAAGCTATTATGGATCTATCTGCAAATTGCAAAAATGTGGTGGTATTTCTCAAATCTCCCTGGAGTTTGAGCTTCAACATGGTTTCCTTGGTCATCACATTGGTGGCCGCCCCAAGATTAGTAAAGGTATGAGGGACAATGATACCATCAATGTGTACATCTACTACTAGACACCCAAGTCTGGTTATTTTGGAAAAAACACTCTTTCCAAAATCAAATCAGATAGTTGATCAACAAAATTGATTGTGGGGGTGTCTCTCTTCTTTCTCCCTAGATTTTTGAAGCATTTTTCTTTGATAAGCTTATTGTATATGGGAACATCCTTAATATCCTGGAGAAGGGGTATCTTTACACACATATTCTTCAGTTCTCCCAGAAGTTCGATGAACTAGATTTATGAAGGAACAAAAAAGAATACACATATAACCATAAATAAAAAAATGCTATGGAAATAACACTTCATTTCATTAATATCAAGGAACTCAAATTTTTTTATAGACAGAATGGAAATAAACTAGCTAGGGCGTTGGTAGCTTATCTCTGAGAAGAGATGTGGTGGCTACATGCCTTTGAACTATGTTACAATGAGGCTAGAGGGCCTATTTATTACTGAGAAACAATGGAAAAGCCTAAACATCCAAAAACCTAACACTAGGAGATGAAGCGCCAAAACTATGGGCCCTGTTTGGGTAAATTGGTACATCAAGTTCCTTGGGATGTAACTTTGGCATACGATCTCTATTTGACACGCTTAATACCTCGTTATAAATATCTATCTAAGGAATACAAATTTTGAGTGAGAAAAATGGGTTATAGAACCATGTTGCTCTCGATTTTCCAAAAAAAATGTCTTTTAGGGCCTCAAAACAGCTTTAGAAGTTCAGGACTCGATAAACTGCTAAAAATAGTAAATTGTGCTATAATTAAGGAAACAAAAAAACTGAAAGAAATAATTTTGGGGCCCAATGTGGAATAGGTGGGTGGCCACCAATATCCACCTGGATCATTCCTCCCCCCTTAGGAAGCAATGGTCCCCATTGCATTGATTTCCTCCATGAGATGAGGAAGTTTCTGTTGAACTTGGTCCCTGGTGAACCACTTGCCTTGTTGCAAGAGTTGGACATATTTGACAACCCGATATAGTTGGATCTTCTATTGGTGAGTGTTCTTGATTTTCATGCCCATGATACAATATATAGTGGCATGTTCCATGCAGTTTGGGTTTAACTCTGTTGGTGTGAGTTGTTTTGCAATGTCAGAGGTGTCCAATAGAGGTGGGAAGTAGGGCCGAAGGCGATCCACATTGAATACTGGGTGCAAACCAAGGAATGGTGGAATAATAAGCTCAAAGGAATTGTTCCCTACAACCTTGGTGATGGTGTAGGACCCATATCGGAGTGAGAGAATCTTGCGGTGGGGTCCAGTGAGGTGCTCCTTCTGCAACTGTAGCCCCATTTTTTCGTCCACCTGGAAGTTGTGTGGCACCTGATATTGATCATGTCGTTGCTTTTACTTAGCATTGGCTTTGTCCAATATTTCATGAACCTGCTGGTGAATGTGTTGAATATGCTCAATGAAGTTGTTCGCTTTATGAGCTTTAGACTGGACATGAGTTGAATCGGCCTGAGTAGCCACAAATGGCATGGCTACGTCAATGGGACATAGTGGCTACAACCTCAAGCCAACCTGAAATGGGTTGTGGTTAGTTGAGTTGTGGAGAGCCTTGCTATAACTGTGTTGTACATAGGGAAGGCTCTCATCCCATGTCCTTGGATGATTTGAATTGTATATGCGCAGAATGTGTACAATCATCTTGTTGGCGACCTCTTTCTGGCCATCAATTTGGGGATGGAAAGATCTGAACTTAGTGCACTTGGTGTCCAGCATTAACCAGAGGCTAGACCAAAATGTGCTGAGAAACCTGCTGTCTCGATCTGAGATGATAGACTATGGGATCCAAAATTGAACCCACACTTGTTCAAAGAAGAGTTTAGCAGTGGATTCTGTTGTGATATTCTTCTTACAAGCCGACATAATGGCCATCTTAGAGAATCTGTCGACGACCACAAAAACACAATCATTTCCATGCTTAGTAGAAGGAAGGACCAACATGTAATCCATGGAGATGGATTCCCTAGGTCAACTAGGGGTAGGTAGCGGAGTATAGAAGCCTTGCTTCTCGATGATCAGTTTGGAAATGGCGCAAGTAGTGTATCATTTGATGTACTTGCCAACATCTTGTCGAAGTTTTGGCCAATATAAATAATTCTGCAGTAGTACCACTATTTTCTCGACCCCGAAATTCCCAGTGACTCGACTATAGTGTGCTTCCCAAATCATCTTGGCATGCTAGCTTGAAGGAACACAAAGGTGTCTGAGGTGACATACCAGTGCATCCTGGAGGTGAAAATTTGGAACTTTCTTACCCTCCAAGAGTGTCTTGTATGTGTGGCCAAATTCCAGATCGCTCTTGTAGAGAAGAGGCTGATTAGAAGTCTCATAACCACAAGAGTTGAGAACTGTGGTTAGCACCATGATCAGTTGTTGGATGAGGCAATTTGCAACATTATTGGTGCCGCCCTTCTTATACTTTATGTTCAAATTAATTTTTTTCAGATATGTGGACTACTTTTGATCACGATCGTTCTGCAACTCCCCTTATGTTTGTATGAACTGCAGGGATTAGTGGTCTATGTGGATGGCCATTTCCTTCCCCAAAATGTAATTCTTCCATTGGTGGCAAGCCTGCACAATGGAATGCATTTCTTTGTCATAAGTTGGATACTTGCAAATTGTGTCAAACAATGTCTCACTGTGATATGCCATTGGATTCCCCTGTTGAGTAAGAACTACCCCAATAGCATAGTCAGAAGCATTTGTCTCGATCTCAAATGGTTGTTGAAAGTATGGTAATGTGAGCACTGGGGCAGGGTAGAGGTGATGTTTCAATTATAAAAACACCCTCTGCTGAGATTCTGACCAAAAGAATTTTTCTTCCGCTCCTCCCTTGTTGACTTGACTCAAGGTTCAAGTGATATGAAAGAATCCCAACACGAACTTGCGATAGAAGTTAGCAAGACCCATAAATCTACGAAGCTTTGTTAGTGTGGTTGGGGCCAACCAATCCTGAATTAATTTGATCTTTTTTGGATCCACATGCACCCCCGTTCATTAGTAATGTATCTCAATACTGAACCTGGGTCATGCCAAAAGTGTACTTCTCCAAAAATTTCACACAACTTGTGTTGTTGTAGTGTTTGGAGGACCTGTCAGATGTGATGCAAGTGCTCTTCCCAAGTTTGGTTGAAGATTAGGATGTCATCCAAGTACACTAATACAAATGATTTGGTGAATGGCTACAAGATATCATCCATCAACCTCACGAAGGTTGCAGGAGCATTCGTCAACCTGAAAGGCATGACCAGCCATTCGAAAAGGCCTTCCTTGGATTTGAAGGCAGTCTTACACACATAAAAGGGTTCAATTGGTACCTGGTGATACTCAGATTTCAAGTTGATCTTGTTGAAATATTTCTCCCCTTTGATTTGATCTAGAAGGTCATCAATGCATGGGATCAGGTACCTATTCCAGACAGTGATCGTATTTAGTGCCTGATATTCAATACAGAGTCTCCAAGTCCCATCCTTCTTCTGCACCAACATAATCAAGCTCCCACAGGGCAATGAACTTGACCAGATGTGACCTTTCTGCAGCAGTTCCTGAATCTGCCTCTTGATTTCATCGTTCTCCAGAACAGAGAAACAATAGATTTGTCCATTGGATAGTGGAGCACATGGGTTTATATCGATGGGGTGCTTGACCTGACAGTGCAGAGGAACCCCTATGGGTGAGGTGAATATGTCCTCGTACTCCTCCACGACCTTGTCCATTTGTTGTTGTCAGGTGGAGGGGCCCTGTCTGGAGGTCATGGCCACAATCTTCTTCTTTCCCTAGGGGCGGATCATCAGGAAAACAAATTTATTGGTTATGGAAATGAGCTTAATACATTTTTTTGGAGTAGCCAAAGAGATATTCGCAGGCGGTGGTACCTCTGGTATCCTATACAACATATTTCCCAAAGTAACAATAACGGCGCAAGACCAAGACTCATACACATCATGTCACTTCCACAAGTATGGTTGGCCTAATAATACATCACAAACATCAAGAGGAGTAATGTAACATAATACCTCAACCATGAAGGGCTTGCTTGATGTTGTAGGGGAGGCAACACTGTTGGCTGACGTGAATATCTTGTCCTTGGTGAAGCCCCCCGATGGTGTACGACAGTGGGTGTGATATGGTCAGCAAGCCCAACTACTTCACGGCCTCTGCTCAAATGAGGTTCTTTTGGCTCCCACTGTTGATAATGAACTATAGTGTGGAGCCCTTTACCCACATCTGGGAGTGGAAGAGACACTCCTCCTTCTCTATGTCTTATGGTTCCTCCTTCTAGATCTTTACAGCGGAAACGGTGGCTCTGGGATTCGCATCAATAATCTGCTTTGCTTTTTCATTCCCCTTGTCTAGTTCTGATTCAAAATAGAAGCATGCATCTGATTTAGAAGCCCTCATCTCGGCCACCAATGACTGCTTAGCCCGACACTCACTTGTGTTGTGAGTGGAGCTCTTATGGAACTCACACCACTTTCCTGTGTCCTTCTTCGGCTTCGCAGTGTTGTTCTTTGCTTGCAGCTTCGGTAGGTTATCTTGGGCCACCATGCCTTGGATTTGTCCTTTTTTCTGCGATTTGGGAGCACCTTTCCCTTGCTTTTGATTCGCAGATCCAAAGTCTCGTTTCTTCTGTTTGAATTTCTGATAAATCTTAGTAGCATACTTGTATGTCGTACAAAGCGAGGAGATGTCGAGAAACTCCATTTCCTCTTGAATGTATATGTGTAAAAAAATGTGGTACTTTAGCACCAAATTTTTATGTGAATATTTGATACCCAACTTTTTGTGTAGGGTATGGAACATATTCGTTAGCTCATGCACATCTTAATCCCTTTACTACCGCAGCGTAGTCGATTGTATGTACTTGTCCTTGTAGCTCCCCACGAGATAATATTGTTCCTTGATGGTGTCTTGGAAATAATTCCAAGTGGGTATGACCAAAAACAGAGAGGGTTCCTCCTCATCCTTTTCATCACAGTAGGTTTCCCACCAGTCCTTGACATGGGGAGTAGCTTTGAGGAGTGAAAACATAATATTCTCCCGATCGGAAAAGTCATGAACCGAGAAATATCCTTCTAATAGATTCAACAATATATCTACGACGTCTGCATATATTTGGCCCTCAAATATGGGAATGTAAAAGTTTACTTGTACCTTAAAAGGAGTTGCGCCTCTAGAGTGGCTGCTGGATGCAATTACGCCGCCAGTGGGCAGTCGTTGAAGGATCTGGGAAAATTTATCCATCATCACATTCCTTTGTTTTTCGAGGGCTTCCTCGAGCAATATTTTGATAGGATCTCTTGTTCCCACATCTTTATTTTCGTCGCCCATGGGCAGCCGTCGGGGTTTGTGAGGCTAATCTTGCAAAGGTTCAACCAGATCGAGCCCTACCTCCTTATACCTCGACCTTGTTGGGGACATTTAAAGAAGGATCGAGAAAGAGCATACCACTCTAATACCACTGATTCAGATTTATGCAGCAACAAGAATAATACACATATAACCATAAATAAATAAAATGCAGTGGAAATAACACTTCATTTCATTAATATCAAAGAACTGAAATTTGTTTACAGATAGAATGGAAATAAACTAGCTAGGGCGCTAGTAGCTAATCTATGAGAAGATATGTGGTGGCTACAGGCCTATGAACTATGTTACAATGAGGCTCGAGGGCCTATTTATTCTTGAGAAACAATGGAAAACCCTAAACATCAGAAAACCTAACCTTAGGAGATGAAGCGCCAAAACTATGGGCCCTGTTTGGGTAAATTGTTACATCAAGTTCCCACGGATGTAACTTTGGCATAGGATCTTTGTTTTACATGCTCAATACCTTGTTAAAAATATATATCCAAGGACTACAACTTTTGACTCAAAAACATGGGTTGTAGACTCATTTTTCTCTTGATTTTCCCAAAAAAAACTTCGTTTAGGGCCTCAAAATGGCTCTGGAAGTTCAGGACTCGAAAAACTAGTAAAAATAGTAAACTGTGCTATAATTAATGAAACTGAAAAACTAAAGAAGCAATGGTGGGGCCCCAAGTGGAATAGGTGGGTGGCCACCAATATCCACTTGGATCATTCCTCCCCCCTTACGAAGCAATGTTCCCCATTGCGTTGAGTTCCTCCATGAGATGAGGAAACTTTTGTTGAACTTGGTCCCTGGTGAACCACTTGCCTTGCTGCAGGAGTTGGTCAACTTTGACAACCTGATACAGCTGGATCTTATGCTCACGAATGTTCTTGATTTACATGTCCATGATACAACCTGTGGTGTCCTGTTCCATGCAGTCTGGGTTTAACTCTGTTGGTTTGAGTTGTTCTACAATGTCGGAGGTGTCCAGTAGAGGTGGGAAGTAGGGTCGAAGGCGGTCCACATTGAATACTGGGTGCAGACCAAGGAATGGTGGAATATTGGGCTTGGAGGCATTGTTCCCTACAACCTTGGTGATGGTTTACAATGCATATCATAGTGGGCGAAGCTTGCAATGGGGTCTAGTGAGGCGCTCCTTCTGAAAATGTAGCCAAAATTTGTCACCCACCTAGAATTTGTGTGGCACCTGATGTTGATCATGTCGTTGCTTGTACTTAGCATTGGCTCTGTCCAATATGTCATGAACCTGCTAGAAGATGTGTTGAATGTGCTCAATGAAGTTGTTTTCTTTTTCAACTTCAGACTAGACATGAGCCGATTCGGCCTGAGTAGCCACAAATGGCATGGCTACAGCAATGGGACATAGTGGCTAGAACCCCAGGACCACCCGAAAGGGGTTGCAACTGGTTGAGCTGTGGAAAGCCCAATTATAACTGTGTTGTACATAGGGAAGGCTCTCATCCCATGTGCATGGATGCTTTGAATTTTACATGCACATAATGTGTTCAATCATCCTGTTGATGACCTTTGTCTGACCATCAGTTTGGGCATGGAAAGCTGTGGACTTGGTAATATTGGTGTCCAGGATTGACCAGAAGCTGGACCAAAATTTGTTGAGGAACCTGTTGTCCTGATCTGAGATGATAGGTTGTGGGATCCCAAAGTGCACCCACACTCATTCAAAGAAGAGTTTAGCAGTGGCTTCTATTTTGATATTCTTCTTGTAGACCGACATAATGGCCATCTTCGAGAATCTATCGATGACCACAAAAACACAGTCATTTCCATGCTTAGTATAAGGAAGACCCGACATGTAATCCATGGAGATGGATTCCCAAGGTATACTAGGGGTAGCTATAGGAGTATAGAAGCCTTTATTCTTGATGGTCGGTTTGGCAATGGCGCAAGCAGTGCAGGATCTAATGTACTTCCCAACATCTTGTCGAAGGTTTGGCCAATAGAAATACTTATGCAATACTGCCATTGTT
The DNA here is from genome assembly GCA_034641835.2 of Pinus albicaulis. Lineage (NCBI taxonomy): Eukaryota > Viridiplantae > Streptophyta > Pinopsida > Pinales > Pinaceae > Pinus > Pinus albicaulis. Next base: position 706,348,289 of record CM076580.1, on the reverse strand, counting down.
TTCTCAACCCCGAAATTCCCAATGAATCGACTGTAGTGTGCTTCCAAAATCATCTTGGCACGCTCACTTGAAGGAACACAAAGGTGTCCCAAGTGACATATCAATGCATCCTAGAGGTGAAATTTGGAACTTGCATACTCTCCAAGAGTGTCTTGTATGTGTGGCCACAATACAAGAGGAGCCCTTTCTGGAGGTCGCGACCATAATATTTTTCTTGCCCTTGGGGCGGATCATCAGGAAAATAAATTTCTCGATTTTTTAAATGAGCTTACTGCATTGTTTTGTAGTAACCAAAGAGATAGCCACAGGCGGTGGTACCTTTGGTATCCTATACAACTTATTTCCCAAAGTAAAAATAACAACGTGAGGCCGAGACTCATACACATCATGTCACTTCTGCAAGTATTGTTGGCCTAATAATACATCACAAACATCAAGAGGACTAATGTCACATAATATCTCATCTGTGAAGGGCTTGATGTTGTAGGGAAGGCAAAACTACTGACTGATATAGAGATCCCATCCTTGGTGAAGTTGCCTAATGGTGTATGACTATGGGTGTGTTGTTGTCGGCAAGCCCAACCGCTTCACGATATTTGTTGAAATAAGGTTCTTTTGGCTCCCACTATTGACAATGAACTGTAGCAGGGAACCCTTTACCGACATATGGGTGTGTAAGAGACACTCTTCCTCCTCTAAATCTCCTGGAAGCTCCTTTTGGATCTTTACAGTGGAAATGGTGGCGTTGGGCTCTACATCAATAATCTTCTTCCCTTTGTCATCCCCCTTGTCAGGTTCTGATTCAGATTTGGAGCATGCATCTGATTCAAAATCCCTCACCTCAGCCAGCAGTGACTACTTGGCCCGACACTCACTTGTGTTGTGAGTGGAGATCTTATGGAACTCACACCACTTTCTCATTTCCTTCTTTTGCTTCACAGTGTTGTTCTTTGCTTGTGGCTTCAGTAGGTTATCTTGGGACTCCATGCCTTTTCTTTTTCCTTTGTTCTGCAGTTTGGGGGCATCTTTCTCTTGCTTTTGATTCACAGATCCAAAGTCTCATTTCTTCTGTTTGAATTTATGCTCAATCTTGGAAGCATATCGGTATGTCGTACCAAGCGAGGAGAAGTCGAGGAAATCCATTTCCTCCTAAATGTATATGTGAAAACAACTGCAGTACTTCAACACCAAATGTTTCTCCAAATCTTTGATGACCAACTTTATGCGCAAGGTATGGAACAGATTCGTTAGCTCATGCACATCTTGATCCCTTTGATTCTGCAACGTAGTCCATTGTATGTACTTGTGCTTATAGCTCCCCACAGGATAATATTATTCCTTGGTGGCATCTCGAAAATAATTCCAAGTGGGTACGACCGAGAACAAAGAGGGTTCCCCCTCATCCTTTTTCTCATAGTAAGTTTCCCACCAGTCCTTGACATCGAGGGTAGCTTTGAGGAGTGCAAAAATAATCTTCTCCTGGTCGAAAAAGTCATGAACTGAGAAATATCCTTCTAATAGATTCAACCATCTATCTACGATGTCTGCATCTATTTGGCCCTCAAATATGGGAATGCCAAAGTTTACTTGTACCTTAAAAGGAGTTGTGCCTCCAGAGTGGTTGTTGGATGTAGATGCGCCGTCGGTGGTCAGTGAAAAACATGGGTTGTAGACCCATGTTACTCCCGATTTTCCTAAAAAACATCGTTTAGGGCCTCAAAATGGCTCCGGAAGTTTAGGGCCCAAAAAAATACTAAAAATAGTAAATTGTGCTATAATTAAGGAAACTGGAAAATTGTAAGAAACAATGGTGGGGCCCCAAGTGGAATAGGTAGGTGGCCACCAATATCCACTTGGATCATTCATTCTCTTCTAGGGTGTGTTGGCTAGGGTGGATCAATCACTCAGGAAATGAGGTTGATTGATATGAGGGGTGCTTTCTCGCTTTTCCTCTTCAACCTATATATGTGGAGATGGAGGATGATTGTCTGGGAGAACTCTTCCATATCTAAGGTTAATTTACTGTATCTCCACAACATAGACTGGATAGGATGTTTCTCTAATGTAGACCTGATATGCCTTCTTGTTGTTTGGGTTCGGATTAGGCTGGGAAGGTATCTGAGGAAACTTCGAGGTAGCAAGATGAGCGAGTTGAGGTTGAGGTTTGGGTGGAGGCAATAAAGCAAGAGGTTGGTTAATTTGGGGCATCTACCCTTGTGATGGGTTGCTCCACTAAGGTGGTTGAGAAGCATGCTGCTGAAAAGGTTTATTTACAGGCCGAGGATGATATGGAAGGGCATAAGGACAAGAGGGAGGTGTAGGAAACGATGGAGTGGTGGAAGAATACCAAGGTTGTATGGGTGCATTCTGGTTTGCATGATAGTAAGAATAAGGTGTACCTTGCATGCCCTGTTGGTATGGTTGAGGCCCTTGAAGCCTCCTTTTATTTATGAAGAAGATTTGTTCAAGTCCTCCTTCCACACCTTGATATGCAAATTTGAGGCCAAGTAAGGAAGTACATTTTTCTATTTCATGGTTCTCTTCACAAACTGAGGAATCCTCTATGGCATTCAATGGACATTAATTTTGAGGGTGTTTTCTAGTGAATCTAGGGAAAAAGATAGCTAAGGCCCTCTCTGCTTCCTCTTGTTTCCTCTTGATTTTCATTGTGTCCATTTGTGAATAAAAGGTGTGCATCATCTCACTTTTAAAATCCTCCAACATGTTTCCAATATCATGCTTAATGGAGATTGAAGAGGAAGGGGTATTGGTCATGCTTTGACTAGCTCCACCCTTTTTCCTGGCTGCCCTAGAGTGGTTTCTAAATACAGTCTTGATGTCCTCATAAGGTAGATGATATATATCTCCTCTATACAACATATTAAGGGTTTCTATCACCTCTTCCATGATCCCTCGGAGAAGCACCAACTTGAGTGATCCAAGATCAAGGGTGCAATTGGATCTTTTGTAATTTAGTTTTAATCACTCTTCATAATCCTCCAAAGATTCATCAGTCCCTAGTGTCATCCTAAATATTTCATCCTGGGTTTCTTTGGACCTGCAATATTATATATATATATATATTTTTGAAGGATTCTTGTATCGAAGCCCAGGTAGTGATGTTTTTCCCAAGCATACCCCTGAACCAGTACAAGGTTGCATCCTTGAGGGTATATGGGAACAACTTCAGCTTTTTTTCATCTAATGTATAGTCATAATTCCTACATATAACAACAAAGTCAAACATGAAAGTGTCATGGTCCTCAAAAGTTAGGCCATGGAAGTTTGGAAGGGATGATGTTCTTCATTCTATTTTCTCCATTGGTTTCTTTAATGGGAAAGAATCCTTGGGTCCTATTTTCAGCCATAGCTTTAATAGGTGAAGCAAGTTTCTCTGGTGAAGCAAGTTCCTCTTCTTCCCCAATAGGCTCTTCAAAGTTTTAAATTTTCTCCCTTAGAGGGTGTTCTACCTCACAGTCATTGAAGAAGAGTGAAGGGTGACTATGTGGGTATGTGGGGGTTTTTGGTAAAAAAAATCCTTTTTGTCCCTACTCCTACGAGGCATGAAATTCAAACTGTTTGTGTTTTCTTTTTCAATATTTTGGAATTGAATGTAAAACATAAATCAGAAAACAATTCTCAAGTAGAAACAACCATCTACTTAGACACCTCCCTAGCAACAACGCCAAAAATTAGTGAGCCATGGTATTGTGCCAAGAGTGCTGCAACTCCCAGAGGCTACTCAAATTTACTTTTAAACCTGGGGTCATAAAAACTTGGAGGTGATAGTGCTATATTCATAGCAGATGATCTCTACTCATGCCAACCTCATCTTAGTTCTACCATGAGGTGCTAGTAACTAGGGCTACTCTGAAAGAGGAAGTCTTTCACACTTCTAACTGCAACCTAAGGCTGAAAGAAAATCATGCCTACTATTATGTTGGAAAGAAAAGAAGCTACACTATTGCACTCATTTATCTATTTAATGTCTGCTTTTTCAAAGGAAAATACTAGCACTTATTCTAATCACAAGTAGGGAATTACACTAGATTGCATTCAATTTCTAGACTACCTAATTCACTTGAAAAAAGGGAATTTATCTATCCTTGCACACACACTAAATCAATGACTGATTGAATTTTATCTATTGCATGCTAGCTACTGTTCTAATGATGTATTCTATGATGGAATAATCACACTCAAATTACTCTGTTTTGCAGCAAGAGAAGAGGGAGTTTGGGTGTCTTAAGGGTATCCCTGTACCGAGGATTCATAGTTGGGGGTCCACTAATGCCTTTTCTAGGCTCAAGTGAGGTGGAGGAGTGATTTTGAAGTGAAGGAGAGGACTCCTAGTGCTGTTATAGGATCCATGTTTTGTTAGAGGAAGTCATGTAATGTTACAAGAAACAGGGCGAGAGGGTTTGGAGGCCAGTAATGGTGGAAGGGAGGTTAGGAAGAGTGAGGGAAGGTGGATATAAGGGAATGGGGTATAACCAACCCCCTTGGCCAAGCTTAGATTCCTCAGAAGGCATGTATTTCACCAAAAGGGCTTCTCTTAGTGGGTGTGATGATGGTCTCCAAAACAGGGTTGTGGGTGACAGAATGGAAGGGGGTCCTTATTTGTTGTTATAGCCAAACCTACAACCAGTACATCCACTCATGCATTTATCATTAACAATATATCATGGAAACAATGTAAAAGATGAGTTGAATTTAATTGAAACAACTCATTCACTTAAAACATAAATATAACCTATAATATACAACATACTCATGATAAAAAAATTGAACTCTATCTTAACTTTTCCAAGAAATCATAAAATTAATATGTTTGGTCTTTGGTGGAAGTCCTTCTTCCTCAAGCTCCAATGGAATAGGTGATAGAGGAAGACTGTCTACAAAGTTTTGATGTTTTAGATGCTACCAAAATGCAATGACATTAACCAACTACTGAAGCATAAAGGAAAAACACAAATGTACACAAGAGAGACTCCAACCCATGGATTGGGCCCTAACCCACAAGCTTCGGTCCTTTGAAATCAACTCAGTGAGAAATATACCAACTACTCATTCTTATTTAACAATCAGTCTCTCACATTAACAATTATAGTAAAAAATATATAACATGGAGTGAAGAGTTCTCAAGATGCATATAAAATTCGAATCCTAATGATATCTTTCTCTTGTCTATTTATACGAAAGGGTAGCTACCAAAATCTCTCTAAAAAGTAGGTATTTTTCCCCTTGATCTTTGAGAGGAGTGTATATTGGCTCCCTCTCAACATCCACTTGCTCAAATTCCTTTCACTTCGAACTATTGGAGGAGGATCTGAGGAGATATTGGTTGATTCTAGGAATTAAGAAGGTGGTCAACCTTCCTGTGATTTCTCCTTGTTGTCTACTCTAAGCCCTGACATGGAATTTCACTCAAAAATAGAATCATTTCCTTCATTTCCTGCAATTAAACCATGTTAGGCTTCAAGTCATGAAAATTATTTTGCACCATTCTCACTAAGTAAAATATGAAAAAATGTAATCAAATGAGAGAGAGAGAGAGAGAGAGAGAGAGTAAATAAGCTAAAAATGTGACACTATAACCCCTAAAATATACCTAATGATGGCCCTCATCAACTTTTTCCCCAACCTTGAATTTGTGATCGACTTAGTGTTTTTCATGTCGAGCTTTGTATCGATCTTGACTTTTCTCCAACTGCTCCTGCACTGCCTAGTGAATCATCCAAATTCGTTAAATGAACCTCTGCGCTTTGTCCCTATCATCTCTCCCACTAAAATATTCATATTTCCCAAATACCATGTCTAAGGGATCCTTTGGTAAATAACCAACAATTTCTCGAACGGTGAGCTCTAAGTGGATGAATGCACTGCTCCTTCGTATGTGTGGTGCACATAAGGAAGTTTCTTGTCCCACAACTTGGGATGCTTCCCACAGTAGCCTCAGAGTAAGTGTATCACTGGGCAGTTGAAAACCTCTATTTTTTTGTCGTTTTGCGAATGAAATTTCGTGCTCCTCTTCAACTTGGTGTCCATCATTCTCCACAAACACATGACAAGCTCTCCAAGAAAGCGAGAATCTCGATCAGACACAATGGATGTGGGAAGCCCAAAATGGACCCATACAAATTGGAAGACGATATGAGCAGTCTTCTTTTCAATGACCTGCTTCTTACAAGGAATTAATACACACATTTTTCTAAATCGATCCATAATGACATAAAAATATTCATGACCACTCCTATACAAAATTAAACCTCCTAAAAAATCCATTGACGCACTTTCCCATGGATTACTTGGAACATGGAGTGGTGTGTAGAGCTCCAATTTTCTATTAGCGGGCTTGAAAAATAAACACAACACACATCCATTTACATATTGAGTCACAATAATTTTCATGTGAGGCCAAAAACAAAACCTCTACAAATGAAACACATTTTTTTCTACACCAAAATGACCTGACACAAGATAGGTATGTGCCTCTTTGATTACATGTATCCTTTCATTCGTGGGAATACAAATTTTTCCAATATGGTACAACAATTTTCCTTGCAAGTGATAATTATCCACCTATGATCCATGCGTGATTTTTTCATAAATCTCCTTAAAATCATCATCATCAACATATTTTTCAACATAACTTTCAAAAGATAAAGAAGCATTTTTCAAAACTATAGATCCATAAATCGAAGGGCGAGAAAGAATATCTGCCACTTTTTTGTTGGTGCCCTTCTTGTACTTTATTACCAAGTGGAACTGGTGGAGGAATCCTATCCACCTAAAATGTTGTGCTTGTTGCAGCTGGGTCTATGACTGAAGGTACTGCAAGGGATGGTGAGATGTGTGAACGATGGTCTCCTTTTCGATCAAATATTGTTTCCACCTCTTCATGCTTTGAAACAAATCATACAACTCCTTGTCATATGTGGTATAGTTCACAAAAACTTGTGAGAATATCTTTGTATGGTAACATACAGGTTTCCTTTGTTGCATCAATACTGCTCCCATGGCATATCCACTGGAATCTATCTCGATCTCAAAATGATGTTTGAGGTCAGGTAACGCCAAAACTAGTGTGGTGTTGATCTTCTATTTCAATGTATCAAATGCTTTATGTTTCTTTCCTCCCCACTAAAAGGTTTGCTTCACACTCGTCAAAACATGTAAAGGGGATGCAATGACGAAGAAGATGGAAATGAATCTTCTCTAGTATTGTACTACACCCAAAAAGCTACAAAAATTTGTGACATTAGTGGGTTTAGGCTAATTTAAAATCACTTCAATCTTGGAAGGATCTATTTTCAATTGTCCACCACTGACAGTGTGACACAAGTAAACCAAATAGGTCTTAGAAAATTCACAATTTGACATTTTTACATACAATTTTTCATTTTCCAAAACATCAAGCACTTTCTTAACATGACACACATGATCATCCCATGTCCTACTATAAACAAGAATTTCATCAAGCTACACAAGTATAAAATCATCAAGAAAAGGCTTGAAAATATCATTCATCACCCTCGTGAATGTGGTTGGAGCATTGCACAGTCTGAATGACATCACCATCCATTCAAAAAACCCCTATTTTGTCTTGAATGTGTCTTCCACACATCATGTTAAGTGATCCTTACCTCATGATAACCATTGTGCAAGTCCAGTTTTGTGAAATATATAACATTTTTGAATTAATCTAATAAATCATCGATGCAAGGGTGAGGGTATCGATACTTCATCGTTATTTTATTGAGTTCCCTATTTTTGATGTGCATCCTCCATGTGCCATCCTTCTTTGGAGCCAACATGATAGGTGAGTCACATGGAGAAGAACTTGGTCTTATGACCCCTTGGTTCAGAAATTCCTGCACATGTTTCTTTATCTCCTCCATATCACTAGCTGAAAACCTATACGTACCAATGTTGGGTAAAGGAGAATCCTGCTGCAAGTGAATCTCATGTTGGATCTCATGCTTTGGAGGAAAGCCACTTGGTTCCAGAAAAATCCCATCACAGTTAGAAACAATTTCACATAATTCATTTTTATGAGTGGGATCACAACCTTTGAAAGCATCAGATGTCTTAGCATCCTTTTCTCTAACAACCATGATCATGCACCCTTTTCTGGAATTCACCAATCTCTTCATCTGGCATGCACTTACAAGACTAGAACTGACTTTGGTGCGATGAGATATAACAATGTATTCTACCTCAAATTTTGTGAGATAATACTCGTTTTCATGGAGAAATAAAATTGCTTTCCTATAATACACATACATACTCCCAAATACAATACCACATATATCCAAAGCTACAACATCAATATCAACCCCATCAACTAGTTTGGATGAAATCACAAATATAGCCTTACTTTGTTTGGTTACATGTAATTTTGATTTATCACACAACCAACCAAGAGGGTAAGGTTTAAGATGAGGTTTAGTTTCTAATCCCAATTTCTTAAATAAGGATTCTAAAATAAAATTTTCTTCTGAACCTAGATCAAACAAGGTTTCCACTTTAGTATGTTTCATTATGAATCTAATGTGGAACAATTCAATTCTCTTTTGTTCATTAACAAGAGGCTCATTTGAAGAACTTGTACTTTCATGAAATTCTGAATTTTCATTAACATGAAGACAAAGAGTACCTTGTGTGCCCACTATTGTGACCAATGTCTCATCACCGAAATCAGATCCAAGGTCTCGTTGTGTGGTTTCCACCGTCTTTTTCTTTCCCTTTCCACTAGATATCTTTAGTTTCAAATCTAGATGGAACTTCCAACAATGTTCATCATTATGGCCATCCTTCTTGTAGTGAGTGCAAGATGGATTCACTCCTTCCTCCTTCTTGGTTGTAGCTACATTTTTATCCTTTCCCTTGCCTTTTCCTTTGAACTTGAAATTATGAGGTTTGAAAGATAATTTCTTTGACTGATATTCTTTGTCATTCTTTCCCTTGCTTTCAAGTTGAATTTGCATACACATTGGCTGCATCAATAGTAGTGGGTTCAAATAATAACAAAGAAGTTCTGATGTAACTATGTAAAGCACCAATATACTTTGTTAAAGTTTCAGGTGAATCAAGTGGAATGCTCAAATTCAATGGTTTTTTTTCTAAACTCTTATATGGAGATTTGTACATTTTGACCCTTTCCTTGCCTTAAATGTTTCCATTCCATTAATACCTTTGGTCGATAACCCAAAGGGTAAAACTGATCTTTTAATGCATAAGCAAAATTGGACCAAGAAGAAAGGAGATTACCCAAGTTTTTGTTGCCTTTCTGCAACTTTCTCTCCCAACAAACGAGAGCGGTGCCACTCAGCCGAAGGGACGCTAACTGAATATTTGTCTCATCCTCATCGATATTTTGAATCGGAAAATATACCTCGATCTGTTTAATCCAATTTTTAAGTTTCTCTACATTAAATTCTCCATTATATGTGGGAAAATTAAACCTTACATCTAGATTTAAAAATGGTTTCTTAGATGTATGTCTATGATGCCTGTTAGAATTATGAGAAGAGGAAGAACAAGAAGAACTTTCACTAGTGGATGGAGGGGGAGGTAATTCTCCTCCACCTTCATGGTGTATCGATGCATGATCCTAAGATTCTTTCTTCTCATGCTTGATTGTCTTCTCATATTCTACAAATAGCTTGTCAACTTTGTTTACCATGTTGAAGAAGATCTTGCGATAATTTCGCTCTTCTTCCGCTTGTGCATCCTCATCTGCCATGTTCTATCTTCATGGTGCACACCCTGCTTCAGGATCAAAGGACTTGATTTTTCCTTCACCTTTTTGGAGATTTTTCCTGGTTAGCATATACTCATGCAATTCGCATCGAAAAATACCTGCTCTGATACCAAACTTGATCCAAGATATTTAACTTCAAGGATGAATTTAGAATTTCTTATAACAGAACATGTTAACCAAGTAATTTAAACCACATGAAAAGAAGTAGAAAACATAAGAAAACATTATATCAAAGACACAATGATTTGATTACGGAGTTCACCCAATATGGGGTATGTCTCTGGGACCTGCTCAACAATGGGGAGGCCTTCTTTTATTAAGTGGCATCAAAGAAATAAGTTACAAGAAACTTTACAAAAAATGACCCTTATACCTACAATCCAGATGATGGCCTGAAAATGGAGAGCTCATTTGGAGAAATAGAATGTCACCACCAGATTCATGTAATGAAATCGTGAAAAATTGACTATAAATTTGTCTAATTTTGTCACCGACACCTTTGGCCCTCTAAGGGAGTATTTTTGGCATCTTGCATATTCCCCTGGTCATGGTTCCACTCCTCCTCCGCTCATGGTTTCACTCATCCTCTACCGCTCTGCCTGGTCAAATGGGAAACTTCAGTTCTTATATAATTTTTTTGGGCAGATCTTATAAGGTGAGGTCATTGGCCTATTGGTAGAGGCTTTAAGTTTGGTGGGGGAAGTTGGAGGTTCCAACCTCTACCTGACCAACTTTGGAATAGTTTTAACTACGCATTATATTTTTGGAGTAATGTGATTTGGGGCCACCCGAGAGGCAAGCCAGCCAAAATGGCTAGGCAGGTTCAAGCCCCACTAGCCCCGGTGGTCAGCACACGACGTATAGTCATTGGGGCATGGCCCTGTTACAAGACATGGCACCCAACAGGGGCTGGGTCAGTCCGTCGGAGGCACTTCGCCCACCTATATATATATATATATATATATATATATATATATATATATATATATATATATATATATATATAGATGTTACAGTTGGGGTGTAGCCAGAAAATAAGGGTCGCCAGACGATTTAATTAGGCAAAAAATTCACTCATCCAGTGTTCGGATTCCGTGTGCAGAGTCGTTGCCAATTTGTTGCATTGTTAAGCCTGCCACTTGGCCAAGTTTGACCAAAACTTTGACTAGCTATAACTTGAGCATAAAATCTTGGATTTGAGTGTCGTCACACCCTTGGAATCAGGGTGATGAGCACTACAATATGGCCTTAGTTTTACTTCCATCTGATGACTTTGGATTTTGAGCTATTTTTAAGGCCACTTGTATTTCTGGATCCTCCCGGATCAAGTGACAAGTTGTGAAATTTTGACAACAATCTGAAAATAGGATTGAAAATCTATAAAAGTTAGAGGAGGAACAAGACAAATCAAAACAAAATTTTGTTGCTTATCAAAAAATTGTTAAATGTTGATTCAATAAGCACACATTGAATGACAAGGATTTCCATGTTTTTTATCTTGTCGAGTGAGTGGGATGAGATGAGTGAGGCCAAGGGGAAACAATTAAAGCCCCAATTTCTATGGTTAGGATCATGTCAAGTGGTGGAGAGAATTGGTATTAGAACATACCATATTTAAGACATTGAAAAAAAAATGGCACCTTCCAAAAAAGGCCCAACATATAAAGTGGTATTTTAATTAGCTTTCCCTTAAGATGGTTAACTTGTACATATTAATATTTCCCTTTGTTTCTACTTTACTTTGTTTCAATCAATTATTTCATGATTATTATCATAGAATGGTTTGTGTGCATATTGTTTCAAATTTTTCAAGTTATTTTCCTATGCTTCCTATATTGTCTTGCTAATGTCATGATGCAAATGTCTCCTTCTTGAAATGTGTCTTTTCATTCTTTCCATTTTTTATATTAGCCTGTATTTTTACCCTTCTACGCCCAAACATCCATTAGTGTAAATTTCAGCCTAAAAATGGCCTCCTAAGGAAAAATAATAGAAAAATAGAAAAATAATAAAATAATAGTTATGAATTTTGGAGGGAAAAGAAGAAAAAAAAATCGGTGTATTTTTGGCTTATCTCATTATATGTTTACTCAAATTTCAAGTGTAGACACTCGTTGGATGCGGAATTAAATTATGCATCCAATGAGTACCCATTATGCATGCTTTTGAGAAGACCCGCAATGATAAAAAATGAAGATACATTAAAAAAATGTGTTGAACATGTTTTCTTTAAATGTATCTTCATTTTTTATCAATGTGGGTCTTCTCCAAAGTATGCATAATGAGTACTCGTTGGATGAAAAAGTTATTTTTTCATTCAACGAGTTTCTGCACTTGAAATTTTAGTAGAACTATAAGGATATAAATAAAAAATACAATTAAAAAAATAAGTTTTTTTCCCTCCAAAATATTTACATATAGCTCTTTTTAAATTTAAAATATTTTGATTGGTTTACATATTATGTACATGAAAATTTCATGGGAACTTTTAGGCTAAAATTCCATTTAATGAATCCTATAAGGCTCTACATGGTTTTATGTTTGGTTGTGAACTAAAAATATGATGAATTTGCATGTGTCCCAATATCATCTCAAATAGTGGATATACCTAAAGCTTTCCAAGTTACTAACACTTTGACTATTCACACACTTTTATTTGATTAACAAGTTAGCTTATAAAAGGAATCCACTCCATTGCACTAAATGAGCTAATCATGTGAAGGGTTGAAATTCAAAGGTCTTAGATAAAAACTAGGGGATATTATAAAAATATGTTGAATGAATTGAGTGGATTAAATCCTAAATAAATCAACATATTCAACCCCCATAAAGCATGTAATGAGCCAATGCTTCTCCTACCCATGAATTGCAGAGTAGTATATCTAAAAAGAAAAAATAGGAAATGGAAGTAAAGTCAATTGTTGGGTAATGTAGATAATCTCCACCAAGGCTAATATGGATGTCTGACTAATAATAGAGAAAATATTATGATGTTGTTGTGATAACACCAAGGCTATGGATGCATATCCAATAATGGATCAATGTCTATGATTTTGTGGTGACACCATTGGAATTATGGAAATTTTTGGGTATTGATGCCTAAGTGATATTATATTTCATGTCCACGTAAAATTTTTCACCCAAAATACAAACTGTCCTTGTGATTATGATTATATTCCAAATCATCAATTCAAGCTAAAGTTAACAAACCTCATCATATTTTTTCATTCCAACAAATGATTTTTCCAATCCAGTGCATAAGAGTGATCATTGATTCCCTCACAAATAGATTTATTTACTGAGTAAATAATTATAAAATTACTTTGTGTTTATAGCGAAGTAATTCCATTAAATACTCTTGGCTTCATCTAATGTGTCACTAATTTTAGGCTCCCAACTAACTCAAGTTCTAGAATTTGGGGTCCCCCTAAGAATGTTATGAATCCTTATCGATTGAGCTTTCTTTCATTCATGGATCATTATTTTTATGATCTTCATGTTTTTACATGAGTATGAATTTTAAACATGTTTTATTTTTTTTTAGTTTATTTGATGAATTTCATACTTATTTTATGTCATTGATCTAGATTATTTTTCAGTGTGGCGAATGAATTTTTCATAAGAGCGCTCACCAATTCCCTTATAAAGAAGAGTTATTGATTCAATAGGCAACTCCATTTTTTCTTCATGTTCATGGGTAAATAATTGCATCAAAGAATCTTGGCTTCATCCAATGTGTCACCATGTTTTAGGCCCTTAAATAACCCGTTCTAGGACTTGGGGTCCCCCCTAAAAATTGTATGATTCCTTTTCAATTGAAATTTGTTTCCTTCGTGAATCATTATTTTTATGATGTTGATGGTTTCATGTGAGTATAAAATCCCAAATATTATGAAATGAAATTTTCTTGAATGTTGATTACTTAATTTGATGGTTTTTTACTTCTTCTATTCCATTTATATATATATTGTTGTTTTTAGTGCAACAAATGGGTTTTACAAGCCAATTCACAAGAGTGATTATTGATTCCCTCACATAGAAGAGATATTGACTCAATAGATAACTCCATCTTCACTTCACGTTCATAGATAAATATTTCCATTATATTTTTGGCTTCATCCAATGTGTTGCCATTTTTTAGGCCCTAAGCTAACCCGAGTTCTAGGACTCGAGGTCACCATAAAAAAATTATTAAGAATTTTCGATTGAGTTTTGTTTCCTTCATGGCTCATATTACTATGATGTTGAAATTTTTAGGTGAGTGTAAATTCCTAAATATTATCAATTGAAACATGCTTGAATGTTGCGTTATTTTATGCTATGGATTGTCGCTACTTCTTAAATATCATCAATCCATTTTATTTTTCAAGACAACAAATGAGTATTCAAAGCTAGTTAATATGGGTGATCATTGATTTTCCCACAAGGAATGTTTATTGACTTAGTAGTTTACTCAATATTTGCTTCATGTTCATGGCTAAGTAATTTCATCAAAAACTCTTGGTTTCATCCAATATGTCACTATTTTTTGGACCCTCAACTAACCCAAGTTCTAGGACTTGGGATCTCCCTTAAAATTTTATGAAGCCTTATCAATTGAGTTTTGTTTCCTTCATGGCTCATTATTTTATGATGTTGATGTTTTCATGTGAGTATGAATTCCTAACTATTCTAAATTGGAACATGGTTCTTGAATGTAAATTATTTTATTCAGTGGATTGCTTACTTCTTGTATGACATTGAACCATATAATTTTTAAGTATAATGAATGAGATTTCCAAGCCAACTCATAGGAAATGTCATTATTTTTCTTACGGAAAATAGATATTGACTTAGTGGATAACTACATATTTGCTTCATGTTCATAGCTAAATAATTCCATCAAAGAGTCTTGGTTTCATCCAATGTGTTGCCATTTTTCAGGCCCTAAACTAACCCAAGTCTTCAGACTTGGGGTCTCCCTAGTATTTTTATGAAACCTTATAAATTTATCCTTTTTTCCTTCATGGATCATTATTTTTAACATTTTGATGCTTTCATGAGAGTATGAATTTCTGACTATGAATTGAAACATCCTTAAATGTTTATTATTTTATTCAATGTAATATGCCCAAATTAGTAGTCATCTAATTGGGATATTAATCTTGATTAATTTTGGAAAATCCTAATTTTTGGAAGAAATAAAGTGGGTAGGGGACCCAAAATTAATAATTAGGCCAAATAAATTCTTTTCCTAAAGTCCCTAAGGGAAAATTGTGGCTCTAGTGGTGAGGTCGAGTTAGCCTTAGGTGGCAGCGTAGAAGAGGCACGAAAATGACAGCATGGGAAAGGCTAGAGGAAGGCAGCACGTGATTGCCCAAGGAGAGGCAGCGCAGGCCAAGGTGGGACCCAAGGAATACGTTGGGAATCAATGGATAAAAGGAAGAATGGAAGGCTCATTTGGTCATTCATTCATTCTACTATTTTCTTCTTGTCATTTTGATAGAGCACGTTTGAGCCGAAGAGCCAAGTCTGCAGTGTTGTTTAGCACATGGGATATTCAAGAGGATATCTCAAACTCTACCTCAAGGGACTTCAAGTGCCCGCTTAGGAGATAATTTCCACACCTTGTGAGGATAATTTCTATTTGTAGCATCAGGAGGAAGCGCATCCAGTTCTAGACTTGTAATATTCCCAAATGGGAAATGCAGCAATATAGCTCACAATAATGGAAATAGCAGCAAGTATTAACACATTACATTTGAGCCAAATGATAGATCCATGTTATTAAGTATAAAAACAACCATTTTATACAATATATTGGAGAATAAACCCCTCAAGCTAGCCAAGAGAAGCCTCCATCAACCAAAAGCACCAATACATGAGATGCAACTGCTACACAAAATGTCAAAAGAAAGTACATCACGGTTTTAATGGCTAATAGTGTAGCTAGAAAATCTAAATGAATGGATCTGATAATACAATTCTCATACAAGGCAAAAAATGGAGATCTATGCTCCCATACACATATCTTGGATAACCCAGGAGGGGTTTCTAGAAATACTCACAATACAAATAGTGAATCTAAAGTCCTAGGGCTGAAGAGTCACTGCAACTGAAGCAAAAGAGGAGGTAGCTGAAACTGGTGTAGATCTGAATGGCACTCCTCCAATAGACTCTCTCAATGAAGGGTTGATCCCTTCAATGGAAAGAAAACACTCCCTATGGAGCACTGAACTCACCCCTGCAACAGAACTCTAAAATAATGTAGTCATGGACTGGAACTACACTATAGGTGACGATGAAGACTTGGCCTGATGCCAAAATTTGAAATGAAGCTCAGGGACCTTCCTTACTGATCCTCCAATGGAAAGAAACCTTCCTCCATTGAAAAAAAAGCTCTGAAATGGTCCAAATAAATCCTCCACTGCTACACCCTACAACTCAACACATATCTAAACAAAATCTGCTATGTAGAAGAAATTTGTAGCTTGGCCAAATTTTGGAATGTGGAAATAATGCTCAAGAACTTCCCCTGACTAGGCACTCTAAGTTCCCCGAGGATGAAGGTGGGATTCCTGCTCGGAAACACCCTTGTGCTAAACAACACTGCAATCTTAGCTAAACAGCTGAAGAGAACCAAAAGTCTTAACAGACCATAATAAAATAATAATCTAAAACATGATCACAATGGCTTCCATCCTCTTCCTTATATTCTTGGGGAGCTTCCTCACCCCTGGCCCCACTCATTAAAGGTGCTACTTCCATGCAAACGATCTCCCTCAAAAACTGCATTGTCCCTCAATAAATGTCCACTACTTCCATACCAGCGTTGTTGATTTGGTAAAAGTTGACCCAGTCCTCGTACTTCTTCTCTTGTTCACACATAGGGGAGCTTAATCCAGCTCTTATGATGCCCTCCATTCACATTTGGAGTGGTTTTATTGCTACTAAGGAGATTTATGGGTCTCCCTACCTTCTTATTCTTCTAACTAAGAATCAAAATTAGATTTTAATATTCCAATTAGCTGCATGCTAATTTAGGAAAATTACAATCCTCCACTCCCAAATGTTGCTTGTCCTCAAGAAACTGCAAGGATAGATTTGAAAAATGTATGGAACCTTCATTCCCATGTGAAGCTCCAACCTCCAATCTATCATCCATATAAAATGAATCACCCTCTAGAATGGTAATTCATAGAAAAACTCCTCCCACATCCTCATGAGAGGCTCCTCCCAAAGGCTCAAGTCAATCATATGGCTCACTTCATAAGGAAACAAGTGATATATTGTAGCAGCCATATAATTTCCCGTGCTCCCCTTGAAGCATGAAGAAGTGTGGGAAGTTTCATTCCCAATGGACACATCCAATCAATGTGTCATCCCTTCAATCATGTCCCCAACAATAATAAGAACATCATCAACATATGGGATCACAATCAAAGTCATGCTAGCTACCATGTGTAGTAATGGAGAAGGAAAATGGTCCCTCAAGTGCAACCAACACATTTTTTCTCCTAACTGCATTAGAATATGTAATGATGAGTGGTTTCCCAACCACTTGTTTTCTACCCCAATCTTCTCACTTGCTTGGATAAGGTGTATGATGTATGGTGCAAATTGAGCACACCCTGCATAAGATACCATCTCCCCAAGATCTCCTAGGGAGTGGCCATCATCAATAATGTTTATGGCCTCAAGTAGACCATAAAGTCTAGAAGAAAGAGTGCCCCCTCTTGGAGAAATGCCCTGCACATGAATGGTAAGGGAATACAAATACATAGTAAATGAATCATAATGTACAGAAATACAATATTTACCATATACTTGGTTCAAGTTAGTAAGGTGGCTCATAGATGGGCCTCCTCTCATTCCTAATGGGAAAGGAAGTGGTTGCGATAACTATACCAAAGATTCATGTCTCTCCTCATCCTCCAAATAATACATGCATATCCTAATATGATTGTGCATCTCCTCTTTGAAGCCTTCCCAAATGAATCCCTTCAGGATAGTACGGTACGCTCTTATAAAACCAGTGGGTTTGCAGAGGAACCTCTCATATGCTGCATCTAGTAGTTTCTCCTTGAGATTAGAGGCTCTATTCAAGAAGATCCTATTATGAAAATAGATGACCCCCTCTCTCACTGCATATCTCCCATCTGATAACTAACCATCAAGCACTCTGCATGAAAAGAGATCCTTGGAGTATTCCACTAACAGCTGGGATCTCCAATAAGGGTCAATACTCAATAATGACAGAACTACTAATCTATCATGTGAAGCACCTATCATGTTTTTTATCTCTTCTTTGACATCTCCCATGCCAAATTCATACACCGGAATGCTGCAATCTTGCCTCTGCTGCTCCTCCTGTATCTAGTCATGCTCTAGTGAAGGTGGAAATTTTCGGAGGGTAGCCTTCCATGAGAAGCTATCACCCATCAAAAAAATTTTGAGTTTGGCCAATGCAAGCATGAGTGGCCACCAACCTCTACCAAATGTGGAAGAGTCCTTCCTATATGGAAGTATCTTCTGATTCTCCAAAGCCATGGAGTGGTCTCCTTGCACCATGATGGTGCCATCCATCCCCGAAACATTTTCTTTCAATGAAAGATGTTTGGTGATAGTGGGTAATACTGATATTGGAAGAATGTCTTCCTCCTCCTTGAGCCTACCCCATACTCTCTATGTTGTGTCAAGTCCTCCCAAGGTTCTCACCCCTCCGGGATCAATGAGTGATGCAAAAAAATGTGAAGCATCTCTCATCATCTCCTGATCTGGTGGTATCCCAGGCGGAATGCCTCCATGCAATGAGACATCAATATCAAGAGTAGACTACATATATGAGTGGACTACTTTGTCCTTTCTCTCACTGCACAAACTAGTTTTCCTCTTCTGTGCATAAAACTTCTGAAATAGATAGGGGTGTGTGCTCCTAGTCATATGATGTTGACCATCCTCCCTATCTCCTACTTTTATCTGCAAGATATCACAATCTATCAATGATGTCACATGATGCTCATGGATTGTGCCTTGATATCTACGTGTGAGATTATTTGGAACTTCTTGCAAGGATACAAGAACTCCTCTCATTGGAGCAATTGCTCCATATTCCTCTCCATGAGGTACTAGATCTGCTCCTGATGTGAAAACGTTGTTACCTCTTGCCTCTCTTCATCATTAGTGGAGGTTACCTCATCATCATTATGAGGCTCTTTGTTTTGATCCTCTTTTTAGAAAGAGATCTCTGTGTCTTCCCTTTGAGAAGAGAGCTCCTCTTGAAGTGGAGATCTTGCCTCTAGCAAGGTATTCTGCAATTTTTTAACCCCCTCAATAGTATTCTGAAATGGAGTTGGGTTTATATATCCTTCCAACTCATGCAAAGTTTTTGTTTGTGTAGGCTTGGCTAGCTCAACCAAGGATGTTTCAGAATGTTTTTCATCAAATATTTTCACTAACCTCCTATTGAACCTTGCATAAGTAGATAAAATTACATGGTTCAAGGAAGAACTTTCATAAAATCAACAAGCATAAGCCTTACCTTCAAGATGCAGCATTGCTACTCTAATGGCTTCATCTTCTGAAACTTGGTGCTGCTGTAAATAGGTTTCTAGCTCCTTCACCCAAGCCCTAGTTGTGCATCTAGGTAACCCATCAAAAGTAGATAGAAAGAATCTACCCAAATCATGCTGCTTGCACCCGCTTATTCTATTGTGGTTACTGGGTTGATTTGACAAAACCCTTGGAAGTTGAGATGCTCTTTGAATCTTCTAGACTGAGATTCATATTCTTGGAGATAGTCACCAAGAGTCTCCTCCTTTGGTGTTTCTCATTCCTCTTCTTCTCTTGCTATGAACATAAGCATGGTAGAGCATTGTAGATATGATTATGTGGCTGAATTATCACACCCATAATATGAATAACTGGAGCTTTCTTCATGTTCAAATCTTCTTGAGGGATATTCATGTCTTTCCCTCCTCATTCCCTTGATTTCTCTATTAAGTTCATGCATAGTTTGGAGAAGAAGTTCTGAAAACTTCTTTCCCTCCATTTCTCCAAATAATGGAGACTTGCCTTACTCTCTTTTGTGAGTCTTCTCCTTTCTGTGAGAAGCTTTTTCTTCTTCTGATAACATAGATGCAATGTCTTCACAAGCTGAGCCAAGATTATGCTCTGATACCACTGTAATATTCCCAAATGGGAAAAGCAACAATATAGCTCACAATAATGGAAATAAAAACAAGTATTAACACATTACATATGAGCTAAATGATAGATCCATGTTATTAAGTATAACAACAACAAATGTATACAATATATTGGAGGAAAAACCCCTCAAGCTAGGCAAGAAAAGCCTCCATCAACCAAAAGCACATTTACATGAGATGCAACTGCTACACAAAATGTCTAAAGCAAGTACAACGCAGTTTTAATGGCTAATACTGCAGCTAGAAAATGTAAATGAATGGATCTGATAATAAAATGATCATACAAGGCCAAAAATATAGATCTATGCTCCCATACACATTTCCTAGATAACCTAGGAAGGGTTTCTAGAAATACTCACAATAAAAATGGTGAATCTAAAGCCCTAGGGTTGATGGGTCACTGCAACTGCAGCACAAGAGGAGGTGGCTAAAACTAATGTAGATCTGAATGGACTCCTACAATATACTATTTCAATGAAGCGTTGATCCCTTCAATGGAAAGTAAACACTCCCAATGGAGCACTGAACTCACCCCTATGTAATATTCCTAAAATTTAGTTTTTAGCTAAATGGAATATTATAGATTATTTTATCACTAGGTAGGTGGATAAATGGGTGGGGAGGCCCATAAATCTCCTTAGCAGCAATAGAAACACTTAAAGTGTGAAAGGAGACCTTTTAAGAAGCTAAATAAATCACCTTTAAATATGAACAGGGGTTGGATCATGTTGAACATGTCAACTTTGACCAAGTCAACAATGTTGTTATGAAGGAGTGGACATTAAATGAGGAATAACGCAGTTTTGGAGAGAGATTGATTGCATGGAGGAAATGACCTAATTGAGTGGGGCCAAGGGAAAGGAAGCTCATAACTTATATAAGGAAGAGGATGGAAGCAATATTGGTTATTTTTTGGATTATTATTTTGTATGTGGTTTGTTTAGACTTATTGCATTCTTCAGTTGTTTAGTTGATATTGCTCTGTTGTTTAGCACCGAGTGTTCCCGGGCGGGAATCCCACCTCTTTCCTTGAGAGGCCTCTTGGAAGAGTATTTCATTTCATTTCCACATTCAAGCTTAAGTCCAAGCTACATCTTTCTTCATCGGCGTAGTTTCTACAGGATATCGTGCTACGTTGCAGGGTGCAACAATGGAGAGTTAGATCGGGTGTCTTCAGAGCTAGTTTTGCAATGGAGGAATATTTCCATCCATTAGAAGGCCTGTAAAGAAGCCCCTTGAGTTTTATTGACACATTTAGTAGCAGGCTAAGTAGAATTTATCCCCTATAGTGCAGTTTCAGCCCAGATCTGCATTATTTTAGGGAGGAGTTGCAGGGAGGAGTTGCAGGGGTAGTTGCAGTGGTTGTTTTGGGAGGTGATTTCTTCAATAGAGGAGCCATTATTTCATCCGGAGGATCTATTGGAGAAGAGATGTAGGTTTCTACATCAGCTTCATCCATATCTTCTCATTTCTGTTATTGCAGCATATCTTCAGCCCTAGGGTTGCAGCTTACATTGGCACATTGTGTGTATTTTTTGGAAACCCTCTTGGGTTGTCTTGGAAAGTTGATCTAGTGCCCAGATATATATTTCTAGACTCTATTGGGGCCTATATCAGTATTTTTATATCATTCTATCATGTCCAATTGTATTTATACCCAATATTACTGTGCTGTAGTAGTTCTCCAGCATTTTGTATAGCAGCAACATCTCACTTTTGAGAGTGTTTATGTATTGGAGGCTTGTGTGATCACATTCTATGATTGGTGCCTCATTGTTTTGTACTTATTTTCTGCATATATGATCAATAATATGGCTTTATATTGGTCTCATGATTTCATGTGTTAAATACTTGCTGCTACTTTCACTTTATGAACTATATTGTTGCTTTCCCTATCTGGGAATATTACAATGGTATTAGAGCATAATCTTGGCTCAGCTTGTGCATTCAGCCAATATGTCACCATAAGGAGAAGCTTATCACAAGAAAGGGAGATATCAAGAAGATGAGAAGGGATATGTGTAGGGAATATCCAAGGGGGTTTGAATATGAAGCAAGCCCTAGTTTTTTTTCATGATGGGTGTGAGCATGCAACCACACATTATGATCCACAGCGCAGTCTTATGGCCAGATTTTCTGCAAGAAATATGGAGGAAAAAGATGCACCAAAGGAGGAGACTTTGAGTGATTATCTTCAAGAGTATGAATCTCAACCTTGGAGATTCAAGGAGCACTTGAACTTCCAAGATTTTTTCCAACTCAAGGAGGAAAGAAGACCCTAAAATCACAACGGAAGAAGAAGAGGTAGATTCTTTCTACCAAATATTGATGGGTCATCCACATGCACAGCCAAGGATTGGATAGAGAAACTAGACTCATACTTGCAGCTACATCAAGTCTCATAAAAGGAAGCCCTTAGGATAGCAGCGCTGCATCTTAAAGGTAAGGCTTATACTTGGTGGTTTTATGAATCTTCTTCATTTAATCATGCAAATATAGCTACTTATGCAAGATTCACTAAGAGATTAGTGAAGAGATTTGATGGAAAATAATATAAAACATATTTGATTGAGCAAACAAAATCTAAACACTCACAAATTTTTCATGAGTTGGAGAGATCCATTACACCAACTCCACTTCAGATTTCTATGAAGGGGGATAGAAACTTGTATGATACCTTTCCAAGGGCAAGATCCCCATTGCAGGAAGAGATTCCTTTTCAAAAAGAAGACATGGATATTCCTCCTTCAAGGGAAGACCAAGATCTAGGGTCTCTCATTATTGATGAGGTATTTTCAAATATTGATGAGGAGGAAGAGCGGAGAGAAGGTAACAATGATGTCACTTCAGGTGGAGGACCATCACCTCATGGGGGTGGGTATGAAGCTATTGCTTCAATTAGAGGAGCTTTTTCATATTTGCAAAAGGTTCCCAAGGAGCAGCATGTGACAGTAGTAACAAGCAGTAAGACCTTGATGGAAGGAGGAGAAGAAAAGGTGGGTCAGCATCAAAGGATGGAAAGCATGCACCCTTGTTTATTTCAAGGGATTTATATACAGAAGAAGGAGACTAGTTTGTGCAGTAAAAGGAGGGACAAATCAATCCACTCACCTATACAGTCTAATTTAGACTTTGATGTCTCATTACATGGAGGCATTCCACTCGGGAGACCACCAGATCAAGAGATGAGAGACATCTCACCACTAATTGATCGAGGAGGGGTGAGAACCTTGGGAGGATTTGGCACAGCGCAAAGAGTCTTGGGTAGGCTCAAGGAGGAGGGACACATTCTCCCAATATCATCATTACCCACTCTCATCAGCTATTCTGCGCTAGGAGAAGATGTTTCTGAGATGGAGGATGGCACCATCATGGTGCAAGGAGACCACTCCATGGCAGGGTAGAACATGAGGATAATTCCCCATAGGGAGGAATCTTCCCCATTTTTTAGAGAAGGGTGGCCACTCATGCATGCATTAGCCAGACTTAGGAGATTTTGGAGAGGTGATAGCTTCCTATGGAAGACTAACCTCCAAAAGCTTCCACCTCCACTTGAGCATGATCAGCTACAAGAGATGCGGCAGGAACATGTTAGCAGCATACCGGTGCTTGACTTTGGCATAGGAGATGTCAAGGAAGAAGGAAACCACATGGCATGGGCTACACATTATAGATCAGCAGCGCTGTCATTAGAGAGTTTAGAGCCTTATTAGAGATCACAACTATTGGTGGAATACTCCAAGGATCTCTTTACATGCAAGATACTTGATGACCAATTACCAGATGGAGGATACATATTGAGAGACGGGGTCATCCTTTATCAGGACAGGATCTTCTTGGCTATAGCCTCAAAGCTCAAGGACAAACTATTACATGCAGCCTATGAGATCTTGTTTTCCAATCCCACTAGTTTCATTAGATCATGCCATACTATCTTGGAGGGATTCATGTGGGAAGGATTAAAATAAGAGATGCACTATCATATGAGGAAGTGCATGTATTATTTGGAGGGTGAGGAGAAACATAAATCTTTGGGAAGAGTTATCATCACCACCTCCTTACTCATTGGGTGTGAGAGGGAGCTCATCCATGAGATACCTCACTAGTTTGAACCAAGTATATGGTAAGGGTTGTATTTCTGAGCATCATGATATCTTTACTATATACTTGCATTTTCTTACCACTCATGTGCAGGGCATTGCTCCAAGAGGGGGAACTATTTCCTATTGGCTTCATGGGATACTTGGGGCCATGAGCAGTGATGATGTTGGCCACTCCCTAGAATTTTTTGGGGAAAAGATGTATTCTTCATGGTGTGCTTCATTGACACCAAACATCATACACCTCTTCTAAGCATGCAAGAAGAATGGGGTAGCAAACAAGTGGTGGGAGGAACACTTGTTATATCATATTCTATGGTAGTTAGGAGCAAAACTATGCTAGTTTCACTTGAGGGACCATTGCCCTTCCCCAATACTACACATGGCAGCTAACATAACTTGGATTTTGATCCCATATGTTTATGTTGTTCTTATCTTTGTTGAGAAAATGATTGGAGGGAAGGCACATGGAATGGATGTGTCCAATGGGAAAGACCTTTCCCACACTTTTTATGTTTCATGCTTCAAGGGGAGTATGGGAAATGTTATGGCCACTATAGTGGATCACTTGTTTCTTTATGAGGTGAGCCATATGACTGTTGGGAGCACTTGGGATATGCCTCTCATGGACATTTGGAGGAACTTTTCTATGAATTACGATGATGGAAGGTGATTCATTTCATTTGGATGATAGCATGGAGTTGGGAGCCTCCAATTGGGAATGAGATCTCCTATGCTTGTCATCACTCCTACGTTGGAGAGGCCATTAGACAACAAGAAAGTTTCCATATAGACCTTCCATTTTCTCATGATGAGAACCATTTGGTTTATCCACCAAAGGCCAACTTACACATTTGGGAGGAACCATTGGAAGACAAAATTGTTGTAGAAAATCTGAAGCAGTGGTGGAGACTACTAGATGAGGAGGCCACAAGAGGAGGAGGGGAGAATTTTTCTCAACTCTTACAGTTTCTTGAGTAAAAGCAAAATTTTGGAGGGGAGGACTGTAATATTCCTAAAATTTAGCTTTTAGCTAAATGGAATATTATAGATTATTTTTTCACTAGGTAGGTGGATAAATGGGTGGGGAGGCCCATAAATCTCCTTAGCAACAATAAAAACACTTCAAGTGTGAAAGGAGACCTTCTAAGCAGCTAAATAAAACACCTTTGAGTATGAACAAGGGTTGGATCATGTTGAACAGGTCAACTTTGACCAAGTCAACATTGTTGTTATGGAGGAGTGGACATTAAATGAGGAATAACGTAGTTTTGGAGGGAGATTGATTGCATGGAGGAAATGACCTAATTGAGTGGGGCCAAGGGAAAGGAATCTCATAAATTATATAAGGAAGAGGATGGCAGCCATATTGGTTATGTTTTGGATTATTATTTTTTATGTGGTCTGTTTAGACTTCTTGAATTCTTCAGTTGTTTAGCACCAGGTGTTCCTGAGCGGGAATCCCACCTCTTTCCTTGAGAGGCCTCTTGGAAGAGCATTTAATTTCATTTCCACATTCAAGCTTAAGTCCAAGCTACAACTTTCTTCATCAGTGTAGTTTCTGCAGGATATTGTGCTGTGTTACAGGGTGCAGTCGTGGAGAATTAGATCGGGTGTCTTCAGAGCTAGTTTTGTAGTGGAGGAAGATTTACATCCATTGGAAGGCCAGTAAAGAAGCCCCTTGAAATTTATTGACACATTTAGCAGCAAGCTAAGGAGCATTTATCCCCTACAGCGTAGTTTCAACCCAGATCTGCATTATTTTAGGAAGGAGTTGCAGGGGTAGTTGCAGTGGTTGTTTTGGGAGGTGATTTCTTCAGTAGAGGAGTCATTCTTTCATCCAGAGGATCTATTGGAAAAGAGTTATAGGTTTCTACATCAACTTCAGCCATATCTTCTCATTTATGTTATTGCAGCATATCTTCAGCCCTAGGGCTGCAACTTACATTGGCACATTGTGTGCATTTTCCGGAAACCCTCTTGCGTTGTTTTGGAAAGCTGATCTAGTGCCCAGATCTATATGTCTAGACTCTATTGGGGCCTACTGTAGTGCTCAACTTAGTGTTCCTAAATTGAGGTCATTAATTGTCAACCAGGGCTAGCAAACTGCTAAAGTGAGGTGCACCATATGTGTCTAGGTATCTGTTTCTCACTACGTTGTGTTTTGTGTTTTTCTGATGTTTTTGGTTTTATGGTTTTATGTTAAAAAGGAAAGCACTAAATGTTGATGAAGGACAGTTGTTGGACATACTAAAAACATAGCAAAACCTATTCTAAACTGTGCATGGTACTAAAGAACAGAAAATGCAAAGTTTGATAAGGACTCATAGCAAGGAACTAAACCACAACATGAACTCAATAACTCATAACATAAACCCATCCAATTCATTCATTAGAAATATGTTGGAATAGATTGAGAAAAGGACAAGTTTAGTGCAAATGAAGTTCTCCTAAATAAACAATCATCTTATAATATTACAAAGAATCGCACCCATGACTAGAAGTTTATTGGAACACAATTGGAAAAGATTATTTGTAGCACAATAAGATTTCCACTCTACCTTAACTTATAATGCTAAGATTAATTCATTCTGCAGCTCAACTTGTCACTGCTAAGCCTCATCCGAAAGTTAGAGATTTTCTATAATAGTTTTGGGAAAAGGCTTATTTGTGAAATTTCAAAAGACTACAGAACAATCAAGGCCTTAAACTAATATCACTAATTCCTGTCCATATGATGATGCATTAATAGAAAGTCAGAACAAGATTAGTTTTTAAACAATGAAGGTCGTGAAGTCTAATTTTGACAGTCAACACAACTTAAAGAATAATGAATGACACTGAACTAGAATGCAATTGATCAAACTTGAAACATAGTGACCACAACTAAACTAAAATGTCATTAACCTAACTTGAAATACAGTGAACTGGAACTGAACTAGAATGCCACTAATCTAACTTGAAATGCAGTGAATTAAAACTGAACTAGAGTGCCATTATCAAACTTGAAATATAGTGACAGAATTAAACTAGAATGACATCTACCTCCGGAGTGCTACAACTAGACTAAAGATGCAACTAATTACTGGAATGTTTCAGCTCTGTCTCATTCAGAATTAGTGGTATTTTGGAATAGTTTGTAGAACAGGACTGGTTGCAACATGTTATGTAAATGAGCATGAAAGCATAAAATTCAACAAAACACAACAAAGCTCTAAAACACCACAGCTATGTCTCATCCGAAGTTAGTGATATTTTGGAAGAGTTTATAAGATCATGACTAGCTGTAACAACTGATGTAATTGAGCACAAAATCATAAAGTTAAGAGAAATGCAACTAACTCCTAAATACTACAGTTATCTCTCATTCACTGTTTAGTGATATTTTGGAATAACTTGTGAGAATAAGACTGATTGTAGCATCTAAAGCAAATAAGTAAAGGAACACAAAGTTCGGAAAATTAATTAAACTAGGAATGAAACAAGGCTAAGTTACTTATCTAAATCTTATGAAAAAAGCTTCTCAGGTAGCAGGGGCCCTCTACCACCGGATTAGCACGCAAATCTGCTCAAGATTGACTCAGCTCGTGCAATAAAGTGATGCTTCTTTCATTAAAGGAGAAATATTTCAAAACAGAGTATCACGGTTCTCTGAGATCTAGCAACAAAACAAAATCTAACCAACAGTTTCTCGGTCTCCCGAGTCATACTTATAATGAAATTACATAACTACTCTTGAGAAAAACAGGGATAAGTGTCTTTCCCACTTCTAATCAAATTAAAACTCTTATTAATAGTCTTGTGCTTTACTGCGGACATCTGTAGAGTCCGTGTTTTGATAGGAAACTACTTCTCTTCTACGTGCATAACCGCTTGGAGACTTTAACTCAGACTTCGTGGGGAGCAAGAGATGATGGGGAAGTGTTGTGGATTTCACCCATATGCCTTTTTCTTTGTAGTGACACCTGGAACCTACGTAAACATGAGGATAGCTGCAGAACAGACGACTGGCTACGGAATGTCTGTATTTTGTAGCCGAGTCTTAGTCAAAAATTACTACAACAACAAAATCATGAAAACATAGCAAGTTAGTCATTATATAAATTCTTAAAGCAATTTTAATTAATCCTATTGATCATTTAAGCCTGTAATTGATGAGGGACAAAGAAAATGAAGTGGAATGTGGTGAAAGAGAAGAACATCTTTGGGGCTCATCATACCCCCACTGCAAGGTTTTTGCATGTGCTCATGCAACTACTCCATGTACTCTGAGACCTCTGCTAGGACATCCAACCCTCTTCTTCTACTTTTCCTGACAGTCAATGGTCTCCTAGGCTTCCTTATGACTAACTTGAATCTTAAATTTGTAAGTGCCCTGATTAACTTTTTGTTTTTCTTCTTCAATTTTTCATTGGCCTTGTACAATTTCTCCATTTGTAAAGACAGAGTTGAATTTATATCACTTTTTAGTTTCACCTTCTCCCTCAAAATGTCATTCTCATTCTTGATATGCCTATTGAGTACTTCTAACTCATACCTATCTCTTCTTAGCACATCAATTTCAGATTTTGGTGGGCTAGGAGTTCTGTCTCTACTTTCTGAAGCTCTCCTCTCTAATGACTCAATATAATTGTAAATTTGTTGTTGTGCTGGGTCAATTTCTGGAGTTTCTTCATCCTCAATTTTTATGATCCCTGTTTGTCTAACCTCTGTTTTCTTTAGTATACCTCTAAGTCTGTGGCTCTGTCTTGGTTGAGATGGCCCTTCTCCTCTGTCTTTGGCATATTTTCTTATTATTCTCTCCTTCTTAAGCTGCTTCTTTATTTGAGCCAATTTCTTAGAAATCATCTCTTCATTGTCCTCTTGAATTGATTTACCAGTTTCAACTTCAATAGCTTTGGAAATTTCCCTTCTCCTGCTTCTTCTTGTAGGTTTGCTTTCAGGTGGAGATTCTTTGGGTTCCTCAAAATGGTTCCTCACTAG
The DNA here is from genome assembly GCA_034641835.2 of Pinus albicaulis. Classification (NCBI taxonomy): domain Eukaryota; kingdom Viridiplantae; phylum Streptophyta; class Pinopsida; order Pinales; family Pinaceae; genus Pinus; species Pinus albicaulis. Next base: position 706,319,253 of record CM076580.1, on the reverse strand, counting down.
AAACTCTTCCCAATTATCTCCCATTTTCCTCAAATTATGTTCAATTAAGATTTTGACTAAACCATGGTGATACAAAGTTGTTTCTAGAAATTGAACCCTTTTTTGAACATTTGAGGCCATTCTTTTCAAACTATGAAATAGGAAAAACGGCAAATTAATTCCCTCATCTAAGAAATGCATCATTAACCGAATATCATAGACATAGAGGGTACCAAATCTGCCTTCACAAGTTATAAATTTTTGTAAAATGAGCAACATGTTCCTCCACTTATTCTTTAGTGTCGAGCTAGGAATAACCTTTAAAAAAATGGAAACATCCATACCTGGAGTTTTAAGCATTTGCCTCCATGTTTTGTTATGAAATTCCCTATTTTTGAACCACCTTTCTCCTTGCATGGGTAATTTTGTTGCCTCTGCAATGAAAGCCTCTGGAACAATGAATTTAATGTCTCATATTTCGACCTCAACTCCATTGAAGGACCATGCAAATGTTTTAGTCACCTCTTTGTGAAAACCACTGAACTTTTCCAAGAATTGCAACCACCCTGCTTGCTGTAACATTTCTCTGATTTGTGGATAACCCTCCAAGTACTTGGTTCCAACCAGTTCAGTCCTCACTATGAGACCCATAGCTTTTCTTCCAACCTTCAGTTTACTGCTCTTCTGCTCACGGTGAGAATGGCTGTTAAAGAGTTGTTTTTGCCCCACAGATGCTTCCTCTGTTTTTACAGACCGGAATGGCTAAGAATTGGCTACGGAAAGAAATGATATGGAGTGGTTATGAAATGAGTATAATATGGTGAGGTGATTCATATGAGTTGAAAGCTAACACGGAAGAAAATACCGCGGAGATATTTCGTGAGAAATTCAAAAATCATCATTAAATACTTCGGCCTAATGACGTGACTGATCAAATCACTTCAGTACTTTAATTGTTAAGTTTTAAATGATGATCAAATATGGCAAGATGGAAGGGTTTTTGTCCAAAGTTTTTATGATGGATTTAATAGGCATGATCAACACGACTAACGAAAATTACTTTTCGAATCATACATGACTTAACTATACTAAAATTTTCATGATCTGTCATATAATAATTTCATAACTTTTACCTTGCCTTTCCTTTGATTTTTTTGTGGTTTTGATATGCCTTGTCCTCCTTTGAAAATCTTTGATCTTTAGTCCTCATAACTTCTTTGATTTTTCTTGTTGTCTTGGATATGCAGGATCAATTTGTTGCTCAATCAAGTGATTACTGGATAGTGCCTTCAGGATCTCTGGCTGCAGAATGTCTGTCTGGCTGCAGAATGTCTGTCTAGTTGCAGAATGTCTGACTGATTGCATAATGTACCTGAGAAGCCTTGAAATGGAATGTTTTGAAGCATGAATGGAATGTTGGAATGTTTTATGAAATGAGTTAAAAATGGATAATGAAATATTGTGCAATGGAGTATGGGTGAAGTGAATAATGGAATGAAATGAATCACAATTATGAAGTGGAGTGAAAAAGTGACCTGCAGTTTCTGATCTGTATTATTCAATTGCAGAAAGAAATCAATCTTAAAACTCTGAGATGGAAATGAGGTGGACCATGGAATGAAATGAATGAAGTATGGATGAATGAAATGAAATGGAGTATGAAATGAAATGGAGTATGGATGAATGGAGTGAAATGGATCATAATTGGGATATGAATCACTTATGTTTTTATGATAGCTGTTTGCAGAGAAAAAAAACAAACTTGAAAAGCTAAAGTGTCAGAAAGATCCTGATTTTCACTCTATCTTTTCTGTATAAACATGCTAATCAGAGATTAGTTTTCATGTTTATACTTCTTCCCTTTTTTTTTCTTTTTTTCTTTTTTTTCAAATATCTGACTTCAAAAAATTCAATTAAGTTGATGAAGAAGAAAAATTCTTCTTCATTAACTTCATATCACTGTTTTCCTGGAATATCTTGACAAATTCTTCTCTTGGAAGTGTCTTGTGATACAGCTTCAATCTATGACCATTTACAAGAAAAGTGACCTTCTCTTCATCTATTGTCCTGATTTTTATTGCTCCATTATCAAAAATTCTTATAATTTCGTATGGCCCAAGCCAATGTGTTTGGAATTTACCTTGAAAATCCTTGAACTTTGAATCAAACAAGAGAGCCCAGTCACCTTCTTTGAACTTCTTTTCTTTGATGTACTTATCATGCCATCTAGTCCTTTTCTGTTGGACTATACTTGTTTTATGAACTGCATCTTGTCTGATCTCATCCAATTCATTAATATGCTCCAATCTGTGCTTTTGTGCCTCTGTTAGATCAAGTCCTAGCTGAACTTCCATTTTAAAAGTTTGAATCTGAAACTCTATGGGAAACAAAACTTGTTTTCCATAAACAAGTTCATAGGGAGTATGACCTGTTGTGCTTCTCCATGTAGTTCTATAGGCCCACAAGGCTTCAAGAAGCCTGTCTGACCAATCTCTTCTATGTAAATGAACAGTCTTTGTTAGGATTCCTTCAATGACTTTATTGGTAGATTCCACTTGACCATTTTCTTGTGGATGATAGGGAGTAGATTTTATGTGTCTGATTTTGTACCTCTCCATCATTTGTTCCACTAGCCTTGATGTGAATTGAGCTCCTTGATCTGTAACAATTTCCCTTAGGACACCAAAACGAGTAAAAATATCCTCAAAAAGAAAATTAACTACAGATGCTTCAGTAGCAAAAAGTAATGGCTTGGCCTCTACCCATTTGGTAACATAATAAGTGCAAACTAATATATATTTCTTTTGTCTTGATGGAGGACTAATAGGTCCTACAAAATCCAAAGCCCATTTTTCAAAAGGTTCAATATGTACCTGAGGCTGCAATGACATCTCACCTGAAGGAGAAGGTTTCCCTACCCTTTGGCAACTATCACACCTTTTGACATACTCTTTAGCATCTTTAAAAAGGGATGGCCAATAGTATCCTAAATGAAGGATCTTATAGGTTGTTCTTTTATCAGCAAAGTGTTTGCCACAAGGTTCATCATGACATGCCTTGAGAATCTCAGGCATCTCATCTTCCCGAACACATCTCCTAATGATAAAATTTGGACCTGTCTTGTATAACTCATTAGCTACCCATGAATATTTTGCACTGTCATAAATGATATTTCTTTTGTCTCTTGCATTCATTATTGAAGGAAATTTCCCTGAAACTAAATAATTAGCAATGTCAGCAAACCAAGGAGTTTGAGTAGAAATTGCAAAAAGATATTCATCGGGGAATTGATCTTCAACTGGGGTATTGTCTTGGATGTTTTGGAGTCTAGATAGGAAATCGGCTACTGTGTTTTGTTTTCCAGGCCTATCTAGAATGGTAATGTTGAATTATTTTAAAAGCAATAACCATCTTATGACTCTGCCATTAGTAATTGATTTGTTCATTAAATATCTAATTGCAGAGTGATCTGTGTGAACAAAAGTTTCATATCCTGTTATATAATGTCTGAATTTGTTTGTGGAATGAACAACAGCTAAAAACTCTTTTTCAGTTACAGTATAGTTTAACTCTGAAGGAGTCAAATTTTTACTAGTATAGTAGATGGCATAAGGAATCAGGTCTTTTTGTCCCAATATTGCTCCTAGAGCTGTATCTGAGGCATCTGTTGAAATATGAAAAGGTAACTTCTAGTTAGGTCCCCTTAAAATAGGTGCTTCAGAGATTTTTGTTTTCAAGGTCTCAAAGGCTAACTGGAAATCGGGATTCCACTTGAATTCATAGTCTTTGGTAAGTAATTTGAAAAGTGGAGATGCTATCTTGGTGAAGTTTTCTATAAACCTTCGATAATACCTTGTAAATCCAAGAAAACTCCTAACATATTTTTGACAACTTGGAATAGATAAGTTAGAGATGACTTCAAATTTTGACTCATCAACTCTAATCCCATCCCCTAAAATGTGATGTCCTAAAACAATTCCTTCAGTAAACATCATAAAACACTTCTCATGACTTAGTGAAAGATTTGCTTCTTTACATCTCTTTAAGACTTTTTCCAAGTTTGCTAAAGCTTCTTCAAATGTGTTTCCATAAATTGTGAAATCATCCATATATACCTCTACACAATCATGTATTAGATCTGAAAAAATTCCTAGTAATTCCCTTTGAAATGTTGCGGGTGCATTGCATAGTCCAAATGGCAATACCCGGTAAGCATAGGTACCCCAAGGACATGTAAATGTGGTTTTATCTTGATATTCCAATGCTACTTGGATTTGATTATAACCACTAAACCCATCTAAAAATGAGAAGTAATTTTTGTCGGCTAATGTATCTAATACCTGATCTATGAAAGGTAAGGGAAAATGATCTTTAAGAGTAGCTTTTTTTAATTCCTGGTAGTCAATACATACCCTCCATTTACCATTTTTCTTTGGCACAATTACCAAAGGAGAAACCCACTGACTATCTGAAATGGGATAGATAAAGTTGACATTTAATAATTTCTGCAATTCTTCCTTAACAATCTCCCTAAGATTTGGATTCATCCTTCTCTGAGGTTGTCTGATTGGTTTACAATTTTCCTCTATGTAGATGTGATGAGTGCAAGTCTTAGGGCTTATCCCTTTCATATCAGTGTACTCCCATGCATATGCGGAAGAATGTCTCTGTAATATCTTGACTAGCTCTTCTTGTTGAGATTTCTCTAGGTTCTTGTTTATGTTTAAAGTTTTGCCTGGAAATATCTCAATTGTAGAGCTGCCAAATTTATCCATGGAATAGAGAGACATCTGCCTTGATGACAAAAAATCAATGTTGGATTCTTCTTGAAATTGTTCATGTTTATATTCCGAAGAGGATTCAAATTTTTCCAAGGTATTCAGAATCTGGCTATCTTCACTAATTTCTGAAATTATGAAGAGAGGTTGTAAGTCTTCTTCATCCTCTATCCATTGAGTATCATCTAATTCTGTAATTGTTCTTGCTGGAGGATACAAGGTAAATTTCATGGTTGAACTACCATCAGAGATGTACATATCACCGGATCTACAGCTAATGAAAGCATCAGCTATAGCCAACCAAGGTCTTCCTAATATAATAGGATGTCCTCCTAGATTATTCTTAGGAGTTAGGATCATAAAATCCACAGGATACTCCCAAGAGTCTAGGGACACTGGAATATCTTCTACTACCCCATCGGGTTTGATCACAGATCTGTCTGCTAATTGTAATAATGTGGGTGTAAAAATAAGATTAGGAAGTTTCATTTTATCCATGATTTGTCTACTCATGATATTGATTGCTGCTCCTAAATCAATAAGTGTATTTTGGATCTCAATTCCATTGATGTGAATTTTGACAACTGGATTTCCTGGGTCTAGATAATTTGGAATAGCAATCTTACCCATCATGATATCTGTTATTTTTCCTGCCAGTTGAATTTTCTTTGTCTCTCTTATTCTTTTTCTTGTTTTCTTCATGCTCAACTCCTTTATTGTTTTTGCTAAGATTGGAATTTCCTTGATGGCTTGCAATAATGGGATCTTAATACAAACATTTCTCAACTCATCTAGGAAATCATAATTAGGAACCATAATTTGTTTTTCTACACCCCTATCAATTTGTAATCTTTCTGGGAAGGGAGGTGTAGAAGTGGATGTTGATGGATGCTCTAATATAGGAGTTGAAATTATTGGTTCTTTTTGTTTTGATTTTTCAATGTTTGTGTCTTGGAAAGTTGTGTTCTCTCCAAGACTTTTATTTATCAGTAGAGAATCTTCCTCGGAATTGTCTTGCTCTTGTATGATTACAGAAGGTTTCCTCTTTTCAAGTATTCTTCCAGACCTAAGTTGAACATCACTAAGGTCTAAATGAGTGATCAAATAAGTTGGAAACTGTTGGCCTTCTATCATGTATGTATTCTAAGGATTTTTATTGTTGGGGTTTGGTATGGGTTGGGCAGGCAACTGATTTGTTTTCTGAGGAAATGGTAATGGAAGTGGTTGATTTTGATGTTGTGGATTTTGAGGATTTTGTTGAGAATTTTGTTGAAAATTTTGTTGAGGAGGGAAATGTGGATATGGTGGATAGGATGGTGGATATTGATAATACTGAGAGTATCTTCTATAGGGATTTTGTGCTCCTTGCACCCAATTTTGTGATTGATTTTGAAATTGGGGCCAAGGTTGCTGCCAAGGATTCCAATTTGGTGGGGGTTGATTATACATCTGATCATGAAATCCTTGTGTTTGAGGTCCTTGCCAAGGCCTCCTATAGACAAAATTGAGAGATTCTGTGGAACTTGTAGGAGTATCTTCTTAAAAGATAGCTTTAAGACCAGGAAGTGAAGGACAACTCTTGGTCTCATTTTTTTCTGAACAAATTACACAGGTCTCCACAAATTTGGCATCCAAAGGGCACTCTCTCAAGGCATGTTTCTTTCTACATTTGGGACAAAAGATTACTAAGGCATCAGATTCATTTTTTTTCTTGTTTTGTAACTTAAGGGTGTCTATCTGTTCACTAAGACTCCCCAAGATATAATATTTGAACTCATCAAGCATATGTCCTATTTCTGCCCTACTTACTGTCCCAGAAGCAGACTTACTTGCCCTTGCAAGAGCACGGTCTCTTGGTCCTTTCACAGTTTTAGATTTCCCTCTTGAAAGGTTGATACATAATTCAGCTATTTCAGGTAATGTGAGCTAAGATATATCCCCTTTTCCCATCATGTTAAGGATATCTAACCATTCATCCCTAATTGTCTTCAACGAGAGAGATTTCAAAGTGTCTTGGTCTAGGTTTTCCATTTTTGCTCTTTTGATGTTGTAGTTAAATCTCTGCAACAAATCTTCCAGATTTTCATCTTCTTTTTGTAGCATTTTAAACACTTCCTCCTTATGGTTGACTGGCATACAGTAATCCAAATACTTCTATATAAATGCTTGTTTCATGTCTTCCCATGTCCTAATAGAACTGCTGATCAAACTCATAAACCACTTCAATGCTGCTCCTTTCAATGTTGAAGGAAATAGTTTAAGTTTTTGAGCATCTTGTAAGTAGTCATAGGTTCTACACAAGACTTCAAATTCAAATAGGAAGGTTTCAGGATCTTCAGTTTTAAGTCCATAAAATTTTGGAAGGACAGAGGGTGAAATGTTTTTCATAGTTGTATTGGTTTCTTCATCTACTATAGAAAACCCAAAAGAGCTTCCCATTTCTCTTCTACCTCTTCCTTTGCCTCCTTCTCCTTCTGCACCTCTACCTCCTTCTCCTCTACCTCTACCTCTACCCCCTCCAAATAGTGTGTGTTATCCATTAAAAACTCCTCCTCCCCCTTCTTCTGCCATAGTTGATTCTTCTGTAGAAGTTGAAAAGTTTATGTCCCTAGCAGGGGTTCCTGAATCTTCTTCTAAGACAGGCTCAGTGGGTAAAGTAGAAGGTCTTTCTAATGGAATATCTGATCTTAAGTTCTCTAGAAGTCTAGGATCAGTAAAGGATGGAATGTGGGTTTGAGTTGGAGGTGTGCTGGCTCTAGGTCTTGGTGAAACAAGTGGTGTTCTAGGAATCAAGCTTCTTCTTCTTATGAATCTACCCCTTGAGTCTCTTTCTCTACGCATATCATTGTTTTTGGGTGGTAAGAAACAAGGCTACCTAGTTACACTTCCCTGGAAATGACGCCAAAATGTAGTGCTCAACTTAGTGCTCCTAAATTGAGGTCATTAATTGTCATCAGGGCTAGTAAACTGCTGAAGTGAGGTGCACTATATGTGCCTAGGTATCTGTTTCTCACTACGTTGTATTTAGTATTTTTTCTGATGTTTTGGTTTTATGATTTTATGTTAAAAAGGAAAAGAACTAAGTGTTGATAAAGAGAAGTGGATGGTTACACTAAAACAGAGCACAACCTATTCTAAACTGTATATGACACTAAAGAACAGCAAATGCAAAGCTTGATAATGAATCCTAGTAAGGAAATAAATCACAACATGAACTCAATAACTCATAGCATGAACTCATCCAATTCATTCATTAGGAATATGTTGGAATAGTTTGAGAAAAGAACAAGTTTAATACAAATGAGGTTCTCTTAAGGACACAATCATCTTACAATATTACAAAGAATCTCATCCATGGCTAGAGGTTTATTGGAACACAATTGAAAAGATTATTTGTAACACAATAATATTTATACTCTGAATTGACTTGTAATGCTAAGATTAGTCCATTCTGCATCTCAACTTGTCACTAGTAAGCCTCATCTAAAAGTTAGAGATTTTCTATAATAGTTTTGGGAAAAAGCCTTATTTGTGAAATTGCAAAAAGTTGCAAAACAATCAAGGCCTTAAACTGATATCACTAATTCATTCTTGTCCATATGATGATGCATTAATAGAAATTCAGAACAAGATTAGGTTGTAAATAATGAAGGCCATGGAATCTAATGTTAACAGTTAATACCACTTAAAGAACAATGGATAACATTGAACTAGGATGCAATTGATCAAACTTGAAACACAGTGACCACAACTAAACTAAAATTCCATTAACCTAACTTGAAATACAGTGAAAAAAATTGAACTAGAATTCCACTAATCTAACTTGAAATGCAGTGAATTAAAACTAAACTAGAGTGCCATTATCAAACTTGAAATATAGTGACATAATTAAACTAGAATGACATCTACCTCTGGAGTGTTACAACTAGACTAAAGATGCAACTAATCACTGAAATGTTTCAGCTCTGTCTCATTCAGAATTAGTGGTATTTTGGAATAGTTTTTAGAACAGGACTAGCTGCAACATGTTATGTAAATGAGCATGAAAGCATAAAATTCAACAAAACACAACAAAGCTCTAAAACACCACAGCTATGTCTCATCCGAAATTAGTGATATTTTGGAAGAGTTTATAAGATCATGACTAGCTGTAACAACTAATGTAATTGAGCATATGAACGTAAAAATAACTCCTAAAATACTACAGTTACACCTCATTCGACATTAGTGATATTTTGTAAGAGTACATAAGAACAAGACTAAACTGTAGCATCCATTGCAAGTGAATATAAAACGCAAAGTTCAGAAAGTCAATTGAACTAGGAATGAAATGAGGCTAAGTTACTTATCTAAATCATATGAACAAATCTTCTCAGGTAGCAAGGGCCCTCTACCACCGGAGTAGCACGCAAATCTACTCAATATTGACTCAGCTCGTGCAATAAAATGATGTTTCTTTCATTAAAGGAGAAATTCTTCAAAACAGAGTATTTACGGTCTTCAAAGATCTAGCAACAAAACAAAATCTAACCAACAGTTTCTCGGTCTCCCGAGTCATACTTATAATGAAATTACATAAATACTCTTTGATAAAAATAGGGATAAGTTTATTTCCCAATTCTAATCAAATTAAAACTCTTATTAACAGTCTTGTGCTTTACTGCGGACATCTGTAGAGTCCGTGTTTTGATAGGAAACTGCTTCTCTTCTACGTGCATAACCGCTTGGAGACTTTAACTCAGACTTCGTGGGGAGCAAGAGATGATGGGGAAGTGTTGTGGATTTCACCCATATGCCTTTTTCTTTGTAGTGACACCTGGAACCTACGTAAACATGAGGATAGCTGCAGAACAGATGACTGGCTACGGAATACCTGTATTCTGTAGCCGAGTCTTAGTAAAAAATTACTACAACAACAAAATCATGAAAACATAGCAAGTTAGTCATTATATAAATTCTTAAAGCAATTTTAATTAATCCTATTGATCATTTAAGCCTGTAATTGATGAGGGACAAAGAAAATGAAGTGGAATGTGGTGAAAGAGAAGAACATATTTGGGGCTCATCACCTACATCAATATTTTTATATCATTGTATCATCTTCAACTATATTTATACCCAATATGACTACGTTGTATTAGTTCTCGAGCATTTTGTATAGCAAAAATATCTCACTTTTGAGAGTGTTTATGTATTGGAAGCTTGTGTGATCACATTCTATGATTGGTACCTCATTGTTTTGTACTTATTAGATGCATATATGATCAATAATATGGTTTAATATTGGTCTCATGATTTCATGTGTTAAATACTTGTTGTTGCTTTCATTTGATAAGCTATATTGTTGCTTTCCCTATTAGGTAATATTACAGTGGTATCAAAGCATAATCTTCGCTCATCTTGTGCATTCAGCTAATATGTCACCATAAGGAGAAGCTTCTCACAAGAAAGAGAGATATCAAGAAGATGAGAAGGGAGATGTGTAGGGAATCTCCAAGGGGGTTTGAATATGAAGCAAGCACTAGGTTTTTTCATGATGGGTGTGAGCATGCAGCCACACATTATGATCCATAGTGCAGTCTTATGCCCAGATTTTCTGCAAGAAAGATGGAGGAAGAAGATGCACCAAATGAGAAGACTTTGAGTGATTATCTTCAGGAGTATGAATCTCAACCTTGGAGATTCAAGGATCACTTGAACTTCCAAGAGTTTTGCCAAATCAAGGAGGAAAGAAGACCCAACAATCACAACAAAAGCAGAAGAGGTAGATTCTTTCCGCCAAATTTTGATGGGTCATCCACATGCATAACCAAGGATTGGATAGAGCAACTAGACTCATACTTGCAGCTGCATCAAGTCTCAGAAAAGGAATCCCTTAGGATAGCAGTGCTGCATCTTAAATGTAAGGTTTATTCTTGGTGGTTTTATGAATCTTCTTCATTTAGTCATGCAAATATAGCTACTTATGCAGGATTCAATAAGAGATTAGTGAAGAGATTTGATGGAAAACAATCTAAAACATCTTTGATTGAGCTAGCAAAATCTAAACACTCACAACTTTTGCATGAGTTGGAGAGATCCATTACACGAACTCCACTTCAGATTTCTATGAAGGGGAATACAAACTTGTATGATACCTTGGCAAGGGCAAGATCCCCATTGCAAGAAGAGCTTCCTTTTCAAAAAGAAGGCATGGATATTCCTCCTTCAAGGGAAGACCAAGATCTATGGTCTCTCATTGTTGATGAGGTATTTTCAAATATTGATGAGGAGGAAGAGAAAAGAGAAGGTAACAACGTCGTCAATTCAGGTGGAGGACCATCACCTCATGGGGGTGGGCATGAAGCTATTGCTTCAATTAGAGGATATTTTTCATATTTTCAAAAGATTCCCAAGGAGCAAAATGTGATAGTAGTAACGAGTAGTAAGACCTTGATGGAAGGAGGAGAAGAAAAGGTGGGTCAACATCAAAGGATGGAAAACATGCACCCTTGTTTATTTCAAGGGATTTATATACAAAAGGAGGAGACTGGTTTGTGCAGTAAAAGGAGGAACAAATCAGTCCACTCACCTATACAGTATACTTCAGACTTTGATGTCTCATTACATGGAGGCATTCCACCCGAGAGACCACCAGATCAGGAGATGAGAGACATCTCACCACTCATTAATCCAGGAGGGTTGAGAACCTTGGGAGGATTTGGCACAGCGCAAAGATTCTTGGGTAGGCTCAAGGAGGAGGGAGACATTCTCCCAATATCATCATTACCCACTCTCATCAGCTATTTTGTGCTAGGAGAAGATTTTTCTGAGATGGAGGATGGCACCATCATGGTGCAAGGATACCACTCCATGGCAGTGGAGAACAGGAGGATAATTCCCCATAGAGAGGAATCTTCCCCATTTTGTAGAGGAGGGTGGCCACTCATGCATGAATTGACCAGTCTTAGGAGATTTTGGAGAGGTGATAGCTCTCTATGGAAGACTAACCTCCAAAAGCTTCCACCTCCACTTGAGCATGATCAACTACAAGAGATGCAGCAGGAACATGTTAGCATCATATCGGTGCTTGACTTTGGAATAGGAGATTTCAAGGAAGAAGGCAACCACATGGCAGGGGCTACACATTATAGATCAGTAGCGTTGTCTTTAGAGAGTTTAGAGCCTTATTGGAGATCACAACTATTGGTGGAATACTCCAAGGATCTCTTTACATGCAAGATACTTGATGACCAGTTACTAGATGGAGGATACATATTGAGAGATGGGGTCATCTTTTATCAGGACAGGATCTTCTTGGCTAGAGCCTCAAAGCTCAAGACAAAATATTACATGTAGCCTATGACTACGACCTAGAGGGTACAATTGACCTAGCAGTTGAGCATGCACATTCATTAGGGGATTTTCAGCCAACACTAATGTCCAACTATTTTAGGTACAAACTTCTTGATTTGTCTTGGTACGAGGATTGTACACAGCATCACGGGATGGTCATCATACTCTGGAAGGAGTTTGACAGAGGAGGGGGCATTGGTAGGCCACCAGACAATTCCTTGTATGGATCTGGGGATTCTTCGCATTTGTGTGGGGCACAGAAGGCATGGAGGAGCAGATCAATATTGGCATCGCTACTGGTACCTAGGGAGATTCACTTCTTAGCTCCCTCAGGGAGGATTTGGAAGGGAGATCCATTCATTGGTGGGAATGGTGATGTGCTAGTGGAGGTGATGGTACCGATCAAGTATGGGCCAATGCATGTGGATACAACCTTAGGCCATCACACCCTGGTAAGTGTAGGAGCATCCATCGTTGGGAAGTGGTCTGTAGATGGGCATGGAGATGCATGGGGGTGTGTTATAGTATGTCGGACTACGTGGTGGAGTAGGAGTGCTTCCCATCACATTGAATACATGCGAGAAGTGACAAGTGTGGCGACGCAGGATGGACACATGACGGTACATTACGATATAGTTGTTGTTGGGGGTACTATCCATTGGTGTACAGGGGCAGGTTGCGGTATACAATGGCATATCGAGGAGTGCAGTGATACTTGGTGGTATGCAGTGACACATGATGCAGAGCAGTGGGCTCTTGGAGAGTTGCATCCAAAGAGACATATAGACATGAGTAGTAGTTGTACCATGGGATGCAGCTCACCTAGGATCAATGAGGAAATTTTTGAGCATATGGAGACACCATGTTTAGCAGAGGCAGAGCTACGAGGGTGCTATCAATAGATCTGAGGCAGAGAGAGTGTCATATGGAGGATTACTCTTGATAATTCAGGTAGACCCTTGGTCACACCATTTGGGACATACCTACCCATCATCCTCCAGTGTTTCTTATCTTTGCGGAGTGTTTTCTTGGTGCCCCTTGACACTCTCCATTTAGGCAGCAGGGCATGGGAGGCTCGCCCTAGAGATTTGTATAAGATACCGCGTGTCATGAATTGGGAGGAGACTCTCCAGTTGAGACACTTTGTAGGTTTAAGAGTTGACGGGTCCAAGCTTAGGCATGGCATGGTTGATTTCCAAGGTAGCATATGTTCAACCCCTGGGCTCACATTTTGGGGATGGTGATGGTAGACTTCATCTACAGGAGGGTACCGAGACTCCGAGCAGTATCTAGGTGTATCAGCAGAAGTTGGGATAGTGGATATCATGACGTGGTCTGGCAGGAGCAGGGAAGGTACGCATGTGTGGGATAAACTCCTTATACTTGAGGTCCACTGAGGGGATACATAAAGGTCTCAAAGATGAGTGCCCGATGGGTTCTAGCAAGTAGCAGCGCAACGTAGCAACATCCAGCGGGGAGTGGGAGTTGTGAGCTCCCAGTACATTTGGGGGATCCAAGGGTATGTTGGATAGGTGGATCACTCCACTTTGTGATGAGCAGGGATAGAGCAAACAATGATCTAGTACACCATTGGTTTGACATGTGGGGGAGCACTGAGACCTCCATTGCATGGTGAGGCATACTTATCATGTTTTTGCTTAGGGTCATGATCGGAAATGGAGGGGTAGATATGAGCATCATGGAGATGCCCGGGCAGGATGAGCTTTGCCTTCACAGATGTTTCGCCACAAGGCCCTAGGAGAGAGGGATACAATTTGTGCACGATGGGGGGTATCTCATAGTCAGAGTGGCACATCGACATCATGGTGGCACCTCTACAATATTAGTAGGGGACTCAAGAATTACAACTCTACACAACTCGATAACCTTTAGGGGTGAGATGTTTACTACATGGGGAGATCATGTAGATCTTCCATTGGGCTTTAGCGAGTCACTGATGGAGTGGGGGACTTCATTAGTATGGCAGTTTGGTTAGCAGGATGATATCAGGAGGGGCTCATTTGAGCGAGACATTATCTCTGCAAGGATTAGGTGGTATCTTCGAGGGTTTACTCTTGGAGTGTGTGGGATGGACTACTTAGTAGGGAAACTTCATGAGGAGTTGGGAATACTGCCACATTACCATGATTCCCTACTCACTGATGATGTTCAGAGGGCTTCTGCTACTTGTTCCTAGTAGGATGGTGAGTGCAGGAGGGGGAGCTTCATGTTGGACATGATGGCTTGGGATCCAGGTATTGAGCGATCCCTTCATGTCTGGGGGATGTAGAGGTCAGGGATGATTCAATGGTGCATCTAGGACTTTGGAACAACTTCGTAGTGACATTAGGGAGTGTCAGCTAGATATTATGCTTGTTCAACCATTGCTTGAGGACATGCAAATTTTGGCGGGGAGGACTGTAATATCCCCAAATTAGCAGTCAACTATTTGGGATATTAATTTTGATTAATTTTGGGAAATCCTAATGTTGGGCAAAAATAAAGTGGGTAGGGGACCCACAATTAATAATTAGTCCAAATAAAGTATTTTAATAAAGTCCCTAAGGGAAAATTGTGGCTCTAGTGGTGGGGCCGAGTTGGCCATAGGTGGCAACATAGAAGAGGCACGGAAATGACAGTGTGGGATTGGCTAGAGGAAGCAACACGTGATTAGCCAAGGAGAGGCAGCATAAGCCAAGGTGGGACCCAAGGCATATGTTGGGCCTCAATGTATAAAAGGAAAATGGGAAGGCTCGTTTGGTCATTCATTCATTCAACTATTTTCTTCTTGTCATTTTGATAGATTTCTCTTGAGCCACAAAGCCAAGTCTACAGTGTTGTTTAGCACATGAGATCTTCAAGCGAAATTTGAGTGCCCGCTCAAGAGAGGAGTTCCACACCTTGTGAGGATAATTTCTATCAGCATCATTTAAAGGAGGAAGCGTAGCCAGTTCTAGATTGCCCAGAGGAGGAGGAGACTGCAGAGGACGCAGTGCAAAGAGGATTTGGTTGTTTTGGGAGGTGAGAAGAGAGGGAGTTGCAGCTGATATTTGGTGGGGAGGCTTGGAGCTTCCTTATATGTATTTTTGTGTCATTTTGGAGACTTCTAGCAATAGGATTTATAGGAGGATCGATTTACCCAGCAGTGTAGTGAGCCAAGCCCAAGAGGGCCAATTTTCGGAGTCAAGCTTTGGGCAAACCCTTTCTGGGTTTTTCTGGGTTTATTGAGGAGAAGCCAAGATTAATTTAAAAAAAAAATTGGGCAAATTTGAGGTGTCAAATAGAGATCCTAACTTAGCCAGCAACCAAAGGAGCTAGGGGAAATTGGGCCGAAATTTCGGCTCAACATTTGGCCAATTCCTTCGTGGGTTTTTGTGGGTTTCTTGAAAAGAGTTCGGGATTAAAATCCCAGAATTTTCTAAGCAGTGTAGCAGACCCTAGTGACATTTCTTCGAGAGCAGCAACAACATTTCTAGCAGATTACAGCGTAGATCTATAGCCATACAACGTACCATCAGTGGGGGATTTCAACATTGATTCAGAGGGTTTCTCTAGCTTTCCTTGAGAAAACCTAGGTGCCTTTATTCCAGCACCTCCATTGTACTCATTTCTAGCAAATTAATAAAATGGCTCAACGATATTTTATGGCTTCGTTGGTGTTTTGGTATCATTTTTTGTTTTGTTGTCTCCTTAATATCTTTTAGCCTATTATTACTATTGTTTTTTCATTTGGGATATTACATTCAATGAATTGCTTACTTCTTCTATGTTATTGATCTAGATTAATTGTTAGTACTACAAAGTAGTTTTCCAATTCAATTCAAAGGAGTGATCATTGATTCCTCGACAAAGAAGATTTGTTGACTCAATAAAGAAGCTCATCTTCACTTCATATTCATAGTGAAATAATTCCATCAAATAGTATTGCCTTCATCCAGTTCGTCTCAATTTGTCATGCCCCCAACCAAACCAAGTTCTAGGATTTGGGATCCCCCTAAAAAATTTATGAATCCTTATCAATTGAACCTTTTTTCCTTCATCACTCATTATTTTTATAAGTTCATGTTTTTAATTCAGTGTGAATTCCCAATTATTATGTATCAAAAATATCTTGAATTTTGATTATTTTATTTGATGAATTACTTAATTCTAGTATGCCATTCATATATATTTCTTTCCAGTTCAATGAATGAGTTTTCTATCTAGTTCATAGGAGTGATAATTGACTCCCTCGTAAAGAATAGTTCTTGAATTAATATATAGCTCCATATTTAATTCATGTTCATAGCTAAATAATTCCATCAAGGAATGTTGGCTTCATATGACGTATCACCTTTTTTTAGGCCCTCTTTTAACCCTAAGTTCTAGCACTTGGGGTCCCATTAAAAAATTATAGATCCTTGTTAATTTAGCCTTGTTTCCTTCATGGCTCATTATTGTTATAATGTCAATGTTTTCATGATAGTATGAATTATTCACTATTTTAAATTAAAACGAGCTTGAATGTCATATTTTATTCAACGGATTTCTTACATCGTGGATCGTGTTGATCTAGATTAATCAATGCTTTCCATCGGGTGAAATTGAAAATTGACTCAACATCTAATTTGATAAATAAGTCTATATTGTTTCTTCTTTAATCCATCTTGTTTCTTATTGTTTGGTAAAAATGTTAATGATATTTTCATTTTATTGCTTTCCATGGTTATTTAACTATTCTTATACTTGGAGTTTATCTAATATTTTTCATTCCATGTAGTGTCCCAAATATCTAAGCATTTTTATCATAATACCAATGAAGCAAAGGAATAAGATTATGACCTTGAGAATAATTCTCATCTAGTATCATCGTATGAGTTAGGATTCAAAATCATGCAATATGAAGCAAAGGAATACGATTATGACCTTGAGAATAATTCTCATCTAGTATCATCATATGAGTTAGGATTCAAAATCATGCAAAGTGAAAAGTGACTAAATTTGCTTAGTGAAAGACGTGAGTGAGATGGTAATCATCATTTATAAGGGTATGCAAGTGCTTAAGGTGATTCCATATGCAAGAAGAGATTCTAATGAACATAAGACATGCAATGATTTTTGTATGACATTATAGTTACATGGATAAGGTAATATTATACACAAAAGTTTCATCAATTTGTATTCAAATATCAATTTCTTTTTAGCTTCAATAACCCAATTTTAAGCATAGGATGATTGTTAGGTGAAAGGAAAAAGTGAGAGGAATTCCAATCACAAGCAAGAATATAACATCTAAATGATAGAATTTTAAAAGCCATCAACTAATTCAACGCATTTACTAAAGTGAAACAACCAACTATTGAACTTTCAACATGCATTCATCAAATATACTAAGTTTACTAACTGAGCTATTTGCAGGGAAAAAAACAAAATTAAAGACACAAGCACATTCAAAATTTAACACCATAAATTTTACCTAGGAAACCCCTACTGGGGGAAAGCTGAAAATTGTGTGTTCTCTATTATTTTCTTAAGTAATAGCACTTTCATAAAATTTCATGAAGAGGGAAAGAACTTCCCTTCACTCAAAAATCAATTAGCACCCTTTTGTGCCCAACTAGAGTTTACCTAGCCTACTTGGCCTCCCTCTGTGTGTAGTATGAATTATGTGCTACTTTGTACAACCTTCTACATAGATTCTTTGTGCAAGAAATCATGCACTACTAGTCAAGGAATTACGAGAACTCAAAGAAAGAGAACTCCAAGTCAGTATTGGAGTAGGGGCATCTATAACAACATTTTCAACAACAAAACAAAATCTGCTAGTCAAAATTCAACAGAGCAACTATCAAAATCTATGGGAGACTTGTAAATAAAATATACAAAGATTGAAAAACTCAGAGTTCAATACAATCACCACCCATATCCATCCTTATAAAATTCCCCATCAAAATACATTTTCCAAATGTCAATATATGAAAAGTGAGGTTTACTGGCAGTATCTTCAATTCAAGAGTGAGGATTTAAAAGACCATTTGTAGCCAAAGTAAAGTATCCAAAATATTGATCAATAGCATATATAGGATTATTTATTTCTTGATTATATTTACAAAAAGTATTAATATTACTTCTCTGTATAGCCTTAGATGTTCACCTCCATAAATTGGGATTGTAGAATAGGACATATCCATTTGCAAACTTCTTCCAAGCTTAGCACAACACGATCTTGACAATAACATGCCAAATTTTTAGGGAATGTTTGTAACAAATATATCCAACACTATACTTTTCACAGGGATTTGAGCAAGTGTAAAAACTAAATATTTTATCAATCCCAAGCACGATACTTTCTTTGAATCAAAAGTATAAAGATCATGATATGGTCTGGTGATTTGTAACTTAAGTTGGTCCGTGAAGACTTTAGGTATTAGATTATGGGAAGCACCAAAATTTAACATATAGTTGTATAGAAGGAAATCATGAACTTTAAATGTGACATAGAAAGGTGTTACACTTTCATCAATCATATGATTTGAATTTGAATGTTAGTTTTTTTGTTCTAATTTCACCTTCAGAATTATAAATAAGTTGTTGATATTTTGCTTCATGTGCATAGGTTTCTTGATGTGTTTGTGAGTGATAAACATCTAAATGTATTGATTTTTATGTAAATTCATGAGCATAATAACATTAAAACATAATGTTGAACAACAGTAATAAAATGTACAACAAACCATCAAGTGATCCATTAACATAGTTTTTTGATGAAGGAGTTCACCCCTCCTGGGCTACATCTCCTTGGTCCAGCTTCCATGGCTTGGGCCTCTGTATTAGCTCAAAATGGAAAAAAGCATTGTTTACAATCCTCTACTGCTCTTGAAACCTGCTCCAACATGCTCATAACATCCAAATCTATAAGGGTAGACTCTTTCTGAGCCAAAAATGGTCAAAATTTGCAAAAGTTATGCTTCATTCAATTTTTCCCTAGGAATTCCTCCAAAACTGGAGAAGACTTCAGTTAGCGCCGCTAAGTTTGAAGTCCTGCCGCAAATGCCAGATTCTACCAATTCCACCGTCGAATTAAGCTGGTTTAATTAAACGTTAAATGTGGTTTAACTTGGAGATAATCTTATTTAGCTCTAAACACGTGGTTTAAAACAAATCCCAACTTAGCACGCTAAAACTTGTTTAAGGGTTAATAGGTGGCTCCAGATACACACACACAGGACAAAGAGGGTTTATGAAAGCTTGAAAATCAAAGTGGCCAGAATTCTTTTGAATTAAGACTAGAGTGTATATCTCGTCGTCCTGATCACAACGGTGCAAACGGTTCGTCAAACCGAGTTTGTATGTGAAAGTTAGAGCTGGTCAAAAATTTTGGGTTGACTGGGTGATGTGGCAGGTTAAGGAGGCAGCAATTTGGAAGTTTATTGGCGACCATATTCCGGCCAGTTCTAGCCAAACTAAGGGAAAAATTGTGGGATGATTAATTTTTCTTCTTCGGCCTTAAAACCGAATTTTGTATTATGGGTAGTTTGTTAAAAAAAAAAAAAAAAAAAAAAATATATATATATATATATATATTAAAAAATTAGGGTGGCCAACCATGACCCCCACCACCCCCGTCTAACCCTCCGCTCACACATAATCACATTAATATTTAGGTAACAAAGGTGCTTGGGGGCGAGTGGTCAACCTCGCCACCCCCCGCGAAGCTACGCACACAACAAAATGTATATGGTTGGGCCGAGTCATGTGGAGGCAGACCCACCCACCACTCTAACCAAACCTTATCATATACGTTAAACATTGCCATATGTTTCCACCAAATTTTGGGGTTGGGTCGGGTCAGGCCGCATGGAGCAGAACCCCCCACCTACCTTTGAGTATTTTAATGCAGTTTGTATAGAAAAAGGGGGGTGGCATTTGACCCCCCCGACCCCTCTCCTCCAAACTTAGAACCTTAACCATTGTGCCAACCGGCAGACTTTGTAAAGTCCGCCAAACCTTTATATAAACTAAAATACATAGATGCACCCAATGGAGGAGGAGCGTGGAATTCGAGACAAATATTTTTTTAATGCAGGTGGAACCATGAGCCAGATGTAGAGGTAGTGGAACCATGATTGAGCCTCATTTCTAGAGGGGCCAAATTTTCCCAGTGTCCAAATTAGACAAATTTTATATGGATTTTAAACCTCTCAGTGACATGAACCTGATGGCGGTGTCAGTTTCTACAACAGAGGCTTCAATTTTTCGGCCATATTCTAGATGGGGATGACGGTGTCGGATTTCAGCATGTGGACAGTCGATTTCTTGCCATTTGATGCCACGTTTGCGATGGTGCATTCAAATCCAACGATTGAGAAACCTATTATTTAGCCAGCATTAGAGTTGAGGTATATGAAGTGTCGTTTCCATGTACTTCATTGATTATTGTTGTAGGATGCTTTATATCATGTTGATTCTTGCTTGATGTATGATGCAGATTCTTCATGTTTATTTGTTGTTGTTGATTCCTGCTGATGTAAGATTCAGAATATTTATGTGTATTGATGTAGTATGTATTTATCATGGATGGTGATTTATGTTGTGAAATACCTTTGTTGCCTTGATGGCGGGATACTATTTGCCACCATGTGTGAAGTTGTCATGGTGATAGGAGGTTTGTGATGAGTGAGAGTTCCTTGTAATGGAACGTCTCATGCAGAGACTTTGCCACTCATGTTGAGGGATTTTCCTTGCATGACAAGTCAACAACATCCATGTACATTATCACCAGTTACAACACCGAACGGAGCGGCCAACACAATCGAGACACCAAGGCCCAGAGACATAGTCCACACTAAACGAACTCTATTTTTAAACCTCCTGCATTTTGTGTCGTATGATTGTTGACATGTTTTCCTATTAATTATATTTGCATGTGTGTTCATTAATGCTTTGAAAATTGCAATTCTAACACATCAGTTGAAGAAAAAGGTCTTGTTTAAAAGGGTATCAGAAATTTACCCAGATCAAGTGGTATCAGAGCGGTCTTCTTGTTGATGTGAACTGCAAGCATGAACCATTGAACGTGCAACAATGGAGGATTCCAAGGACATGTACGAGAGCATGCTCAGGATGTCGAAAAGGGTGGACACGTTGTATGAATATTATGAGAAATAAGCAGTTTATAACACTGAATTGAAAACACTTCTACAAGAGGAGAAGGGGGACAAGAAGTGATTGCAGCTTCAATTGCAAGCCATGAAAAAGCCATTGGAAGAATTGAAGTGAAACGATGAAAGTCTTCAAACATATCATGATGCATTAAAGACACTCCTAGAGGAGGAGAAGGAGGAAAAACATCGATTGCAGCATCAGTTGCAAGCCACTACATAGGCATTAGAAGAATTGAAGCGCAATGAAGTAGATCATGAGGCATTGAAGACACTCCTACAGGAAGAGAAGGAGGAGAAGCAACGATTACAGCTTCAGCTACAAGCCATGAAAAAGGCCTTGGAGGAAGTGAAGCGTAACGAAGGCTCAGAGAAGCCCTCTTCATCTGTTTCCAAAACAACATTTGAGGTAAAAAATTGTGATCATTCTTCAGTTTTTTCTTCACATGTTATTATTTCTGTTGGAAATGTGGAGATCCCCATTATAGGAACCACCATGAGACTCCTTACCAGGATGGGGTACAAAGGGGGAGGACTTGGCATTCATGGCCAAGGCATAACTCAGCGATTGGAGGTTGTGCAGATACCTCGCTACGCAGGTTTGGGATACACTGAAGGAGAATTCTCAAAGTTGTCTGAAGCTTCCACGACATTGTGGAACCCATCAAGGAGAGAGAATGATGGGAACCCTTCACCATCATCTTATGGTAGCACGTATTGCAGAGAGAAAGTTGAGGCAAGCCCTCATTGCCATAAGGAAATCAAAGGCAAACAGAGATTGTTGAACTCACCAGGGAAGAGGATTGATGGGAACACTTCACCATCATCACATCGAAGTGCATGTTGCAGTCAAAGAGCCAAGTCAAGCTCTCATCACCATGATCGCACCAAAGACCACCAGGAAAGGTATAACAAGTCTCGATTTTCTCGAGTTCATTTTGATTATAAGCATGTTGCTAATCATGAACATAAATCATGGCATAAGAAAATTTTTTGTTTTTGTGTTTTACATAACCATGTCATTGTTGAGTGTTGGAAAAGAATGGCAGCACAAAGGAGGATGAGGTGTGGAAAGCCTTCTCCATAGCAGAAAAAAGAAACCGATTAAGCACGTCTGGAGAAAGAAGACCTTTTGCAACCATTGCAGCCAAAGTGGCCATCAAAGAGCCACGTGTTCAAGGCTCCATCCTTAAGGACGAAGCGTCACCTTAAGGACGAAGCGTCAGTGCATGAACCAGTTGAAACAAATGTTCGACAAGAAAACATGCCACTGGAGATGATCCGTTCACTTTGATAAGTGAGAGATGGTTTTCCTATATGCGGTAGTGTTTCATGGCCATGTTTGTAAATCATATGTTGCATTTTTAACTGTAAAAGTGATGATGTGTTTTCCATCGCTTGTTAAGCAACCATGATATTTTGGCCCTGTTTTGTAAATCATGTGATGCATTTCTTTCATGTAAAAGTGATGATGTGTTTGCCATCACTTCAAAATGTGACAATGATGTTTTTGGCCTTGTAATGATAGCTGGGGTGTGATTTCCATTTGATGTAAACGTGACCACTGAGTATGTAAACTCATGGCAAGTATGGAAAGTTTTGGGTCATAGTTGGTCGTTTTTTAGCATGTAATTTGTAATAAATTGTACTGCAGGTTGCAGAAGATGCAGGGGTTGGTTCATCGCTTATGGCTCTGAAGGACAAAGGTAAAGGAAAAGGAAGGGTGACCTTTCAGGACACTTGTGGTGCAGACATTGTACACAGCAATTGCAAATTACTTTTGATGCTTTTGGAGGACAAAAATCTGCTTAGTGGGAGAAATGATCCAGGTGGCTCTAGAGACACACAGGACAAAGAGGGCTTATGAAAGCTCGAAAATAAAAGTGGTCAGAATGCTTTCGAATTGGTACCAAAGGATATATCTCTTCGTCCTGAGCACAACAGTGTGAATGGTTTGTCAAACCGAGTTCGTATGTGAAAGTTAGAGCTGGTCAAATTTTTTGGGTTGACTGGGTAATGTGGTAGGTTAAGGAGGCAACAATTTGGAAGTTTACCGGTGACCAGATTTCGGCTAGTTCAGGACAAACTCTGGGAAAAATCATGGGACAGTTTATTTGTCTTCTTCGGCCTTAAAATTGAATTTTGAATTATGGTTCGTTTGTTTTTAAACAAAAAAATATTAAAAAATTAGGGTGGTGGGCCATGACCCCCGCCACCCCCGTCGGACCCTCTGCTCACACATAAATGCATTAATATTTAGGTAACAAAGGTGGTTGGGGGGTGGGTGGTCAACCCCGCCACCCCTATGGAACTACACAAACAACAAAATGTATATGGTTGGGTCGGGCTGTGTGGAGGCGGACCCGCCCACCACTCCAACCAAACCTTATCATATACGTTAAACATTGCAATATATTTCCACCGGAGTTTGGGGTTGGGTCAGGTCGGGTCGCTTGGAGCGGACCTACCCACCCAATTCTGATTATTTTAATGCATTTTGTATAAAAAAAGAGGGGCAGGATTTGATCCCCCGACAACTCTCCTCTAAACTTAGAACCTTAACCATGGTGCCAATCGACAGACTTTGTAAAGTCCGCCCAACCTTTTATGTATAAACTCAAATACGCAGATGCACCCAGCGGAGGAGGATCACGAAATTCGAGAAAAATATTTTTTTAATGCAGGTGGAACCATGAGCCATATGCAGAGGCAGTGGAACCATGATTAAGCCTCTTTTCCAGAGGAGCCAAATTTTCCCGATGTCCAAATTGGACAAATTTTATATGGATTTTACACCTCTTGGCGACACAAAACTGATGGAGGTGTTAGTTTCTACAACAGAGGCCTTGATTTTTTGGCCAAATTCTAGATGGGGATGACGATGTCGGATTTCAACATGTGGACAAATGATTTCTTGTCATTCAACACCATGTTTGTGATGGTGCATTCAAATACCGCGATTGAGCAGCCTATTCTTCAGCCAACATTAGAGTTGAGGTATATGAAGTGTTGTTTCCATGTACTTCATTTATTATTGTTGTAGGATGCTTTATGTTATGTCGATTCCTGCTTGATGTATGATGCAAATTCTTCATGTTTATTTTCCATTGTTGATTCATGCTAATGTAAGATGCAGAATCTTTATGTGTATTGATGTGGTATGTATTTATCTTGGATGGTGATTTATTTTGTGAGATACCTTTCTTGCCTTGATGGTGGGATACTCTTTGTCACTATGTGTGAAGTTGTCATGCTAATAGAAAGTTTGTGATGAGTGATATTTCCATGTAACAGAATGTCTCGTGGAGAGACTTTTCCACTCATGTTGAGGGCTTTTCCATGCATGACAAGTCAACATCATCCATGTGCATTATCACCAGTTACAACACTGAATGAAGTGGCCAACACCATCGAGACACCAAGGCTGAGAGACGTAATCCACACTGGATGAACTCAATTATTAAACCTCTTGCGTTTTTTTTCGTATGATTGTTGACATGTTTTCCTATTAATTATATATGCATGTGTGTTCATTAATGATTTGAAAAATGAAATTCTAACACATCAGTCGAAGCAAAAGTTCTTGGTTAAAAGGGTATCAAAAATTTACCCAGATCAGTTCATTAAACCCTATTTTAAAAACTTAAACTTCGCCATAATGCTGGCCTCCGTTGCAAGTCATATGTATGAGGTTCTATGGTGATGGGGTTGGCCCCCTCCTTACCCCCATCGGTTCAACAATGTTACAATAAATATAAGCCACATGCATACTATATTAATTTCTATTGCGCGACCTATTTTTGTGGTGTTGTGTTGGTGAGGGGGAGGTCGTAGGGTCGACCCAGACCTCTGCCCTTCTGCCTATGTATAATAATTTTGCACCATCAAATATATTACCCAACCTTTGAATCTTTAAATTCAGACTTTGACCATAGTTGGAATTTGGACCTTGGAAGGGGGTGTGTGGCGGCCTCTGAGCTAGCCACATGTCCTCATGCCATTGGTTCTCTCCCAAACCAATACAAATGCAAAAAATCACCCACAGAGTAACCAATCACAAAGAGACACTTGTCACAGTATCATTTGGAAAATTGAAGAAATATTCCCAGAATATTCTTTTATGTTGACTAGGCTGCCATGTCACCATTCTATCACTTCTGCAAAAAATTTAGTTGTTTAGGACAACAAACAGTAGGCTATAAATTTCACGTATTGAGTCGGTTTTTTATGAAAAAAATTTCAATGGATTCCTGGCAACGAGCTCTTCGCTATCATTCAGGTTCCAATCAATTTTGAGCACTTCCATTTTTTAGTTTAACACTTAGCACCTAATCATTCCTCCCCACTAGAAGCCTTTTCAACACCAAAAGATACTATCAAGTTTTCTGCAAGTGAGGGTATAGTTCCCTCACCTTCTCAATCTCCATCCATTTGGCCTTATAAGGATTTTGTCCCTTGAGTCCCACTCAAAGGTATTCGACATTCCCTCTCCTTGAAATTATGGTTCTTCTGTCAAGTATGAGATCTTGCTGAAGTTTATCAAGGTATTCTGGTGAGAAATCATCTATTGATGGCAGTTGAAAATTCTCTCCTTGATCATGAATCAATGGAGGCTGAAACAATCTCAAATTCTCAACATTAACAACATAGTATATTTGAATATAAGGAGGCAAATGTATCTTAAATCCATTGTTACGAATATTTTCCAGAATTTTAAAAGGACCATAACAGATTGGATTAAGCTTTTTACCTTCCCCTTGAAGTCTCTCTTTACTAATATATAACCAAAATTTGTCACCAAATTTGAATTTATGATCAACATGGTGTTTATCATGGCTTGCCTTGTAGCTGCTTTGACTCTTTTAAGTTGTTCTTGCACTGTGTGATGTACCAACTAAATTTGCTCAATGAACTTATTTGTTTTATCTATGTCTCTATGACCATAAATAGCAACATATTTCCCAAATATGAAGTCCAATGGCGATCTTGGTAAGTACCCAAGACATGCCTCAAATGGTGATGTGTTTGTAGAAGAATTATTTGCCCTGTTGTATGCATGTTGAATGTAATGCAACTTTTCGTCCCACAACTTGGGATGTTTTCTGCAATATCCTCTAAGAAGATGAATGATTTTCTTGTTAACCACCTCGGTCTCACCATATTTTTTCAGATGAAAGGTTGTACTCTTCTTCAACTTATTGTCCATCATGTCCCACAATTTTTACCAAAAATTCCCAACAAATCGAGAATCTCGATCACTTACAATAGAAGTAGGAAGACCAAAATGAACCCAAACATTTTGAAAGAAAATATGAGTTGTTTTTTCAGCTGTAATTTTCTTTTTACATGGCATCAAAATACACATTCTTTTGAACCTATCTACAACTACATACAAGTAATCATGACCTTTCCTTGACATTGGAAGACCTCCTACAAAATCCATTGAGATACTCTCCCATGGACGCGAAGGTATTGGAAGTGGAGTGTACAATCCTAGTTTCCTATTTCTAGGCTTGCTTATTGCACACAAATAACATCCTCTAATGAAATGAGATACACTATCAAACGTGTGTGGCAAATAACAATACCTTTGGAGATTCGCTATTGTCTTTCCTACACCGAAATTTCCAGCAATCAATGAAGTGTGTGCCTCCCCTATGATATTGTTTCTTTCTCCCTGTGAAATACATAACTTTCCCAATTGATACAACAAATTGTTATGTACATGGTAATCTAACTCTTCAATTTTGTTTCCTTGACTCAAGCTTTCATAGACATCTCGAAAGTCATTATCATATGCATATTGTTCACGGTAACTTTCATGCATAACATAATTGTTCTTGAGTATAATAGATGAATTTACAATAGGCCTAGAAAGCATATCGTCTACATTATTGTAGATTCCATTTTTATACCTAATAACCAAATGAAATTGTTGTAGAAATCCCATCCATCTAAAGTGTCTTAATTTCTGCAACTTTGATTGTGATTGTAAGTACTGCAATGGTTTATGGTCGATATGGATAATGGTCTCCTTGTCCATCAAATATTGTTTCAATTTCT
The DNA here is from genome assembly GCA_034641835.2 of Pinus albicaulis. NCBI lineage: Eukaryota > Viridiplantae > Streptophyta > Pinopsida > Pinales > Pinaceae > Pinus > Pinus albicaulis. The sequence continues at coordinate 706,291,958 of CM076580.1, read as the reverse complement.
TTACACTTTGTACCAATGCATATAACCCTTTTTCATAAGTGGGATAGTTATTCACAGCTCCATTAAAAATTTCAGAATGAAATGAAATGGGCTTACCATGCTGCATGAGAACTGCTCCCATGGCGTACTCACTAGCATATGTTTGAATCTCAAATGGTTGTCTAAGATCTGTAAGAGTCAATACCATGCTGAAGTGATAATTTTTTTTAAAGCATCAAATGATTTTTGTTGCATATCTCTCCAATGGAACACTTTCTTGAAACTTGTCAATGCATGTAGTGGAGTTGCAATGGAAGAAAAATTAGCAATGAATTTCCTCCAATATTGTGCTACCCCAAGAAAGCTTCTTACCTCCGTAATTGTATTGGGCTTGGGCCAATTCGTAATTACCTAAACATTAGAGGGGTCTATCTTCAACTCACCTACTCCAACAATGTGTCCCAAGTACACTAAATAATTCTTTCCAAACTCACACTTTGACATCTTTAAAAATAACTGTTCTTTTTTCAAGACATCAAGTACTTTGTTCACATGCATGACATGTTCATCTCTTGATTTGTTGAATATCAAAATATCATCTAAGTAAAAAATGATGAAATCATCTATAAATGGTCTCAATACATCATTCATAACTCTCATGAAAGTAGCTGGAGAATCGGTAAGACCGAATGGTATAGCAAGCCACTCAAACAATCCTTGTCTAGTTTTAAATACGGTTTTCCAAATTTCCTCTTCAACTATTCTAACTTGATGATAAGCACTTCGTAATTATAGATTAATGAAATACTTTTCATACCTTAATTGATCAAGCAAATCATCAATTCTTGGGATGGACAACGATTCTTTACCGTGATTTTATTCAATGCACGGAAATCCACGCACATGCGCCAAGTCCCGTCCTTCTTTGGCACCAAGACAATCAGTGAACCACATGGCAAAGTATATAGGCATACGATACCCTTGTTCAGAGATTCTTGAATTTTCTTCTTGATTTCCATGCTATCCATTATCGACATGTGATACATGTGAATGTTTGGAAGTGGAACATATTGTTGCAGTTGTATCTCATATTGAATTCCCCTCTTGGGAGGTAACCCATTTGGCTCCTGAAATATCTCGCCATGATGACTTACCACATCAAAAAAATCAGATTTTAATTTTTCATCACAACCTTCAAAAGATTCATATTCAATATCATTATTTTTCTTGAACATGAGAAGCATAAAATTTTTACTTGCATTAACTAGTCTCTTCAATATATGCCCTGCATTAACCAAAGAAATATTCATTTTTTTGCGATGAGCTCTTACAATATACTCCAACCCATACTTGAGCAAATGATATTTGTTCTCATGGCGATAAAATACCGCTTTCCTGTCATACAAATATGGACTTCCCAAAATAATTCCTGAAATATCAAGTGGAACCACATCTAACTCAACTTCATCAACAAAATTTGCAGTAATGGCAAACCTGAATATACATTTCCTTGTAAACTGTAAATTTTGATTCTTGACTATCCAACCGAAAGGATATGGCTTGTGATGAGGTATAGTTTCAAGGTTAATATTTTTTACTGAGTCTTCTGAGATTAATTTCGCCTGTGACCCACTATCAAATAATGCATCAATCTTTGTATGGTTTGAGATCACCCTTACATGGAACAACCCTATCCTTGTTTCTTCATTTGGAGTGTTGTTGTGATAATTTGAGGAACTAGTGCTTTCTTTGGCTTATTTTCCCTTTGTGACCATGGTTTTAATCTTGGTCTCATCACCAGAATTGGATCCAAGATCATGTTGTGTGGTAGCAATCATGTTTTGTTTCCCCTTCAATGTTTGGTTTCTTAGGCCTTAGTTCGGGATGTAGTTTCCAATAGTGGGCTTCATCATGCCCCTCTTTGGCACAATGTTTGTATGTAGTTTTCTCCCCTTCTTTCTTAACACTTGCATTCTTCTTTCCCTTCCATTTTCCTCCCCTCTCTTTCTCCTTACCCTTGAATGGCTTCTTCTTACTACCCTCTTCCTGAATTTTCTTTCCCCTTGCTTCAAGGTGTGTGGCTTGCACACAAACCTCATCTAAATTGCTTGGATTGAACATAAGGATAGTGTTTCTCAAATAGGAATGTAAACCCCCAATGTATTTCATTAGAGTGTCTTGGGAATTCAAGTTTATTCCTAACAACAAAGCCCTTTTCCTAAACTCTTGGGTATATTATTGAATTGTTTGACCCTTGAGTCGCCTAAAGTTTTTCCAAATCATAGTGCCTTTTTTCATGTAATCCAAAGGATAAAATTGTCTTTTAATTGAAGAAATAAACTCAACCCAAGAAATGGATATCTTACCATGGATTCTCATTTCCTCTTGAGCCTTTTCTTCCCACCAGAATAGTGTTTCTCCTTCTAGCCTCAATAAAGCCAACTAGATCTTTATTTCATCTTCTTGTAGGTTCTAAATTCTGCAATAAACCTCCAATTGATGAATCTAATTTTCCAACTTCTCTGCATTTACCTCACCATTGTACATTGGAAGTTCAAACTTAATGTCCAATTTGAGTAAGGGAATTTTTCCTTTTGGTGTTTTTGAGTGAGTATGGGTTGTTTTTGTGGTGGAAGTGGAAGATGATGCTCATGGAGATGATAAGGATGATGATGAAGATGGTGGATATGGAGGAGGCTTTCCTACACTACCCTTTGAATCATTCTCTTAATCATTTTTGTCTTCTGAGGTTCCCTCTCCATGTGGAGACGTAGAATTCTCTCCAACCATCCTAGTGCTCCTCTCTTCAAAGAGGATCCTAACCCTCTCAATTAGGTCATGGAAAGCCTCCTTGAATGCTTCCTCTTCTGAAATACCTTCAGTCTTTCCTACACCTGACATGATGGCTATGGATTCAAGCTCATATTTTGGTGCAAGTTGTACCTCCTTAATCTCAACTAGAGATAAAACATGAAGTGCTTCAAGTGCAGCTGGGAGTGAAACTTTGGGTGGAGATGGTGGCCTTGTTTCTCTCCTTCTTTTGGTCCTAGCCTTAAGACTAGCAACCAACAGTTTCCCTTCTCCTCTCTACAACTTCAACCTTGTAAGCATCACAAATTTGCAACCATTAAAACCATGCTTGCACAAAATTCAAGAAAATCAAGAAAATAACCTTTTCTCTTATACCACCTTGATCTGAATTTGAATTTTAGTTTTGATGTGCTAATTTCATCTTCAGAATTATAAATAAGTTGTTTATATTTTGCTTCATGTGCATAGGTTTCTTGATGTGTTTGTGGGTGTTAAACAGGTAAATGTATTGAGTTTTATGTTAAATTCATGAGCATAATAACATTAAAACATAATGTTGAACAATAGCAATAAAATGTATAACAAACCATCAAATGATCCAATAATGCAGTTTTTTGATGAAGGAGTTCACCCCTCCTGGGCTACATCTCATTGGTCCAGCTTCCATGGCTTGGGCCTCTGTATTAGATCAAAATGGAAAAAAGTGTTATTTGAAATCCTCTACTACTCCTAAAATCTACTCCAACATGCTCAGAACATCCAAATATTCTAGGATAGACTCTTTCTGAACAAAAAATGGTCGAAATTTGAAAAATTTGTGCTTCATTTAATTTTTCCATAGGGATCTCCTCCAAAATTGGAGAGAACTCCAGTTAGCGCCGCTAAGTTTAGAGTCCCGCTGCAAATGGAGGACTACACCAACTCCGCCTTGGAATTAAGTTGGTTTAATTAAGGGTTAAGTGTGGTTTAACTTGTATATAAGCTTGTATAGTGCTAAACGCATGGTTTAAAACAAATCCCAAATTAGCGTGCTAAAACTTGTTTAAGGGTTAATTAAACCCTGTTTTTAAAACTTAAACTCCGCCATAATCCTGACCTCCACTATAAGTCACATGTATGAGGTTATATGGTGAGGGGGATGGCCCACAAGGTTGGCCCCCTCCTTACCCCCGTTGGTTCAATAGTGTTACAATAAATATAAGCCGCATACATAATATATTAAGTTCTATTGTGTGGCCTATTGGTGTGGTGTTGTGCTGGTGTGGGGGAGGTCGCTGGGTCGACCCCAAACTCCACCCTTCCACCTGTGTATAATAATTTTGCACCATAAAATATATTACCCAACCTTTGAATCTTGAAATTTGGACTTTGGCCATAGTTGAAATTTGGACCTTGGAAGGGGGCACATGGCGGCCTCCAGGCTAGTAGTGTGTCCTCATGCCATTGGTTATCTCCCAAACCAATACAAATGCAAAAAATCACCCACACGGTAACCAATCATGAAGTGACACTTTTCACGGTGTAACTGGGAAAATTGGATAAATATTCCCATAATATTATTTTTTGTTGACTAGGCTGCCATGTCACCATTCTGTCACTTCTGTAAAAAAATTAGTTGTTTAGGAAAACAAACAACAGGCTATAACTTTCACACATGGATTCGGTTTTTTATGAAACAAATTGCGTCGGATTCCTAGTGACGAGCTCTTTGTTTTCGTTTAGGTTCCAAGAAATTTTGAGCACTTCTATTTTTAACTTAACACTGAGCACCTAATCATCATATCTGAAGTAGGTAAAAAAACAATTGAAGGTTTTTCATCCTGTAAGATAATGAAATCCCATTCTGCATCTACAATTGAAGATTGTATCCATTTGGAGACTTGTTGTTTATACCCTAGATTTATAGGAAGTTCAGACAAGGGAATTTGAATTTTAACCCTTGCTAACTCTTTTTCAACATTAAAAACAGTTGGAACATATTTTTCAGTAGTGGATTGTTCTTATAATTGATTATGTGGTTGAACATATGGTATTTTTATTTCAACCGCTTTTACTTGAGGTTCAACAAAGGTAGCTTTTTTTACAAGCCTACCAGGTCCTTGTCTAGGTCTTAGGTCATATCTTCTATTCATTTCAGCAATGAGGAACTTAGATTTTGAACTAGAGACTCGTCCCGACTAATTGGGCTAATAGAACTTTGAGATGATGGATCTTCAAAATAATTGATATCATATGTAACAATAGGAGCAACTTTTTCAGGATATTGATCATCAATCATTAATGGAGGTTAGATTTGTTGATCAGTATTTAGTATTTTCAAAATTTGAGGTTGAAAATTTCTTCTATATTGGGCTTGAGGTCTATTTGCAACCTGTTGGGTTACTCTAGGCTGAGATTCCATTCTTGAAATTTCTATTAGATATATTTCTTAATAAATAATTTATTTCATCAATTTTGTGTTCCTCATATTTGGTCTTTGATGATGAAGTACTTTCCTCTCTAGATTTCATTTTCTTTTCATTTTTTTTGCCTTTGCTTTCAATTTAATTGATGTTAACATGTTTTCTTCCACTTCAATTGCATTAGTCTGCATGTATTCTAAGGTTTCATATTTTCTCTCTCTAAACACTACAACAAAACCATCTTCAAATGCTTTAGAAAATCTAAATTTAGTTGTTGTGACTAGAGGCTTACAATCTGGTGGCATCTTGTTATAAATTTTATTGAATATATTAATAAATTTTGCAACAGTTTCACCAGGGCTTCTTCTCAAATATTCAAATTTTGTCAAATAGTAAACATGATCCTTTTTTATTCCTCATTTATTCTTAAAAATTTTAATTAATTCAGCCCATGAATTCAAATAATTTTCTTGTAGTTGTCTAAACCATATCCTAACATTTCCTTCTAATGATTGAACAAATAATCTTGTGTAAACATCCTCATGTTCAATATTCATATTGCATGAAAAGTCAAGAAATGCAATCAAGTGATCTTCTACAGATAGCCTTGTTTCTCCATTAAATATAGGTAAATGTTTCAAATACCCATAAGGAAAAGCACAAAGTTGACTTGTTGGTGGAAGTACTAATGTTGCATATTGAGTTGTTACAATTGGTTGAAATCCAATCATTTGGTGTTGTAATAGAACTGTATGTTTGGGAGAAACAACTTTACTTGAAGATGGTTGGGATGAGAGCATAGGATTCTTAAAAAATGTGAGGATGAATAAATAATTTTTTAATTTCAAGTATAACTTTATTAGGATGTTCAAAAGCTAGAGGATTAGTATAAATGTTAAGCTCCTGTTCAAGTTTGGCAAAAATAGAAGGGTAAGTATGTATAATAGAAGATATGAAATATATTGGTTTGAATTCAATAAATATAAGCTTAGGATATTCTTTAGTGTTAGAGAGTTATGAATGGGAAACTGGAAAGTCAAAGGTCTCAAGTTGATGGACTCAAATAATGCAGATTGAAGATCTACTCCTTTAGAAAGGAGTTCTTAAACTTTTGTTGGAAGATCTGATAATTCAACAGGTATTGGAATTGATTGAAAAGGCTCAGTTTGTGAGTGTATCTCAGGTGGAAGAAAGGTAGAAGCAGAATTAAAATCTTATAAACTACGTCTGATATATGCAATCCTCACAAGTATATTTGGATTTGATAAAGAAGAAAAGAGCTCTAGATTTGAATGAGATCTAATATGCCTAGGTCAAGCCAGATTTAATATATGAAGGCACCAAGTGAAATATTTTAGCCTATTGATCTCTTATTCACCATTAAGAGGAAATTCTAATCGTTGTCCCAGGGAAACACTTCAAACCTTGATCCCCGAAAATGGTGCCAATCTGATGTTGTATCTTTGTAGACAGTTCTTGGCTAGGGAACTATGCCAAAGAATCTAAGTAAGGGTTTAATTGACTTGGATGACCAATGTATTAAACCTTTAACATTTGTAAAATCAAAATATTTCATAGAATCTCAAAGGTTTGATCTTCATTCAAAACTGAATAAATATTTAAGTTGATTTTTAAAGAAAAAATTAAGAAGGTATGTGATTCTTAAACATCCATAATGAATATTTAATTAATCAAATATAGTTGATGTGTGCATAAAAATTCTGAAGCCAAACAATATATGTTCAAGAGATGACAGAAGGAAACAATTAAAAGATATAGTGGAACTAACTTAACAAATTGTTTAGTTAATTAATCACTTTAATGATTATAACTTTGCAGTGGGATTTCAGGGATATTGATACCCAATCTAGCCTTGCCCTAACTCCTATGTTACCTTGAACATATGCAGAAATAAAATATGAGAAACATAAATGAATAAACATGAAAAACTCACATGGACACAAAAGTTGTTAAGAATGAAGCCAAAATCCTTTGATTACCTTCAAAAATATTTCATAGTATTACAATCATGGCATTGGATCATCACAAGGGTTCAACCTCCTTTCTTTGATTTAAAAATATTTATAGTGTAATTAAAAAATATCCAAACTAAAATTATTCTAATTACAAAATATAATAATATCCAAAACTGGTTTGGATTTAACAAAAATAGAATACAAAAATGGGCTTTTTTGAACTGATTTTGAATAATCATCACTTAATTTGAGGGTGTTGTTTGATGATTGTTGCTTGCAACTGAATTTTTTTCTTTCTACTCATGTTTCCCTGAAACTGGTCATTGAATTTCTGCATTTTGTTTCACTCAATGAGTTCAAGTAACTTATCCCTTTTTTATCATATGGGATAGAAAATTTTGTTACTTTTATATATGCCTCGTCAACTTTTGTGTATTTTTCAAAAGTTGGCCTAGTAATAAATAAATGTTGAACTTAATTTTGAATATAAATATCATAGTCTAGGCCTTCAATGAATGCTTTACCACTGATTATCCCTCTGACTTTTGAAAACTTGGTTCTATCTGCTGATATCTCATGCAATCTATGCTGATAATTCTCTAGTGGAATCAATTGGCCACTAGAGTCGCATAGATCTGGAAGTCCTTTCTGGCATAAAAAATTAATATTTTTATGAAAATTTCTAATATATGCCTCTAAGTTTTGAATTTTTTTTCTAATTGTAACATTAAATTCCTTTTTGTCAAAAATTTCCTTGCTTATAGGACTGCATCAGTCCTGTCTTCAATTCCAAACTCCTCCAGCTCTTATTTTGTTTTAGAATTTAGTACTTTAATAAGTCTGGTTGCCTCCCCTAGCTTATGATCTAAATCTTTTTTTATCTCAGTAATTGTTACCTTTGATTTCTACAATAGCTCCTCCTATTCAAAAATAATTTCAATAGATTACCATAATTCAGTCAAGGTTGCATTAATATCAATACAAATATTTTTTTGGCTTCAGACGTGTTGAATTTTGCAACAAGAAATAGTGAAATTGGCATCCGGAAACAAAATCCTTGATCCTAGTGAAAATTAAGCACCTACACTAGGTGGGACCCACACAGGTTATTTTTAGATGGATGTCTATTTATAGATGCATGAGAAAATTATATTTATAGATGAGGTCTATTTATAGATGTATCTGGTGTTGGGAATGACCGTGGTCGGATCTGGTGCTGGAGGAGTTCAAGTAGAACACTAGAGATGGCTCTTCATCAAAGCATGATGATGAAGAGGATTATGCTTTGGCTGCCAAGGCGAAGAAGGGGAATGGGGATAAATTCCATTCTAAATCTGAGGCCGATGAAGATGGCAAGGAGCACAAAGTGAAGTGTTTTCATTGTCACGAGTATGGACATATTGCCACAAATTGTCCACAAAAGAAGAAGAACAATATGGTTGCTGGAGCTGCAACTCGTGAGGCCCTTGCCTTGCAATTTGAGCTTGACTTCTCATTAATCGCATGCATGGTTTTAAGAGCATTGGGATTGGGATGGTACTTGGATAGTGGTGCTTCCTTTCACATGACGAGAGATAAGAAATTTTTTAGTGACTTGGAGGATAAAGATCTCTAGACGCATATTGAGTTGGGTGACGATGGACGATACAGTGCGACTGGAATTGGTACCATTACCTTTCAAAGGGCATCAGGTAAAATATTTCATTTAAAAGATGTAATGCATGTACCAGGTTTGAAGAAAAATTTAGTCTCAGTTGCAATGTTATAAGAAAGAGGCTATGATGTTGTATTTAGTGAAGGAAAATTTTTCCTGCGACACAAAGCAACAGGGCAAGGCAAGAAGGCTGGGATTCGAGTTAATAATATCTATAGACTTGATGTAGATGGGATTTTTACAGAGCTTCCTACCATTGGGAAGTGTGAGAAATTCATGCAATTGACCCTTGAGAAGGAGCTGGATTTGCATGCAGGTGAGAATGAACCTCAAGGTGTGGAGCAACCACATGCGGAGGATCATAGAGTGGGAGCAACCACTCATGCATAGAAATTTAGAGCTAGATGGTCAGAGGGAGTGCATGCAGCTATACCACCAGGTGAGAGGTGGGGCGACATGCATGAAAAAACCCAAGAAGAAATTTTGGGCAGGATTCATTGAGATGGTGTGGATCTCATTAATCGAACCTAGCTACTAGGAGCCCACAGAGAAGCAGTAGTAGGATCAACTGAGTTGATGTAATGAGATGTCGTGAGGACATGAAATCAAAGTGACAGTGTCGGATACTAGAGTGCAGATCAGAGTTGGCAGAAAGTGCAGAGTGCATGGATGCAAGTGTCGGCGGCGCAGTGGATCCTAAAGACCTATGCAGTAGCTAAGCAAAAGTCTGAAGACTTTGATGATAGATGCATTATACTGATTCAGTTGTTTGGAGGCTATTCAGTTTCGGAAATGTTGCATGCAAAGGGTTGCATGTCACATGCATGGAGTTGCATGTCGCATGCAAGGACACTCCTTTCTTGTTGAGAGGGATTGTTGAATTTTGCAACAATAAACAGTGAAATTGGCATTCGGAAACAACATCCTTGATCCTAGTGAAAATTAAGCACCTACACTAGGTGGGGCCCACATAGGTTATTTTTAGGTGGATGTCTATTTATATATGCATGATCAAATTCTATTTATATATGCATGAGAAAATTCTATTTATATATGAGGTCTATTTATAGATGTATGTGCAAGTTTTATTTATAGATTGCATGTCTAATATTTATAGATGCATGTCAACTATTATTATCCCTTAATTTAAATGGACACTTAAACTGTAATCTATTCTCAATGTGGACTTGGAAATAGTTAACTGAAGTGGAAAATCAGTTAGCTAAGTGAATTTCAAGCTAAGAGGTTGGTTGGTGGGACATGCAGAGTGATTTTAGTTGCAACAGAGTGATTCTAGTTGTAACAGAGTTCGAAAATCAATGGTGCATTAGTTAATGCAAGTTGTAAATCAGTTTAACTCAGTTAGGTGAGTTAAAGTCAGTTGTGCTAGTTGTAATTGTAGATAGACTAGTGAGAGATCAAGTAAATTAAATATTAATTAATTCACATGTAGTGATCTCACATGCAATTGATGTTTTTACCATTAGTAGCTGCATTCATGTCAGTTCTAATGGAGACCTAGTTTAGACAAGGTGAAAGGGAAGTGTAACTATCAATCGTGATATAAGAAGGCTACCCAAGTGCAGTTATAACACCACAGGATGCCCATGATACTCGGTGCAGTTGAGGACGTATGAAATTCTTTGTGATTAAGGATTGCATTCATTAGGAACCGCGTGAGCAAGACAGGCTGTCTAGAGACAGTAAATTGGCTAAGGAACTTGCCAATTTTTGTATGACAATGTGAGACAGTTAGCTATTGTACTGAGAGATCTTGGATTGGAGCTTTGTATGTTATTGTTTCATGATCCATGATATATACATAATATATGATAGTGGGGTTTTTAGCTTTATGCTTTCCCATTAAATTATCTATGTTATGTGTGATTGATCTTTCTTCATGATATTGCCATTGGCGATTGTGTTTTAAATTCCGAAAATATTTTGTAGAAGTGATTCTATATTTAACAATGGCATAAAATTGTTAGATTAGTAGAATCTAGGCAATACATATTATTTCTACAAGACAATGTTTGTGCAATTAATGATTCATTTTAATATTTCTCTAATTGCTTAGTTAATCTAAATTTTTTATGTACTTCAGCCAAATACGCATTATCATATTTTATCTTATTATCTTGGGTATTTTCTAACTAAACTTTGATTTTTTCAATCTCCATATCTTTTATTGACAAGTCTCTCATAGATTTTGATAGTTTCTCTGCTAAATTTTGACTAGTAGATTATGTTTTTGTTGTTGACAATGTTCTTGTAGATGTCCCTACTCCAGTCTCGATTTGGAGTTCTCTTTCCTTGATCAATTTCTCCATCTCTGCCTCCATTTTCTGAATCTTTATATTCTTTTCTACAATCATCTAAAGCATGCTTCCTTTTCCTTCTCCATATAACTTACTTCTTGTGCTTGAAGGTGTTCGGTTGTTGGAAATTTTAGTTGTTTTCTCAACGCTTGAATATCTACAATTCTACTTTTAATTATTTCCTCACCTACCTTTACATCATTAGGATTCAATCCTAATTTTAAAACTAGATCCTCCAATCCCTTAATTTTGGTATCCTTTGCTAGAGAAGACATCTTTTCTAGCTTTAATTAAGAGTGAATATTATTTAAAGATTCTTGTAGCTTAGAATCTTCCATGGAAGATCTTCTCAAGGATGTATATAACATTTCTCTAGCTTTCTTGTGAATATTGATTTGATATATATGATGTATTTATTTGGTATAAAAAGAAAAAACACAGGTTTTATAATCTTCATCACCTTTAGATACAGGGACCTTTGGTTCCAAAAATGCTAATTGGAAATGTCCTTTTTCACTTTATAAATAATATAGAAGTATTTTTTGAGTTGTGGAATATTGTTTCGAATTTTTCATAGGTTGAATTTTTTAGTGCTTCATTTTTCTTCTTCATCTCTAACAATCTTGTAAAAATACTTTGTTGCCTTGAAGAAGAATGAGAAGAAGGAGAATATATTTTAGTTTCTTCAATTTGTTGTATTGAAAATATAGATTCTCCTAAAGGTATAATTGTAGTAAGTTCTTCAAAAGTATGAGCTTCTGAGGGTTCTTCCTTAAAATTTGTTGTCTTTATTCTCTTGATCACTTTGAATGTTTTTTTATGTAACTATGCTTCTGCTGGAGATAGACTTGCTCTCAACCTTTTCAATTGTTTTTCTATCATCCTTGGATTTTCTAATGATGTCTGACTGGAGACTAACTCCTCAACTTCCTGCAATGTATTCTCCTCCCATTCTTCTTTGTTGGCATATTGTTCAATCTTTGGTTTTTCCATATGGACATGGGGTGTTGAATTTTACCCAAACCTCATGATTGATATTGTTCCTAGTGGATCATTTGACCAATTGAAACACAATCTAAACTTCATTTGTCTTGACAAATAATTGACTTCCTTTTCTGCAGCTTTGGTGTTACATATGAATGGGCCAACCTGTGCCTTATTTTTAAACTAGGTTTTCTGTTTCCTAGAAAAAAAATGAACATCATCCATTTTTATCATCTTCCTAATATACTCAAGTGAAAAAATCCTCATAGGGAGGAAAACTGGAAATTTGTAAGGTGGGAGTTCATAGCCATAGATCTTAATCTCTATCATATTCTGGTATAAATACCAGTCTCCAACCTTAGATTGTTCACTTAAATTCATAATTCTTTTAATATCGATGGAAACTATGGGAATTGCATCACTATTCAACAAAAAAAAAATCCATATACAAAAATTGATTAAAAAAATCACTAAAAGAAAATTCTTCAGAAGTTTTCCTCACTAATGAGGTGCAATGAATCACTACTTTTTTTCTTCTTGTATCATCCAATTTTTGTAAAGTAAACTTGAATATTTCTAACTGATGATATAAGAATAAGTAGACCAAAACTGATTGGTTCTTGAATGAACCTTCAACACTAAATTTTAAGAACTGATCATGAATTGTATCTGAGAGAAACTGGTTGTAATTGAACATGATTGAAAGTTTTTTACCAAAAGAAAAGACCAATAAAAACCCAAAAATAAATTCATCTACCCATTGATCACTGGGATATCCTAACAGACAAGAAACTAAGGAAATACCTTGCCTAGACATCTCAGGGAATATTGTAGAGGAATAAGGTGGGTTGTCCTTGGAAATTCAGAGTTTTCTGGCATAAAGGATTAAAAAATATGGGCTCTTTCTGAAAAATATAGTCTTTGGTAAATTTACATTAGAGCATCAGTGGAAAAAGGGTGAAGGGAATCCTGGGGGTTTAATTGGTAGGCCTGATAGATTGACTCAGAAGTTATATAAAAGAGAGTTTCATTGTTCCTAGCAATTAAAACTATCTGACTTGGAAGGTATTGAGCTCCACACCAAGTGAAAATTTCCGAAAAATTATATGTCTGAGGGAAAGAAATTTACATAATAGGGATTACCAAAATGAAAACTCGTCACTAGTATCTTCATATTTTTTAAATGCCCAATTGTGAAGTTTGTACAAGTCGAATTCACAATCTGTTTCAACAATTTTTAAATCGGTGTAAATGAGGGGAAGTTCCTCTAAATTAATCAGAGGGGGTAACAAAGTATTATCTACAAACATTTGAGACTTTCCTTTATAGATAGCCATTTGGGAAAAACAAAATTACTGAGGAAAATTGGATATTTACCCAGAAATAGCGATGATTGAAGTTTTTTCTTAGCTGGAATTTGCTTGCGATGTCATGATATAAGTTCTAGTTGCAGATAGGAATGGAAAAAGGATGTAATTTAGAGAGGAACACAGCTTTTATTGAGGATTTGGTAATGATCATTAGATGGAATAACCATTATTGACACGGAGTTTTAATTATTTTTGAACGTTGGCGAGAGAATTTAATGGCGTAACATTCATATGTTGAATTTAGAAGAAGGGATAGTGATGGCTAACTGTGGCGTAAAGTTAGCAGGAGGTGAAACTAGTGAGAGAAGTGGTGGATTATTAGTAGGATGTGACGAGTGGTTTGCGGGGGGGGTATAGTGGTTTATGGTTTTGAGCGAAGGGGTCTCACAATCAACCGAACGCTACCACGTATTAAACATGGGGTTGAATGAAACCGCTTTGCAAACCCCTCCCCACACCCCCCTCCATTAACTTTCGGGAATGCAGGGGGTCTCACAATGCATCGGCGGTGGTTGATCTCAACGTGTCCAATCGTGTTTGTTGAAAGCTGCAAGATCATTAATTGCTTGGTAGACGGTCAAAAAAATTGACTTTATTACAAATAAAAGAATTTATTTAAAATGCTGAAAAAATAAAAGAGCGACATTTAAATATTCTCGTTGGTTCTTAAGGGTATATGTATTTTATTCTTTTATTTCTCTTTTCTCTAGTTTTTTCTATTTTTCTTATTTTTATTTCTCCTTTTCTTTCTTTTTCTGTATTTTTTAATTTTTTTTTTATTTTTTTTTATTGGAAGAAATATTACAGATTATTACAAGGGTAAAAATAAGTTACAATGCCCTCCCTTGAATTCGACCTAGGCCCATCAACTCCATGAATAACTGAGATTAAATCTAAATGGTTGGTTGAGATCACTTCAATTTTTTACTATAGGAAAATTACAATTTTCCTAAGTCAAAACGATGAGATAAAGTACAAATTGCGCCTTTGGCTCACCTGTGGGTCCCTCTACCAAAGTTAGTGCACCTCTAAATTTAATTAAGCCTTCATGTTCTAACTCCATTTAACACTCAAACTTCAATACTTATGATTAGTATATTTTTTATCACTAGTGATCACTCAGCCGAGTTTTGAGGCATGATAAATAACTTTTAGTGGCATTTTCTCTATTGGCCTCAATTAGTGTTTGAGGTATATTTAGCATAATTTAACTAATTGTTATACAATAATGGGACTGCATCTATAAGGAAATCACATGTAAAAATTTTAAATTAGCTAAGGTAGTGTTCCATGTGAAGAATAGTATTTAGCCAAAGGCCTCTTCATGTATAATTTCATAGCCACATCAAATTAAGTATGCAAATGTTGGAAAGGCATAGGATAATGCTTTTGAGGTCTATGATTGTAATGGAACTATTAGAATCTTATTCTGGCCTCCAAAAGTACGAAAACACAATTTAAAAACTCCTTTTATAAACTTAGTTACTTCCATATTCATGCTTAATGAAAGGTACCAACCAAAGTGTGGAATATAGCATCTAACCATACATTAAAAATAAAATAAAAATTAGTAATAATTAAAAAAAAAAAATCTTTAAGGCCAACTTCTAATGATTGAAAAATTAAGATTATAAAAGGGAGTTGCACATTTACATAGACAAGAACCAAGAGAATCAATCTGTCTTAAAAATAATTGGTCTGAAATTTCATCAAAAGGCCTCTTTGTCTATCTTCTATATCATGCAAAAGTTTAGCTAATTCTTGCTAAATTTAAATGTAATTGCTTCTTCTAAACCTAACATAAGTGGGTATGAATCCATGCATAGGAGCAAGTGGATCACCTTCAAAGCTAGCATCCTAGAGGAAGCAAGAGAACACAACATTGCTCCAAACTTGAAAATCTACCCAAAGAAGATCTAGTTCATAGTTAAATAATCAAATGAATGGTGTTTAAATGTTGAATAGTTTTTGTTTGGTTTCTAGTTAGTGTTTTCATGTTATGAATAAAAATGTATATAATAATTCAAAATTCATAATTTGTTATTAACAAAAAGACACGTACCAAATAACAAAAAAGAATTTTCTAAAATGACACTCCCGCCTAGTATTTATATGAGTCCATCATCACACAATTAATCACCATCATATCATTTGTACTCAAACATTCATATATATTATTATTCATCATTATGGATATTTTGATATTCCAGATATCTTGAATATTTTGTGTGTGAGTAAACTTTGTTCGTCCCATTTGATATCAGATCAATTTTAATTTTGGCCTTTGAGCACGCTCCTCATTAAACTTTGTGTGACTTGGCCTTTAGCCACGACCATTGTTTTTTCCATCTCTAATTTTTTTGGTTCCTTGGATTTTGGTTAT
The DNA here is from genome assembly GCA_034641835.2 of Pinus albicaulis. NCBI lineage: Eukaryota > Viridiplantae > Streptophyta > Pinopsida > Pinales > Pinaceae > Pinus > Pinus albicaulis. The sequence continues at coordinate 706,276,081 of CM076580.1, read as the reverse complement.
CTCTAAATTCCAAATTTCAATTTTCTATTAAAAAGAAGTCTTTTAGTACAAAACAAAGTCATATATATATATATATATATATATATATATATATATATATATATATATATATATATATATATATATAAACCATAAATCAAGTATAGACTATAAGAAACAAAGAAGAGCATTCACCGCCAACAATTATATATATATATATATATATATATATATATATATATATATATATATATATATATATATATATATATATATATATATATATATATATATATATATATATATATATATATATATACTGCTCACCGTTAGATTTAAACGAATTTAAATCTAATGGTGGGCAGTATATGCCCAATCGCATTTAATATCGTATATCCCAGGAAATAATGGTCGTTGTCTTGTTTTTTATGTTTGGACTTTCTTGGAATTGTTTTTTGGTTTAGTCATGCTAGTATCACAGATAATTTCCAATGCCCTGTTTTAGCATGACTACTTTAGGGTTTTTGTTTTTTCTTTGTGATTTTGACAATTTTGAATCTTTATCTAAAAATTCAATTGTAATTCATTAGCCTATATTTTTCAATTATATCAGCTGGTGGCTAAATATTCTTTGCAGCCTTCAAGAAACAAATTCAGGCCTGAAATTGTTGGTGCTTGAAGTCTGTTGGTAAGATCATGAACTGATGGTTGGTTCTTCATACTTTTCCTCCTCTCTGCCTCTGATATTCTATGAAAATCCAAGTCAGAAACTGCTGCATCCCTTTTTCTTTTCCCTCCCTTGCTTCCATTTTACCTTCATTCTTCCATTTCCATTTATTCATGAAAACCCCACCAAACCATGTGTTATTCCTTATCCCTCCATTATTTTCTCTCCCCAAGGTTAAAAACCCATGTTTTAACCTTATCGAAATCATATTTCCTTTTGGAATTCTTTGGAAAAACCATAGAAAACACATGTTTCTATGTGTTAGGCTTAGGCCCCTCAGGCTAAGCCCCTGCCTTATCTTCCTCCATATGCCCCGATGCCGGAACCACGTGCTAAGACAGACAGGCGCTTAACTCTTGAAATCTATTTTTGCCCGAAAAACATTGAAAAACCTTCGTAAAACGCAAATCGGGTTTTATTTTATTTTTCATAAAGTTCTCCGCCAAAGAAATTATATTAAAACTCGACCGTCGATCTGTCCCATGGATCAACGGTGCGGAGTACCCCTCACCCGGTGGACCCCCTCCCCCGCGCTCTTTTCCAAAAACCATGGTATATATCCCGCACCACTTGACATAGAGTAGCGGTTTTATCCCATCGGCCATCGATTTCACACGCTGGCCGACACGTGTCCTCCACCTCGTTCCCAAAACCGCCATCCTTCCGCTTCGCCCGCGCATTATCTTTCGTACCAAAGCCCCGCGGCGGGATCCACCTCCACCGTCGGATTTGGGCCCTCCCATCCGACGGTTGCCGATCACTTCTTCTATTCGGCCTTTAACGGACTTGCCCGCCTGTTAAATTTCCCCCGGCGCGTTCGAAAGCTGATCTTCACCGTCGATCTTCGCAGATCGACGGTTCTCATGCAACCGCTCGATTCCATCGTACAATCCCCTTTTTTCCTCCGCTGACTTTTTCAGAACTCCCCGACCGTTGATCGCAATACGATCAACGGCTCCGATTGCTCCATTTTTCCGCACGCCCTCCAACGCAGATTGACCTATAAACCAGATTTTTTACGTGTTTTTTGTATTTTGCAGGGAAGAAGTCATTTGTTCGTGTTTTAAACAGGGTTCTCAGACCTGGAGGGTGACGATCCTCTATGTCTCATTTTCTCTGTAGAAATCACCCACAAGTTCATTTTTCATGTCTCATCGGTGTTTCTAACGGCATTGATGCCTTTTTCTACCTGCACAGCCCTGCATAACAAAGAATACCGGCAAAATCGACGCAGAGAAAGAGTATCGGGTATTGAAGACCCCAGTGAACCAGAGCAGCAGATCAGTGGATATATTGGCGGGGATTACGGCTAAGACGGTTATCAAAAGCCTAATCCCCGACTCAGAACACAGATTAAAGGAAAACCTAAAAGTGTTCATCAGATACATCGCTTCCACCGCCATACTTTGAGGCGAATTGATTCCTCAACCACCGCAGTGCCACCTATTGCCTCAAAATGCTCAATCAGATGGCCGAATTTATTGAACAGGATCAGATATTGTGCCTCAAAACAGCCAAAGAAGTTATTTCTGCACCAGATTTAATGACAGAATGTTTGCAGAGTAACCCTAATAGTACGCAGAGCCTCAAAGGTCAACAAAGCTCCCTTTGAGCTTACTTCATAAGTGTAAACACATTAATGCAGTGCAACACCTGTATATTTTCTTCATCGAGCCTCCCAGGGCCAGGAAGACATTTATTCTGCATTAATTGTATTTTGAGATCTTTTCATCAAATCTCACCTCCTCATCCTTCTATAAATACTCCAAAAGAAGATGAGTGAGGGGTTGGATTAGTTGGTTGTCAATGTAATTGCTGAAGTGCTATAGCTGTTTCTGAGTGGAAAACTCTTGACTGTAAATAGTGGTTTCATGGGCTCTTGGAGCTCTGCTTGTAACAGATAGGTTAGGTTGTGAAGAGAGATGGATTAAAACATTGGATCTGAAGATTGTAACCGGTTTGAAGCATCAATACAAGCTGATTTATGGGATCCTGGTCTATGCTGATGGTGATGTTATTCTTACTGTGAACTTGTCATTTTATTTCTGTTTTCAATTTGTTTCATTTTCCACTGTAAAGAACAGTTTAAACAGTGTTAGGACCTACTGTATATCAGTAACCTTCTCTGCCTGAGAAATCTTTATTCCAATGTTTTCTTCTAATTGTGTTATTTAGAAATGATTTAATTCAGTCTAAGCACAGAGATGCTGGCGTTCCCTCATCTTTTCGTCACTGCTGAATGTTATTTTTAAATGTTACTTTCACATAGGTTGTGTAAGGAATGAATTGAGGAAATCAAAGGTTAGCCCTGAGTCCCTTTCTTGTTTGCTCAACTATTTGATTGTTTCCCTTAGGATGTGTTAAAAGCTGACTAGTTTCAAAGCACTTATCAGATCTTAGGCCATTCTGTGTTATCTTTGTGATTGTCTTGGAAGTAACTCAGTAAAGAAGAACTAGGAGAGGATTAGGGTGAGTCCCAGCCCACTAGTTTCTGCTCCAAAGGTTGCCTTCAAGTTTCCCTTCGTTTTTAATCTGTGTTCTATTAGAAGTGTATCAAAGGCTGGATAGTTTCAAAGTACTTACCAGATCCTAGTTTGCTTCTATGTTTTTCTTAAGTGCCTGGTCAAAGGCTGGCTAGTTTCAAAGTACTTACTAGATCCTGGGCTGCTCTTTGTTCTGCATCTGTTATTTCCCTTTCTTATTATATCACCCCATTCCATAAATCAAACTTTAAAGAGATCCTTAGGCATAGATGACTTGCCCCATAGATTACTCTTGAACCTGAATGTTTCAATTAAATTCTCTTATGACTCCATAGCCCAATGGATTGAAAACTTGCCATCATCTTTCTTTATAATCAAAGCTTACTCTGTTTGCTTGTCTTCCATGTAGCATAAATGCAAATTTTATTTTAAGATTGTCTCTGGATACAATTAAATAATGCATGCATGGATCATATTAGGTTGGTGTTTTCTACTTGAATCTCAAGGTGGAACATTATTAGGTTATTGGCTTTACTAATATTAAAATTGAATTATGGTATGGATAAGACAGGCATAGGTACTTTGTCACCATCTCCTCTGAACTATTTTTTATCTTCTAAATTGCAATAGCTTTTTGAAGTTTCAACGACTCCATTGAAAATTTATATCATCGCATGTATCGTGTATTCTCAAACATCGAGAAAATTTTCAAGCAAGCAGTTCCTTTCAACCTAATGAGATGACCTATTTTCAATTTCTATCTGTAAATTCTCTAGATTTCTCTTGTATCATTGTTATGATTTGTAAGAATGCCTCATTATGTAGTTGCAAAACATTCGAGAATTCCTAATAGTTTAGTTTAGCTTTTATCTTAATTGGATTTTTACAGTCATTTTTTATCTTTATTAAGACATCCTTACCTATCTCCCATTTATCATACTTTCCTTGCAAGCATGTCATGGCTCTCGTATATTTTTGTAATCATTTGTTTGTATTTTCTCCAATGACTCATTTTGTTCAATTGTCCAACTACAATTATTGTAGATTTTTGTATACATCGCAAAATATCTAGAGGAATACCATGTTCAATGCTCAACATTTGTGATATAGCTTGAAACCTCTAAACATAGTGTTGTTGTACACCTCTTCTTTTAAATTATTTCTAAAACATGTGAGAAATATATGCCTTACTTCTCCTTTATTTGTATGTTTTCTAAATTTTTAGTTGACGAAGCTCAAGGCCTCAATCTTAACTCCATGATTTTTCCTTTTTATTGGGATACATAGCATTTATTTTCTAAATTATGTTTATTCATATTTTCCACAAGTCATTAACAAGTACATCCATGTTGCTTTATATTTTTATATTTGTTTATGAAATTTTTGTAAATCTAGCTTTTAATATTGACTTATTTTATAGAGGTTTTATGGTGACATTTAATGTTCTATGTTATCTTTTAAATATATGTGAGATCCAAAAGTTGCATGGGTGAGTCTAATATTTAATTTTGGTGCACATGCTCTCATGGAGATGAGAAAACTTATGGACTACATGAAATTTATGCATGTTGTTTCTTGATCATAAGCTCAAGAGCACAAATTCATCGGCTCAACCTAGTATTATATATTGTGTAGCAATAAAAATTTATTGTGTCCCTACGGCACATAAATGATACACTGATACCCATTAATCTAGGAGTACATACATACAGTAATTCAATATTCAAAGTTTAACATATTACTCGTCATTTGATTGGAGAATAGGATTTGAGGACAAGAATACATCATCCCTCAATGTTTGAGCCCTAAATGAGGCATGGGGATGAAGATAGTCTCGTCATGTTGTCTTTAATGAAACTTTGGTGTAGGGTGATTAATACGCAATCACTATTATTCTTTTGTATATTCTAGTGCATTCATTGCACCATGCCAAGCCATAAAAATTTGTTTTAATTTTTATTATATAATCTTCATGTGTAATTTATTAATTATAATATATGAACTTTCAGACATTTATATTTTGAAATATTTAAAAAATATTTAAATAATATTTATAAATAATATTTATTTATGAATATTAATACATTATATTTTATCTTCGCCTAAATCATGCACAATGTATTATTCAATTAAAATTTTACGATAACTATGAAGATTTTTATTTTGAATCATTTAAATTTGTTTTTATATAGGGTTTATATTATATATATTTATGAATATTAATACATTACATATGATCTTCTATTAAATACATATAAAAATGTTTGAAATGTTTTACAATATTTATATATTTATGGTAAATATCATATTAAGTTTCTTATCCATTTATTATTTATGATTGCAAGTTAAATAATATATGAATTCGATGTTTAGAATTTATGTTTTTGATATATTATTGTTAGTAAAATTGAAAATTAAAATGATTTTTTAAAATTTTGATTATTGTGTTTTTTTATTTGATGATGATGATGGTTACTGTCCATTAAGATTAATGTGGTTTATCGAACTTTAGGGGAGGAGAAAGAATCTAAGTCTGATTCTTTAAAATCTTGTTTTTATGGTCAAAGAGAAGGGAAATAAGCGCTCCAAGATCACTATAGGTGGGTTGGCTTAATAGTTCAAGAAGATTGGAAATGTGGCAGATGGTAGGGAGTTGAGAGTGAATGTGAGTAAGAGTATGGCAATCTAAAAGGAAGTGTTTTTCATATTCCACCTGCTTAGAATCGCAAATATGACAGATTCTATCATTCCAAGGGGTCTTGGGAATAGACCACCGCTCGGTATCACTCTGAAGCTCATGGGAATTAGTTCTTATCTTAGCGATGTTCATTTTTTTCTTATTGCTAGACAACACAAAGAGATAATTCTTATTATAAAGGGTGGGGTTGATCACTTCCTTATAGTATCTTAGCTTCCTTTTACCCTCCAGCTCTTGATCCTCCAACAACTTGTCCTTAAACTTGGAGGTAATAGTATTTTTCATATTATATTTTCTTCTTATACTGAGCTCCTCCTTAATTCCCCAATGGTTGAGCCAGGACTGGGCATCCTTATGCCACCCGCGCTTGAGGTGAAGGTGAGGGTTTTGACTACAGTTAGAAGCAATTTAAGGGAGCCTTTTTTATTCCATGTTTTTAAGCTTCTTATTATACATCAGATATCTAAACATAGTCGTACTTTCAATAGGGACAAACTAGATTCGATCAAGAGGATAGGATAGGGAGTATTTCCCTTTATCTTAAGGTTGTAGGTTATGAATTTCTTTTGAATCATCTCAATCTTCCTCCATGACTCTCTGGATATACTGCAGCCCCAAACTTCACATCCGTATAAGACAACGAGGGTGACAAGGGTCTCAAAGAGAAACCTATTTTTACTCCAAATGTAAAGATCGACTGTCTTACAATTTTTTTCAAGCTCATAATAAGATTTCCAGCCCCCAATAATCCTTTTCTCGATGTTATAATTCCAGTTGAGATGATGAGGGAAGTCAATGCCCAAATACTTAAAAGAAGAAACCTGCTCTAGGCACTGGTTATTATACACGAAACTACCATGGGTGATCTTTTTGGATTTAATGATCATGACTTTAGTATTGTCGGTATTAATTGTCATACCCATCTTAGAGCAATAGTCATGAAGAATCTAGAGTTGTCTGTCAAGGTAATCATGGATTTTTACAAGAAGAACGATATTATCGGCATAGAGGAGAAGAGTAATGAGAACACTAGCAAGCTTGGTGCCCTTGCACCCCACAGATTCCAGACACTCCTCTAGCTTATCGATGTATATGCCAAAAAGGGTAGGGGATAGGGGACACCCTTGCTTAACTCCAATATTGCATTTAATGTATGTATACCACCCCTCATTGGTCTTAAGATTGGTAGTGACGGTCTCGTAGAGACGAATCACAACAATCCTCAGCTCAGGAGGGACCATGATCTCTTTAAGTCTCTCCCAAAGTTTATCTCGAGGAGCAGTGTCGAAAGCTTTTCTAAAGTCCACAAAGCAAAATAAGAGGTCGACTTTACTATTGTGGCATTCCTTTGCAATGATTCTAAGAGCGACCAGAGGGTCAATAGTCAAGTGATGTCTCCTAAAACCAGCTTGTCCTTTAGCTCTTTTTCCCTGGATTTCAAGCCAAAGGCTAAGCTTCTTCTCCAAAATGAGCCCATAAAGCTTGGCCAGGATATGGCTAACCATAATGTTCCTGTAGTTAGATGGAACACTCTTGTCCCAATTTTTAAATATTGTTACAAGAAGTCTTTGTGTCCAAAGCCGAGGGAAGCCATGCATTACAGCCAAATTGAGAAGCTTGTGGAGATAATGAATGAGAATAGATCTTCTCATTTCAAGGATCTCAGCTTGGTATCCTTCAATATCTTTAGCTTTCCCATTAGCGAGCTTATTAATATTAGACTCAATGCCGTCGAGAGAGAATACATCCTCCTTAATTGGAGTGATTAAGGTGGTTCCATAGTGTCCGAAGAGTCATACAAATTCATAAGGTAGTTGTCCTGGTTTTCTAAGGGAATAGAATGGTTATCTTTGGTTTTACAGACAAGAACATTCCACCAAAACTTTTTGGGCGCGATTTTGGAAAGGTGGAGAAGATAATCCTGTATTTTATTAATATATGATATTTTCTTCCTCTTGATGATATTTTTATACATATTTATATTCAACAGCTTAATGATTTCATTAGGAGCATCTCTTATCGCTTTCCTAGCAATTTTGCAATCTTTGTCATACCATGGATTGGAAGTTCTATTATAATGCTTAAATGAAATATCATTAGAAAACATGCTAATGGTGTTGGAAAGGATAGTAGTGAAATGGTAATAAATGTGATCAATGTTACTATTATAATTCATGGGACTTAAATCCCTCTCTAAATCCCTTAAGAAGAGGTCGGTTTTACTTCTATTGAAGCAAATGTGTCGTTTTCTTTCATTGGTCTCCTGCATGTGGGTCGTGTGCGTAGCGATATTGAGGGATAGAGAGAGAGGTTTGTGGTCAGAGTTAGGCTCGAATCCATTAAGAAGCTCAAAATTTTTAATATGGTTGAGGACAAGGATGTTAGAAATTTCATAATCCACGACACTGCTACCCAGCACATGGAAACATGTCATCTGACTGGAGAGGGGCCACTTGTTAATACCATTACAAATAATTAAGTCCTGGGAACTGAAAATTTTGAGGAGCTCATTGTCGAATAAGTTATCTATAATGTCTTCAGATTTTCTCTTGAATTTATTATATAAGTTACTATCTTCATCAAGCCACAAGGGGTCAGGGTTAGAGTTGTTGTTTAATGTAATGGCTTGGTTAGTAGCAGTTCTAACATTAAAGTCTCCCAATAAAAGGATATTACCATCATTTCTCAAGTTGAAGATGTATTTTTCTAAAGAATTGAAAGGACAATTCTTATCCAAGTTTTTCTTCTTATAGGATGTAGAGTTGAGAGGAGTGAAATAGCATATTGCAAGAAAGATCCTATTGGTGGTAGAATCAGAGATTTCGATCCAAATGTATTGATTGAAGGGGTCAATTTTATGAAGTCAGATGTGAGAGGAAAAAGTGTTCCTTGTATAGCATGCTATACCACTGAAACCCCTCTAAGGGGATTTATTATTCCAACCAGACCAAAGAGTGAAATTGTCGAGGTGAGGGGCCCTAGATTCATCATGCTCCCAAGTTTCAAATAATAAAATATGGTCAACATCACTCGGGATCAAACTTAACATAGGACCTTTACACCATGGAAAGCCACGACAGTTCCAGAAGAGGATTCGAAGTGATGCAAATCCCTATTTATCACTCGTGCTTGAGACTCTATCTCTAATAATAGCTTTCCTATTCCTAATGATTGCCCTTTTCCCGACCTTTCTTGCATACTTGACCTTTTGGACTTCTTTCCTAATTTCATCTTGGTCTTATGGAATGAGATCTTCATTTATAAAGATTCATGTTCCTTTTAGGCTTGGGGATTTCCTGAGTATATCCAGTTTATGTTCATGACAATTGACCTTGACACGAATGAGTCTATGTTTATGCTCAAGTATCTTTTCAACCCTTATTTATTCTGTGAGATAAGTTGTTTTAATTTTAGATTTTGTTTTTAATTGTTCTTTAACCATTTATAATGTGTTTTCATTGTTTTGTTCTTCTATACCCGCAACTATAAGATTTAAGGCTCATTTGTGGCGCTCATGGTCGAGAATAATTAATTTATTAATTTCCTCTTTGATGGGTTTAATATCTAAGTTATTTTTTGTGTTATTTAGAGTTGAGTTATTAAGTAGTTCTTCTTTTATATTTTTAATCTCACTTTTCAAGGTGTCATTTTCTCCAACCATTGTTTGTTTACTATGTTCTATTTCTTGAATTTTACCTGTTGTTTCTTGGAGTTCAATTTCGAGTGTGGTTATTTTATTTTCTAATGATTTGTGGTTGTTATCAAGCATTGCCTCAAAATGATAAATTTATAATATTTTAAAAATTCTCAAATATCTTTGAAATTTTTTGTACAAATATTTAATAGTTTTGTGAGAAAAATTGCCTCAAAATGTGCACCTCGAACTCTCCAGTTTGCAGAAATCATCTCGATAGAGATTCAAATCAATAATTATCTTTCAAATCATTGACCTAACAACACAATGGAACTAGAACATGACGATACTTGGAAACTAATGGAACTATTTAAACCTCGACCACCAGCTACTTAAAATGAAACTAAAATCTGAAAGGGAGGTGATGAAGATGAAGTTGTTGCCTCTGAAAAACTTGCGATTAATGCGAAATGGAATGGAGAAAAATTAAAATGATATGAAACAAAGTGTGATATTGATAAAGGAAAATCCCCTAAAATCAATTCAGATTTTAATAATTGTGGAACCTCCATATTAGTCCCTAAGTAGTCTGAAAGTGACAAAATGGACAATGAAATATAAACAAGGAATCCCACAATAAGAACTTGATAAAATATACAATGAAATATCCAATAGAATTGTCGCAATCAACAATATACATTGTTTGGGCACCGACACTTATAGAAGCCGTTTCTCAAACCAACTTATGTGAAATTTTTTAAATTACAACTTATAGGATATTTGTTTTCATCCACATGTGAGTCCTCTCTACTATATCCACCTTGCCACTGATCCAAATATTTTCTTACAACACTTCCTCATAATTAAATTCTCTACACAAACCTATAAATATTATGGAACTTTACATATCCTAGCTATACATGAATACTAAAGACCATGGACCTAACAAGTTATAGTAGACATAATGTCAAGAACATCAGTTTCCACTACAAGCTAGTCAACAAAAGAAACAACTCCAATTTGCTTCAAATCCATCTCTACCAACGGTCATCCATGTAAACATTTACCAATAAGGAGTATTTCTAAAATTGCAGAACATACATCAATTGAAACCCTCACAAAAACAACATCATCAATAGACAAACTCCTCGTCAAAATCCTTTTCATCGGCTCTTGGTTAGCTTCATCATTTTCTCTATATGTGTTACACAGTAATTTGTCACCATCCCTACAATCCCCATCCCGCACATTGGAGGACTCATTCCGTGACCTGTGGGCAGAGTTAAGACTTGAAAATACTTTCATTGCATCCCTCTGAAGATGAGCTTTAATTTCCCTGAAGACATCTCCCTGCAAAAAACCCTAAAAATAGCTCCTTTTCCATTGGCGTGGTTCCATAGTTCAACCCTCACGCCAAGAGGGAAATCCTCCAAAGAGGGCGCACCAATTGGCGCTCTGTCATAGAGCCGCACCCGCGCCAACCATATTAAGAGGTTTTTTTTTTAAATAAAAGGCGGAAGTTTCATCCTAACAAATTCCTGGATTGATTTCTATCTTGAGTTGGGAGGTTTGGCTACGGATTTCCATAGAGAGGAAGTGGTTTGCCACCTCTCATGGAAGCTTCCTTGATGATAGGGCCAATCCCATAATTATAGGGATCCCAACTCCCCTTCCTCCTATAAAAGCTTGTCCATTTCCATTGCAAGCTAGTTCCAAAGAGTGGCAGAATTTCCAAGTTCCCAAGAGCTTTCATGCTGCAAAAGCCTTCTTGATTCCCTAAGGCTAAATCCAAGCAAGGAGACTATTGCCAAGTATCCGGAGAGAGAGGCTTGTCCTATCCTTGACAGGCTTTATCGAGACATGTTGTGCTGACGACCCGCTAAAGGAGAGTGCTGCGTCGAAGTTATGGTTGTATTCTTCTTTTGACTCTTTAATGATAAGCGACTATCGGTTATGGTTCCACTCTTGTTCTTGATCATGTTCATGAGTTATATCCTCTTCGACTGATATATAGTTGTATGTACTGGATTTTATGCTTGCGTTTGTGTTGTTTCTTGCATGTGTAGGTGTCCGATCATGGAGATCGTGAGGGCTGTGATCTGCCAGGGCGAAGGAACGGGAGCACCACCTCTTCTACAAACGACAGCGTTGGATTCCAGGTAAGCCTTCCTCGCAAGTCGGTTTATTTACAATTAGGAACCTGCACTGTAGCATGTTTGATTGTTGCTAGACCCAATCTGGGCTAGTAGGGATCGCCTCTGTCCGCAGAGGGGATTTACCTCCTCAACAATTTGGCGACTCCACTGGGGAGTCAGCTTGTTGTTTGATTTGTAAACTATAGACGGAGTCTGAAGCACAGCCAGATAGCCTTCGAAACGCTTTTGCTCTGCATTAGCGGAGTAGATCAACGCTGCTTCAGTCAATCTCCGGTTTGGTTTACGGACTGAACAACTTGGAGTTTTGTCTTCTCTTTCCGGTTAACTTCTTGGTCTTGCTTGCTTGGTCAACTCTTTGGACTGGATTTTCTTGTTTGTTTGGCTCTGTTTTAGCCTTGTTTTCACTTGTCTGTGTCTGAGATTGCTTGTTTTTATTTTTTCCATAGTAAATTTGGCTGGCGCGCTTTTAAGCGTGACAGTCGCGCCCATTGGTGCAGGTTGCCTGTGTATCACCCACGCCATTGCCTTTCTGGCGCTAATTTCAAGCTCACAGTCATGCCAATTCTGTGAGCTATTAGGGTTTGCTGTGTTTCAAGCTTTCTGAGGCTGGCTTGTGATTTTGATCTTGTTTTTTCGGCTGTTTGAGTGCACTGGAGCCTGGTTTGACTGGTTGGAGCCTCCTTCCTTTGGTTGTTTGCCTATTTCTTTCGATTTTGCATACGAGCCCTAGGGCATCTAGGTGCCTTTGTGAGTCGAGCCTCCCTTGGGAGTTTTTGGTTTCCGTTCGTTCAGTCGGCTGTGGGATTGCTTCCTTGCATTTGTTTGACAGTTGTCTATCATATTGTTGTGTTTTTTGAGTGACTGAATTCGTTTTCATTCGAATTTTGCTTTGCTTCATTTTGGGCCTAGATCACACGGCTCATTGGTGTCTTTGGGACTTTTCTTGGTTTTGAGAGACTTTTTGTCGATTTGAGATCTGATTGTTTGTGCCATTGAGTGAAATTTGTTGGTTTCGCTCTCTTAATATCATTTCTTGAATTGCTTCTTATTTGTTTTTGGTTTGTTTAGTGCATCTAGCTATCAAACATTGAAAATAATAAAAAATATCTTTTGCTTTTGGTTGATTAGTGCAAATTGAAATCTTTTCGATTTTACTAGTATTTAGTGAATTTGAAAGAAAAGTTTTTAGTTTCATTAGTTGCATTAGAGATATCATTGATTGTCTTCTGATCATTTTGTTTGTGTAAAAAACTCTCAAATCTTCTGTAGCTAGTTTTCATCGAACGAAATGATGAACTGTGGCACGTAGTTTTGCATTTAGGAGATTTTTGAGACAGCACATTCGTTAGGGCCTGAAAACTGAAACGTAATTGAAGATCAACTTGAAAATCTACTCAATTTACACTAAGGTAGAATTGAAATCTAACGAAACACATTTAGAGGTCTAGGCTAGAGACGTGTTCCAGCGTCTTTAAACCTAGTAGTTGTCGTTCGCCTTTTGGCTTTAGACAGCGCTAGTACGGACTTGTGCTCCCCGTACCGTTACGTATATAAAGGTAGACCCCTCTAGGTTTCAATCCTTTATCCACAAGAAGCCGAGTCTACCGCCCTATACTCGTGATACACCGGACACATCGTTCGGGGAGATTGCCTGCACGTACGGAAATTCCTTGGTTGATTTCTCTTTCATTTTTGAAACCAAGGTGTATATTGCAGTTCACGGTTATTTGGTACACCCTTTTTGCCTAGTATTCCTAAGCAGTCATTTGATCTTTTCTGACTCCCTAAATTTGAAAGGATCACCAAGCGCTTGTCCTTTCACGCTTGTGTCAAATCTGAAAGAGATAGAGTCACCTTTTTTACCGTTTCTCGAATCTTAAAACATGAAACGGTGAAGTTTCTTATTTTTCAATGTGGTAAAAAAATTAATCACCCACGATTACACGCCCTGTTAGATTTTGTTTGTTAACCGTTTGATCGTGTGTCTTGACTCTTTTTCAACCCGTGTGTGTGTTTGATCTTTTCTCTTGTCGTTTTTGTCACAGTAGCGGAACCCTCAGTTTCGTCTATTGGTAGTCCTTACACGGACGATTCATCAGAGGTTTCCCAATCCTCTGTTGAACCACAACAACCCATTGTTTCCGAGTTTCCTGACGGGGGACCGATTCTTTCTGAGCAGCCCTTTGGGGGACCAATTGAGTTCGATTGGCCATTTTCGGACCCTGTGTCTGAATTGAGATTAGGAGCTGATTTCCTTTCTCTTACATCGGGTTCGCCTTTTATAGCTGCTGTTTTTCCTCCTAGTCCTCGCCGTCTATTACGAGACCTAGCGGCAGGCTCAACCATGAGTGATTCTGGTGAGGAAATCCCAACGTCTGGTGAAGACTATCAGCTCTTCCCACGAAGATTATTTTCGGGAGACAACTCTAAATCAGCTGTTATGTCAACAGCCAGTCCCTCATTACCACCAGGGTACAGGTCTTTGGGTCAGATCATTTCCGCTGCTGCCTCTATGGGAGTGTCAACTCCTTCTCCAAGGCCAGCTTCTCCTTCACCGGGGGTGTCTCCTCAGACGCCCGTTACTTCTGTACCCGTTCGGCCCACTGTTTGTGTGGCCGCCTCCACACCCGTTGTCATGGCACCCTCCGCCAGGGCTATGCCGTCTCCTGAAGGCATTTATCTAGCAACTGCTATACCGGAGAATATCTCTCCGGAGGAGTATCGATTGTCCCTGCAACAGTCGAACCTCGAGGTTGGACCATCCTCCCAAGATCCTAACCGCTCTTACTTTTCGCACTATGCATAGGATGGTACACCCGTGTATGCTTTTCCAGGTCAGTATGATGAGCACGGGGATATTTTGCGTCTACCCGCTCCTGAGGCTTACCTCCATGCTCGAGGTTTACCTTATAACCAAGCTTATAACCCGCAAGGGCAACCTTTCCAAGGCCAACCTTCGGGCCAACCTGGCTATCCTTATGACCCACAGGGGTAGCCCGTGCAGGGCTATCCTGCGGGCCAGCAAGGGCCATCGTATAGTCCGCAAGGACAGTATTATAGCCCTTCCGGTCAACCTGTACAGCCTCAGCCGGGGTACCAACCGGGACCGGTCTATGGTCCTGGGGGGAAAATCCAGCCTTCTCAACCAATGCAACCGCAGTATCCTGTTATTTCTAACGTTTCATATCAGCCGGGACCATCCTATGGTTCTGCTCTAGGTCAAAACGGTTACCAGCAAACACCTGGCCCATCCGGTACAACCTGGTGTTTCGCCTTCAAGCCAACCGGCCCATCCAGTACAGCCTGGGGCTCCTTTACAGCCAAGTCAACCTGCGCAACCGGCACCGCCTGTTTATCCAGGTCAACCTGTTCATTCAGGGCAGCCCTCTCAGTCAGGTCAACCTGTTCATTCAGGGCAGCCCTCTCAGTCAGGTCAACCTGTTCATTCAGGGCAGCCCGCTCATTCCATTAACCCTGCCCAGCAGCTGATTCATTCGATGTCGCAGCCAAATCAACAGCTGCGCCCTAGTTATCAGGCTCCGCAGGGTTCCACCTATCAGCAGCCGACTCATCCTCAGGGCGGTTATTATCCTCATGGTCAATCTCAACCGAATTATAACCACCCCATAGGCTCTCAGTATTATCCTCCTCCACCTGGTTACACCTATACTCAGCAGCCAAATCCAAATGCTGCTTATACAGGGCCGAATCCTAACCAGGGTCCACACTCTAGTTATCAAGCCCCACACACTGGTTACCAGCATCCAAATCAGTCTGGTTATACGACCTACACCCCCTACGGTCAGAATCCTATGGGACAGAAACCATAGGGGCAAGGATATTCAGAACCATTGTGGAGTACGGGTACCGGTCCTCATCCCGGGCCTGGCATGCCGGTCAATCCGCCATTGCCGTTCCTGGCCACCTTGGAGTTGCTAGATGTTTCAAAATTGACCAATGATCCAATTTTACATAATCCGTATTGGCCTCCGGTTCCTACCAAGATACCCGGTGATTGCCCCAAGTTCGAGGGGAAAGCTGGAGAGGACCCCCAGGCGCATGTGATGACGTATCATCTTTGGTGTTCGTCTAACTCTTGGGTCGACGATTCGATTCTTCTGCGCCTCTTCCAGCGCACTTTAACTGGAGCTACTGCTAAGTGGTACATAGAGTTATCCCATGGTATCTTCCAAGATTTCAATTCCTTAGCCATGGCTTTTCTCACGCACTTTCAGTTACCGGTTCGTTATGAAGCCGGGACACACCTCCTAACTTCTCTAAAGTAGGATAAAGCCACTCACATTTCTAATCACATTCATGAGTGGCGGCGCCGTCGTAGACTGATCAAGTTTCATATACCTAATCAGATACTAACTCACTGGTTCACCACCTCCTTCGTGAACAAAATCGCCCAAGATATTGCGATGGGAGCGTGTGTGATGGAGGAACAAGCCATTGCGCATGCCCAATATCTGGATCTTGTATATTCTCAGTCCGGCATGCTTTATGATATCTTGCCTGATGCCCCACGGTCCGAAACCTCTAAGGCTCCACCTACCCCCGCAGTGGATGGTGTCATTGGTTCTGTATCTCAGAATTCAAAGAAATCTTCGAATGGGAAGCAGAAGTCTAATTCTTCCAACAATACACCTGCTAATCCCGCCCCATCAGATTCTGGCAAAACCGCGGAGGTGAACGTCGTTCAGGCTAATCCTACGGAGAAAGCCTCCAAAGGGAAAAAGAAGGGCAAAGGTAAATCCAAATCCGATGCCCCGAGCCCAGAATCCAAATCTCGTACTGAGGATGGTTCTCAGCGTAAACCGAAGTACCCCTGCCTCATTTGTGAAGGAGACCATTATACTAAGGATTGTCCACGACGATCCGAAGTTAGTCAAATTCTCAAGGGCTCAAAAGGGACTCCGGCAGTTCTTAAAGAGCCATTCCCATCTCAACAGACCCATATGGTTGAACAGCCGTCACCATCTGCACCATTTGGGTCCCAAGTTTTCATGATGAAGATTGCTGCACCCATTTCTGTCGCTACGCGTTCGAAGGATTACAACGAATCATGGAAGGCACCCGGGAAGGCAGTTGCGGATGGACTGCCTCCCCCACCTGTCTCCAGTTCGTTGGAAATCGAGAAGCCTACTCCTGAACCTGTTGTGAAGCCACCTTCTAAAGGTGTTCTTCAAAGATCTTCTTATAATCCGAATGCTCGTGCCGCTCAACATTACACCATTGTTGAGGATTTGGTACAGGCACCTTCTGCTATGTCTGCACTAGAAGTTCTTCAAATTTGTCCTTCGCAACGGAAGGCTTTATTGTCTGCGATCGATGGCATTTATCCCGCCGATTCGAGTCTTCTCACCTTCGATTTAGAGAATTTCTCCCCCCGACTTCCACATCAGATAGCTCTCGTTATTCAAGTCGGGATCAACGGTCTTAACATCCATAGGGCCGTTGTGGATGAAGGTGCTTCTACCTGCGTCATGTCATCCGCTTGTTGGAAGGCCATTGGCTCTCCAGCCCTTGCATCATCTCCCAATGCCCTCGAGGAATTCGATGGTCGGGAATCCAAACCCCTCGGTGTTCTCGAGAGTTTAGCGATCAATTTACAAGGGAAGACTGTCAACGTGGAAGTAGAAGTAGTCGACGCCAGGCTCAACTACAATATACTTCTTGGCCACAGCTGGACCCATGCCATGCTATGCGTGCCATCCACCGTCTTCGACTTCTTAAGTTCCCTCACGAGGGCAAAATCGTCACGGTGGATCAGTTGTCCTTCTTCACCTCCACTTCCGAGAACAACATACCATACGTGGATCAGATTCTGAATCCCCCTGACAGTGTAGGAACCGGTCTCTTCAAGGACCCCGTCCTCATGGGTATCTTTCCTGCACCACCATCGCACACCGCTCAAGTCAACATGATTTCTAGGTCCGATGACCCCTGGCTTATTCCTACGCCTGAGCAGGTGTTTGAGTTTGGAGAATCAATGCCCTTGACTCCAGTAGAGATCAGCTACTGTGAAATTGTTGCAGCATCTGATCCTCCACCTCCTCAGCATGCTCCTTTAAGCATGGCTCTAGATGTTTACTCTTAATCCCCCTAGCTTGGTCAGGCCAATTCGCCTGATCCTCTCAAAGAGACTTTTCCTTCTGATGAAGCCATCATTGAAACTATGTCTCTCGAGGAGCTGCCTTGGGGCGATGGACATCATCGCTCCTCTTTTATGCCTAGCTTGGGGGAAATGTCAGATTGTCTGGAGAGTTATGCATCTCAGGTTCCTACTCCCCCTCTCCAAATGCCCATCTTGACGCACGAGGTTTTTTCGGAGGGAAACCTAAGTAATATCACTCAAACCATCCCGATCAACATCTCCGTCAAACCGGGGATCGTTGAGAATATTCACGTGGGAGTGACTTGTTCTCCTAATGATATTCAAGTCTATACTGATCTTTTCAAAGAATTCAGAGATGTGTTCGCCTGGTCCTACGAGGAAATTCCGGGGATTGATCCCAGTATCGTAGTGCATGAGATTCCAACCTATCCAGGTTCGAAGCCCGTGCGCCAACGCTTACGCCCCATGCATCCTCAGAAAGCCGTTGCAATTAAGGCAGAAGTTGAAAAACTTCTGAACGTGGGCTTTATTTATCTCATCCCCCTCACAGAATGGGTTTCTAACATTGTCCCTGTTGATAAAAAGTAGGGTACCATTAGGGTCTATGTTGATTACCGCGACATCAATTGCGCCTGTCCAAAAGATAACTATCCCACTCCGTTCATAGACCAGATTATCGACGAATGTATCGGAAGTGA
Source organism: Pinus albicaulis (assembly GCA_034641835.2). Classification (NCBI taxonomy): domain Eukaryota; kingdom Viridiplantae; phylum Streptophyta; class Pinopsida; order Pinales; family Pinaceae; genus Pinus; species Pinus albicaulis. The sequence continues at coordinate 706,257,585 of CM076580.1, read as the reverse complement.
GATTTATTCCTTGATGGACGGTTTCTCAGGGTATAATCAGATCAATATTGCACCTGAGGATCAACATAAGACTACATTCATCTGTCCGTGGGGTACTTTCGCGTATAAAAAGCTCTCGTTCAGCTTGAAGAACGCTGGATCCACTTTTCAGCGTGCGATGTCTTATGCTTTCCATGACATTCGCCATATCGTTCAGCCTTATCTGGACGACTTGCCAGCTCATTCAACTAGGCGAGAGGATCACCCTGAACACCTCTGCCAGATTTTCCTCCGCTGTAGGCGCTACAATATTAGGCTCAATCCTCATAAGTGCGTCTTCTGCGTGGATTCTGACCGTCTTTTGGGATTCATAGTCTCCAAAGACGGAATTCGCCTTGACCCTTTAAAATTCAAGGCTATCATCAACCTCCCATCACCCTCCTCGTTATATTAGTTGCAGAGTCTACAGGGAAAAGCAAACTTCCTTCGACGCTTTATCCCGAACTACGCGGAGGTGGCTAAAGGATTCACGCGCCTATTAAAGCAAAATGTTCCTTTCCATTGGGACGAAATTGCTCAGCAGTCCTTTGAGAAGCTAAAGACGTTATTGGTTAATGCTCCTTTGCTTCGTCCGCCTGATTATCGCCGCTATTTCACTTTATATCTCGCCGCCGCGTTTAGCACCATTGCTATGGTTCTGGTGCAGGATGATGATGATGGTAATGAACATGTCGTTTATTATCTATCGCAAAACCTTCTCGATACAGAAACGCGTTATGCTCACGTTGAGAAGTTGGCGTTAGCCACAGTACACGCTATGCAGCGCTTTCGCCATTACATCCTGTTGCGTACGATAACAATGGTTTCGGATTGCAACCCCATGACATATATTCTCTCTAGATAATTGCTGGGGGGAAAATACTCCAAATGGATCGTTATCCTGCAGGAGTTTGACTTAGAGTTCACTACCGCTAAGTCAAAGAAATCACTTGTTTTCGCGGATCTTATATGCTCACTCCCGACAGACTCCACTCCTTCACTTTCCGAGGATCATATCCCGGACAAAACTCTTTTCCTCATCAGTACTCGCGACCCTTGGTATGGCGACATAATCGTGTATCTTCAGACCTCCACATTTCGGTCTGAGTTGACTAAAGATGCCCGACGTCGAATTCGGCATCAGTCTCAACCCTACCGCATCGTAGGAGATACTTTATACCGTGTTGGAGTAGATTCGGTGCTCCGTCGGTGCCTAACCTTGGAAGAGGTTGAAAGGGTCCTAAATGACTGCCACAGTGGCGCCTGTGGTGGACATATGTCCGGATATGCTACTGCTCAAAAAATTCTGCGAGCAGGTTATTTCTGGTCGTCAATATTCAAGGACTGTATCGTTGCAGTCCGTAAGTGTCACGCATGCCAGGTGTTTCAGCGCAAGATGTGCATGCTGCCTCTCCCTTTGCATCCTGTTATTACAGTTGGCCCTTTTGCGAAATGGGGCGTAGATTTTATGACGTGTAACCCTCACTCGGACCGGGGGCATGCGTATATCATTGTCGATGTCGACTACTTCACCAAGTGGGCCGAAGCGATGCCTACACTAGCTGCCGACGGTAAGACAGCTGCCCAATTCATATTCAACCATATCATTGCACGTTTCGGGGTCCCGCAAGCCATCGTTACTGACCACGGTACTCATTTCCGAGATTATATGATGGCTGAGCTGACTTCAAAGTTGGGCTTACGTCACGATAGCTCAACACCGTATTACCCGCAGGCAAACGGCCAGGTTGAAGCAGTGAACAAGGTTCTGGTCACTATGCTTCAACGAACAGTTGGTATCCACAAATCCAATTAGCACCTCCAACTTTTCTCAGCTCTATGGGCATACCGGACATCTGCAAAGAGTGCAACTAGATTCACACCATTTCAATTGGTGTATGGTCTGGAAGCAACTCTTCCAATTGAATGCGAGATTCCTTCGTTGAAATTAGCTGTGGAGCTTCTACCCGACACTTCTGCTGAGAAAGATCATCTTTTGTATCTGGAACAATTAGATAAAAACCGCTGCTTAGCTGCTTTAGTTATTGAAGCACAAAAGAAGCAGGTCAAAGCTCACTTCGATCAATCGGTTTCTCCTCGTTCCTTTGTTGAAGGAGACCTCGTCCTCCTATACGATCAACCACATGATAATCTTGGGGCTGGAAAGTTCCAACCTATGTGGCGTGGGCCCTACATAGTAAAACGCGTTTTGAAAAATGGGGTTTATGAGCTTATAGATTATGAAGGAATTCCACTAGCGCAGCCCAGAAATGGGTTGTACCTTAAAAAATACTATGCCTGAAGTGATTTTTGGTGTGGTGTGTGTACATAAGTGTGTGTTTTTTCATTTGTGTGCATGTGTGGTGTGGTTTTCAATGTAAACATCTTTCTGCTGATCAGGTCTTCCTGATTGTGCAGATGTCCATTCATCCGTTTGTTGGTTTCGCGGATGGTGCCTCCCGCAATACCAGGAATCTGTCTTCAGCAGCCTGGGTAATCTACGATCCTGCTGGTGAGTTGGTCAACCTGCAAGGTGTGTGTCTGGGACGTACTACAAATAACATCGCGGAATATAGTGTTGTATTAGAATTATTAACCGAGGCTGTAAACCTTGGTATCCATGAATTACTTGTGTATCTAGACTCGCAACTTGTAGTATTACAACTGAACGGTCATTATTCGGTCAGAAACCCATCCATTTTACGTCTGTATCTGCGTATTCGTTTACTGGAAAGAAATTTTGACTATATTACATACCAACATATTCCCAGGCATATGAATGCGTTAACTGATGCAGTAGCTAATTTGGTTTTAGATAGACATTTGCGCAATTTGTAAATCAACATCACATGAAAAGGAAGATCCATCCAGAAATAGATATGTATATATATATATATATATATATATATATATATCGAAATGTTTGCATAGTGTGCATCAAATTTTAATCAAAAAATATATATGTTCGTCTTAATACATCCGGAGATGACATGTCTCTCAAAAAATATGCATGATAACAGTCCTAGGAGTCTAATCCACATGGTGCTCATGATAACAAGTAACTGCATGCACTAAGCGTCTCAGAATTCGGTGGAGGCGACTGGGCACTCCCACCGTGTGTCTCTGGTACACCATCGGTACATCCGCCAGCCGAGCGTAGTCTAGGATCCCTCGGGTGATGCCCTCGAGATTCTGGATTAACTCCCCCCCCTTTGCACCCTCTGCCTGAGGATCAGGTGCAGGAAGAGTCCTTCGTGTGATAGGAGACATACTAGCTGGTCTCTCTGGACCCACGTCTACATACATATAAAATGTGTCAGGAAGAACATGTATTAACAAAAAAAACATAAAACAATATAAAATCAAAAAGAGAAGGGGTAATACCCAACTCCTCGTCCCAATCATCTCCCTCTGGCAGTGGGAGATCTGTATCACCAGTGAAATCGGTACCGACATATGGCCAGTCTTCCACTACGATCAACTGACGCCGCAACCACCCAAAAAAATCCGGCCTCCAGGACATCTGTTGGCCCCCTCCAGCTCTGGGCATCAGTTCTGCCCAGCGAGCCATTCTTGGCTCTCGTGGAATAGGCTCAGCTACTATGGCCCCTTGGCCCTGGAAGATTGGTAATCATTCCAGAATGAATGATACCAGGATAGAACCATAGCCAAACTGTTTCAGCTTGGCTTGTTTGCATTTGGTCAGTTGCCTCTTTATGTTTATCGTCACTGCTGTGGCCCAGTCAAACAATAGAGGATTCATACACTCCGAGGCTAACAAAAGTTGGGCCTTTGTGGCCTCGTGCGGTGCCTGCGACCCTGCAGCCCGCGTGATGGTATGCAGCACCACTCTCAGTGCCAGATCAGGAATGGTATGGATGTCCACCTTTCCACTTCCGGATCCCAGTTGTGCCCCTTGGCACACTCGTGCCATCACTTGATCCATTCTCTTACCAGATGGTCTACTCCCTGTCAGTATGGGCACTGGACCTCTGCGCGATAATATGATTATGAAGTACACGTCAGCAACCTCCAGTTCTAACACTTGGTCCCGTAGTTTGAATACTTGTTCATCTGCGTCCCACATATTGATCAAGTACTATAGAAGCTCGGGCTGAGCTCGTAAACAAGGTGTTAGGAAGAACTTTTTCAGCCCACAGTTCCTGAGGGCGTTCATGCAAACTTCATTTTCCATGGCTTGTTAATCCTCTTCACCGTGCTCCCTTTCTTTCCACTCAATCACCATTTTTCTCGGTTCACTGCATCAACATGGTCAAAACCCTTAATTAGATCTCTGATGAGCTTCAAATTTCATTCAATTTGATTAAAATATTGAATTTTTAGGCAAAAATTGAGGTTCTGCCGCTGGCGCGGCTGTTTCCTGAACATTCGTGCCAGCTGGCGCGAGCCCTTTGCATGTAAAATCCCATTGGCGCGGGTCCGTGCCCGATACCCACGCCAATGAGCGGAGCCCTAAAAATTTAAAAAGTTGCCTCAGAAGTCTGATACATGATGGAAAACTATTAAAAAATGGATTGAAATAGAGTGTAAAGAAGCACCTCTTACCTGGAACTGACGGAACTCTGAATGGTAGCCCGGATCGGTCGTAATCACTGTCAGAAGTTTGCACACCAAACTGGACTACTGCTGCTCTTCGGTGAGGTAAATAGTAAAAAGTAATTCTATTTTTACCATTTGACATATTTATAACTTTTTGAACTCAAAATAGGTTTTGAAAGTTATTTTTCTTAATATTTTAATGTATTTGTGTCGAAAATGGGTTTTACACTTGCCTTTTTGTGCAACAACAGGTCTTTCACGCAACTGAAACGGTGAAATGAGTTGTATTTTATACTTTTTCGGACTCGGTAAATACACGAAAAAGTCACTCTGGATTCATCTTTCAGCTCTTTTCTGACTCTCTAAACATGAAAATATTGACGAGGCCCTTGTCGTTTCGATCTCGTTAAAGTGGACACGAATCGACATCTACCCAGTATACGTTTACCCCTTTTTCGGGCTGGGATGGATTATTTACGAAAAAGGAATACCCTAGCCTATCGCGACTAGGAGGTTTTCTCGGATATTATTTTCTACCTTTTCGGGTCCGAGGAACTATCTACGAAAAGGGACTGCTGGAGTTTACTTTTATGCTGTATTTTCAAACTCTCTAAATATGAAAAGATGTCGAGTTCTTCCTTTGTCAGACTCGTTAAACCCTGATGACATTGAATTCAGTCGAAATGAAGTTATTCGAGTCGCTCCTTCGTAGGGCTCGTTAAATGTACTAGGATGGATTCACCCAAAGGGCAGACTTATATTACAAGCATATGCTATCCCCTTCAAGCTTGTTATCAAAAATAATTGGGGTACTCGCCAGAAATGGTGGGGGAAAATGGAACCAGCATTGTTGTCATGTCGGCAGTATGTCGCTCTTGAACATGGAACTTGTCTGCATTCGTGTCGGGTTGGGGACATCTCATCTCGTTCTTCACTTTGCCTCCATGGGTTTGGATAATCCCTTTTGACCTCTCATCTGCTCATTGCCTCGTCACCATGACCTCTGATCCATTGATGTCAAATACTGCCAAGTCCACTGTCGTGCCGTTTACATGTTCAAGAGAAGTTGACCTCTGCAAGTATCAACCTTCCTTTAATTATCATATGATCCTGATTCACAAAAACATTATGTTCCTCTGTCTCATGTCGATGATGTGGGAAACGTTATGGCCCACCTTCGATCAAGGTCACTTCCTGTCGACTTCAGCTCATTATCCAGGAAGATGGTCTAGAGACTCTTTCATGGTACCTTGGAGCCTACATGCCTCAATGGCAGGTTCGTCACATTCGACGTGAGGTTTTCATCATTGGCCTCCAATCGAGTGATCCTACCGGTGTTCGATACCAGCTCATTTATTCACACGCCATAGATTGTACCTATAGTACCTTGAGGGCCATTGCCATTATTGGTGGTTCCTCTCGCGTCTGTTAACAGCTTTCATCATTGGCTGGTAATCAGATGATGTTCTTGCGTGTTCGACTCCAGCTCACATATTCACATGCTTGAACTTGTACTTTGTTCGGGTCGAGATGGAGCGCAAGACCCTGGATTGTGTCTGTTGTAATCCAGGCTGCGATATTGTGGATTATTATAATTATTTACATGACTCACTGATTGGATGGATGCGACCATACCTGAGTCTATTTATCGATCTTCATTGGATGGCTGCGTCCATGCCTTGGATCTAGATTATTGTACACTCTGTTATGGATGGATGCGCCCATACCACGCATATATATCATGTATTTGAGACATCAGTTGTACTTCGCTCCGCAGGTTTTCTGATGGCGGTGTTTTCGGTCGGCATGTTCTCGTAAAGCATTTCACCCCTCTCTCTCTCTTTCGGGCCTCATGCTTTAGGGGGCATCTGTTACACAGTAATTTGTCACCGTCCCTACAATCCCCATCCCGCACATTGGAGGACTCATTCTGTGACCTGTGGGCAGAGTTAAGACTTGAAAATACTTTCATTGCATCCCTCTGAAGATGAGCTTTAATTTCCCTTAAGACATCTCCCTGCAAAAAACCCGAAAAATAGCTCTTTTTCCATTGGCGCGGTTCCATAGTTTAGCCCTCGCGCCAAGAGGGAAATCCTCCAAAGAGGGCGTGCCAATTGGCGCTCTGTCATAGAGCCGCACCCGCGCTAACCATATTAAGAGGTGTTTTTTAAAAATAAAAGGCATAATTTTCATCCTTACAAATTCCTGGATTGATTTCTATCTTGAGTTGGGAGGTTTGGCTACGTATTTCCATAGAGAGGAAGTGGTTTGCCACCTCTCATGGAAGCTTCCTTGATGATAGGGCCAATCCCATAATTATAGGGATCCCAACTCCCCTTCCTCCTTCTATAAAAGCTTGCCCATTTCCATTGCAAGCTAGTTCCAAAGGGTGGCAGAATTTCTAAGTTCCCAAGAGCTTTCATGCTGCAAAAGCCTTCTTGATTCCCTAAGGCAAAATCCAAGCAAGGAGACTATTGCCAAGTATCCGGAGAGAGAGGCTTGTCCCATCCCTGACAGGCTTTATCGAGACATGTTGTGCTGACGACCCGCTAAAGGAGAGTGCTACGTTGAAGCTATGGTTGTATTCTTCTTTTGACTCTTTAATGATAAGCGACTATCGGTTATGGTTCCACTCTTGTTCTTGATCATGTTCATGAGTTATGTCCTCTTCGATTGATATATAGTTGTATGTACTGGATTTTATGCTTGCGTTTGTGTTGTTTCTTGCATGTGCAGGTGTCTGATCACGGAGATCGTGAGGGCTGTGATCTGCTAGGGCGAAGGAACGGGAGCACCACCTCTTCTACAAACTACAGCGTTGGATTCCAGGTAAACCTTCCTCGCAAGTCGGTTTATTTACAATTAGGAACCTGCACTGTAGCGTGTTTGATTGTTGCTAGACCCGATTTGGGCTAGTAGGGATCGCCTCTGTCCGCAGAGGGGATTTACCTCCTCAACAATATGGGAAGCAAATTTGAGACAACAAGTGACCAATATGTTGAATTATTATAGTAGGATTGCTAAGGATTTCATTCAATTGTTTATTTTCACAACAAAGGATAGTATCAAGCTCTACAGCTAGAACTCCCTTTTGCAACAAGTGTTTGTCTCACTAATAGCATGTTGCATGTTGAAGAATATCATATAAGATTCACTGGTAATAGAATTTACAAAATAATTAAATGAAAAATATATGAGTAACTTTAATTCACTAACCTGGTTGCGATCAGAATAATATGTTGAAAATAGTTATGTGCCTTCTGCAACCTTCTAATGTTCAGTTCAATGTTTCTAGAGTTGTCTCCTCATTTGCAGCATCTGGTTTGCTTTCCAATTGCAGTAGGAACAACCTTACTAATTTTTCTATCAATTTCAACTTGATGTCATGGTGTATCTCACTTGAAAAACCCGCAATTAGGAAAACTAAAGCATAATCCACAAAAACATATCTTTATAATGAAACTTATGCATAAACTAGTCTATCATTAGAGAAATGTTGAGGTATAAAATAGGTTTCAAAACAAAAAGTACAACCAAGATAAACTTTATAAGAATTAATAGGGTTCAAGATAATGATGTTAACCATGGGGGATGATTCACCATTTTTTAGTAAAAAAATTTAAAAAAAAAAATTAAAATTAAAAACTACTTTTTCAATGTGTATTTTCAACTTATCTCCCCATGGTTTTACTAAAATTTCCAGCGGGAGCACTCGTTGCATGCGGAATTTAATTCCTCATCCAAGGAATACCCATGTTGCATACTTTCGATATACGTTGTTATTACACAAAAAATGAGAAATGCATGAAAAACATGATTGAAATCATGTTTTCATGTATTTTCATGTAGCAGGGCAATCATGTTTTTCATGTACTTCTCATTTTTTGTTTAGCAGAGTCCATCGAAAGTATGAAAAATGGGTGCTCCTTGGATAAGGAATTAAATTCTGCATCCAACTAGTGCTCCCACTCGAAATTTGAGTAAAACCGTGGGGAGATAAATTGAAAATTCGAGTTAAAAAAAATATTTTTTCCTTTTTCATCTGTAATATTTCATAGGAGGCCCATTTTAGAACTCTGAATTTCTCTAATGAAAAATGTCAATTAGTACAATCAAACATGTAAAATTACAAGATGTCAAGTTATTAGCAAAGTGATTAGTGATTTTTTTCTGAAATCTAATTGGCCCATGTTTTGAGTGATGTCACTGTAGGTAAACCCGAGGCTAAGGATTGTGTACCTGATTCACTAGGCTAGTTATTTCTAAAATTAGTTGATACAACAACAAATTCACTTCTTTGTTGCTCCGAGTGGTTTTTCAAACCTCCTCCTAGTTTTGAAAATGATGATTCTTGCATTTGATCTCCATCATCCATCACAATCATAAGCAGTTTAGTTGAAACAGGCCGATGCAGAGCCCCTCTGTTAAACTCCAATAGCATATGGGCCCACACTCCTTCGGTTTGGGCGTCAACTGAGAACAACCATTATATGTCATTGATACAATAATGCAATTTCGATATTTGTTAATATTAAGATTCATAATGGTTTTTTGAACAAACTCAATACTATAAATATATCCAGATCATGTTGTCAGCCACACTGTGTGTGACTATTGTAAAGAAAAATATATTCTAATGTTGGCCTCTTTGTCAAGAGTAATGATGTTGTTGTTAGTAACCAACTTTAAAGTTTAAATTAGACATGCATTGTCATTCTTTTAAATATTTCCTTATTCCTTGTTTTATCCCATATCGATTTTAATATTATATTTTTTTTAATGTCTATATTTGTATCGATTATAAATTGTTTACATTTAATTTAAATTATTTTAGTTTTTAATTAGTTTAACAAATTTTTTACTAATATAATTATGTTAATAAAAAAAGTATGTAATATAATTAGTTGATTTGTTGATAAACTATTTATTTTATTTTTTTAAATAATACTTTTCTCAAATCTTATTGAATGGCTCAAAAGAAATATTGAGTTTTATCTTCTTGTTTTGATCCTGAGACCTATGGGTCATGGCCCCCAATTTATTTTTTCTAGTGTAGCAATGGTAGTAAGCCATCAAACCTCAATTCCTTCCACACGGGAATTTCCAAAAACCACTGAGTCCAAGTGCTCCTCGTGATAGTAGCCACCAGATCCAAGCATTAAATGACAGAGGCTAAGGGAGTGCCCTTTCCCAAAACTCCCTTCGAATTAACCTTATAAAAATCATCCTCGTCGCCACTCCACCTTTACACTAACGAGAAGAAGTGGTCCCCATGTAACCTAACCCTTGTGACCACCATATTAAATATCGACTCTCCCCAATTTGAACTCCAAGCATGAAAGGCCTCCTTTCAATATTTTGAGATAGAAATATTTGAGATGGATATTATTCTCACATAGACTTACGTGCACGGATTCCTGTTAGCTCGTGTTCCCAGATCTCAAATCTTAGATCTTTCGATGGTGGGCATCCTTTCAAACTCCTAAGAGATAAAACGTGAGATAGAAATAATTATTGGCATTGTCACTCCGTCATTTTCCACAATCTCGATCTTGAAAGAAAGAAATAAAGAAAGAATTTTTAACGTCCACAAGGCTAAAAATAGCCTATGGGACAGATTTATTCTCCATCTAGCTCTTTTTATTCGGCCCTTTTTCTGTGAAGTTTTACAATAATCGCTCCCAGCTTCTCGACAAACTCTTCGTTGAATAGATTATCCCAAGAACTAGCTGCTATAATACCTACATAATTTTCCCTACTATCTTTGAAGGCCTCACATTCTAAAATGAATTTTTTTTCTGTTTCCACTTTTTCAGAAGAGCAAAAAATACATACTCTTTCCTCCCACATTTCTTTTGGCCTTTTCCAGCACCCTGTTTCACAACGGAGTTGACGAGAATTAGTCCTTAATTAAGCAATAATAATTTTAGATCTCCAAGAAATATTGGCCCCTAAGTGCGCCTATTGTTGATGGTTATGAGTGGGGTTAAACTCTTCAATGTAGTTCTTCTTCTTTCTCCATAGATCTTTCTCCCAAGTACGTTTGTGGAACTTATCCATAACAAAAGTTTTTATCTCTTTACTGTTTGTAGGACACATGCTCAAGAAAATACTCCATTTACTAAACCATTTGTTATTTTTTTGCATCCAAGTCTTCTTTCTTTTGTACAATCTATCACTAAACACAACCTTTTGATGACTTTGAATGGTGTCTCTCGGAGAAATCTCTGATGGATTTCCTCCAAGATTTTTGTGGCCAACCCATTGTAATGAAGGAGTTGGTTAATCTTGTCATCATTGTTGGTGATTTATATGCCTGAAAGGATGTTAGAGCTTTGTGGAATAATTGGAGATGTTATTGGTTTCATATGATTAGTGGCATTAGCATATTTGATCAACATTTATTGTTCAATAGCGTACCCCAGGGACATTTTCTACATGCAATTCTTGTTTAAAAAGGGTGAATTTAAAAAAAAAAAAATATATATATATATATATGCTTGAAAGAAGAAGCCTACAGCCATTTCAAAAGTCAAGTTTCCAAAAATAAATTTAAAAAATGAAGAAGGGTTATATATATATATATAATTAAAAATTTTCCAAAGTTCTCATTCATAGTTTTAAAAGGGTTAAGCTGAAGTAACTTTTGAATAAAATGGAAAATAAAAAATAAAGGAAAATAAAAATACTATCATAATATTTATAAAATGAAAAAAAGAAGTGAATTGTGAATTATACGTTTTGTCTATAAGTCAAAATTTTGGACTAAATGTTTTTTTTTTTTAAATTGAATTTAAGTATAATCTAACTCTTGAAAATTACAAATGTTGTTGTCCAAGATATGTGACCTAGGTGGACCCTCATGCTTGATAAAAATTGATGTCATCAAATGTTAATGCAAAGGTCGCCATTTTTAAGAGCTCGTCTATAGATTTCCAACAACACTTGAATGAATTCATATGGATATTGTATGAAGAAGTTATGGAATTTAAAGTTTTTAGGAAACATTAAAAATGTTGGCAAGGTGTGGCAAGTGGCAACACCGCAAGAGGACCCATGGCAGAATAATGTTGGTGTGGTAGCACCATAGGAGGACATGTGGTAGTACAATTTTGTCATGGTAACACCATAGGAGGACACATGGAAAAGGTGCTAACGTGGCATAACGATGATGTGTTGTAACGTTGATTTGGCACTGACATGGCAGTGATGTGGCAGATTTAGCGTAACAAGTTTTTATACATGGCGCTGACATGGCTAGATGGTAGAGAAGGTTACATGGTTGCTATGTCGATAAATTAGAGAATATCACATGGAAATCCCAATTTTCCCAATGGGGCCTTATCAACCATGGAAGGATCAGGTGGGTGGATCGAACCCTGACCTTCTCAGCACAAATCCAACATCATACCACTATGCCAATAATGTTCCTTTTTATGTATGGAAACTAAATTCTATTTAAATTTTATTAGTTATAATTGGATTAAATTGGGAGCATGTAGATTCGACCCCGCAACTTCCCTATCAACGAACCAACAACTTTACCAATACACAAACCATCATTCATTGGAAACGAGACGGAAATAACAATATTTGAATTTAATGGTTTATCCATTGTGCAAAATTTAGAAGATCCACATTGTTGAACCCATGAACTTCACACCAAAAATCCATAGTTGTAACCACTACAATTAGAGGCTTTGTGTAGTGGATTTTGTATAATTTTTGTGAACTTTAACTCTTAAAAAAATCCAAAAAAATTGTAACAGTCCACAGAATCGAACTTGTGACCTACAATTTTATAGACGAATGTTTTATCCAATGCACCAAGGGGAAAAAGGTTGAAATATGACTGCAACATTATGATGCAGGGATTCTGCTATAAAACAGATCCTAGCATATAAAAACACACTCCTTCACTCAGCATGAAAACTTTCAATAATTCTTCATTAAAACCATAAAAATATTCAGCTAGAAAAATACATATGAAGGAAGGAGAGCCATTCAAATGAAATACTAATATAAAAACATAAAAAACTATTTGGCCAAATATTACATTGGGCGGCCCCTTGGCTCATGGCCCTTCAAACCATCTCTCACTCTAACTGTACTCCTTACTATTCTCAACTATCTTTCATCCTCACAAAACCCTCCTATATATACATAAATAATAAATTTATTTCACTCCATAAATTCCTCCACACAAATCTCAACTCAAAATCTAATTTAGATTTATTCTAGTTTTGGACTCAACAAAGTCCCGTATATGGAATTCCTACTCCATAGATTATCTACCTAATTCACTCCACTCATATCCTTAATTATTTAAGGAATATTTACAATAATCCTCACATTTATAATTTCTCTCCTAATTTATTAAAAATGAGAAATTTTAATTAATAAAATAATTAAAATATCTCACCCTCTTAATTACACAATTGAATAATGAAAATTTGGCTTGGATGCTCCTGCATCAGACTCCCCATGTAGAGAAGTTTCCATAGACTCCTATCTATGAGGTTTGTCACTTTTTTGTAATACTGCGACAACCACAAGTCCTGATGACTTGCTCCCTCCAGGATTCCATACTCTGTTCTGCCGCTGGTCCTTCGAAGTATCAACTCGATTTGGTAACTCATCGTTCACTCTGTCAATCGGATTCCATCGGCTTCTCCAACACTTTCTTTCGCCAATTCCTCGGAGTAATTCTTCTTTTTCGAACCCTATCGTCTCCAACTGAGTTAAAAACTCAACTTTCTACAATGGAAAATAATCAAAAATTCTTGATTACTATTGTAGTCTTTTATCGTTTTTATAGCAACAACTCTCTCTTCTGGTGTTGTATCTGCATTCACCAACAAACTGTTAGTTTTCAAAAGATAAGACCTCTCTGTCTCTTTTGATGCTTCAGGCATCAATATCCATCACCGAATTTCTGGACTTCAATAGATTCTGTTTCAAACTGCTGGCTGCTTCTGTCTTCATCCTGTTGGATCAATATTTCTATCTTATTTATGTCTCTATGGACACAACTCCCTTGTTGCTCCTGATCTTTCATCTCAACTCCAAATAATTTCTGCTATACTTCCTTAACTTGGACATCATATCTGTTAATTTCATTTTTTATACATACACTTACATCATTATCTGAAAAGTTATAACATTCATTCAACTCCATAAATGTTAAAAACATTTCATCTCTATCATGCATAGTAACTGTAATTTCGTCTGGATCAGGTTCTGCAAGTTTTTCTTCTCCATCAGGTTCCTTCAGCCACCGTTCCAAAAACTCGATTTCCATATGAAATCTTTTCAACATTTCATCACTACCTTCACTCTTCTTCTGGCAATCTTCCTGAGTTTTCATGGTTTCAGCATCATTACATTGTAAACTTTTGTCAGCAATTTCATTAAAGAAATACATTTTTTTACCTCCTTGGAATTTTTCTTCAGCATTTCCACTTTGTTCTCGTTCCATAACAGCTTCGACTTGCTGTCTTACCCCAAATAATAATTCATTTATGATTTCTTCCTATTGTAACCAATCAACACTTTCCTTCTCTGAAAGGAATTCTCTACCAAACTTTACCTCAAAAGCTTCATTCTCCTTTGTGACAGTTCCATAAGACTGCTCACCATCTTTCGCACATCCTGCAAACATACATAAACTGTGAGAAAACATGTAAGGCTTCATGGCCTCATCTGCTTCTCTTGCCAACACATCTTCAGATGCTTCTAAACTATCCTAATAGTTCATGAGATCTTCCTCATTGATCTCTTCACCCATAATTGCACCCTATTATGGGTCACAAATGGAAACATCCATTTTTAACTCAGCCTCTTTGAGTTCTTCACAACTGAAAATTTGCTCGAGCTTCCTTAATTCCTCTACCAACTGTATGTTTACCTTCTTTTCCCTCTTTGTGTGTAGCTTCTTCCACTTTACCTTCTTTCTCATGGTCCAACCATGTGTCTAGTTTTCACATTTTCCCGCAACAACTTCATTAAAAATTCAAGGTGAATTGTTATCTCAGCCTTCTCCCGCTCGTACTCTTCATCCGTCAAATATTCACATATGCCACTTACCTTGGAATTTTCCTTCTTCTTCCTTCTGTTGTGGTCTTCATCAGATCTTCGGAAATGACTATCAGCAGTCATCTTCTCCTCCTTTGTGAACTTCATCTGTTCACGTGTGGATTTCATTTAATCCACTTCTCAACAATCATTCACACTTGCCATCCATCAAAAAATGCAATTTCTCCTCCTGCGCTTGGCTTCTCTTGGTTCTCTGTGTTGGAACCAATCTTTGGCAACTCCCTCTTGCTTCACTTTGCTGCAAACAACACTTTAGTAACTCATGTGTTACAATGAACAATTTTTTATGGGTGTCGGCTCCACCGATCATGCATCCAATTACATTCAAACTTTTGACTTATCTTACGACTCTTTGACTTCAAACTTACACCAATTCTTCATCTTGGATTAGAATACTCAATCTTAACTCAAACTATCCAAACTTTCATCTGATTCTAACACCTGTTTTGACTTTCAAGACTCGACCCAATAATTATGGCAATGGATATTTTGGCTTAATTCAAGTTATACAATCCTCCAACAAAACATACACCCCTAATACATTTTTAGGATGTAAAATCTTCACTTTCTTTCATACTTCATTCTTATGAAAAATCATCAGTTTGCCCTTATCATTTCACATGATACTGAAGTCTTTAGTCGAATTGTAATTTAGGTTTTCCAAGATTTATTTTAAGGTGAAAATAAATAAACCATTCAAACTTCAATGTTTAAAATTGCCTTCCTAAATTATCATACCTCATGCTCCTGATAAGGTTATTGATAAACCTTTCTTTCTGTAGTCTCAATTCTCTGGTTTCCATTCTTCTGTGCCATCTTTTTCACTGTCAATACTTGCATTCTCACAAGTTCGTCATCTTAATGCAAACATTCCCTGCACTTATATACACCATGCAACATCAATGCACATCTCTTCACCTGTGTATAGAGAACAAGCAACCTCTTCGAGAAATGATGTACAACTCGTAAATTGTGTTCATCCTGAATATCACCTCCTTAAATGCCATCACATGATGATAAAAACAAAGGTTTACCACATCAAGCAATTATATTTTCAATCACCAATCAAAAGAATTATTCTTTTCCCAACTACAGGCTTTGGTCCAAAATGTCTTAACCAAAATTGTGAAGAATCCACATTATGCATAATAAATCATCACACTATGCATAATAAGCCTCCTCATATAAACATGCATGTTTTCCTTCATATCACCCAAGATTAGTACATTTTCCCCTTCATTTTCCATTCATTTATACTTCCGCATTTGCAACATTTCCACTCTTTCATAACATTTACAAAATATTATCTTCTCAAGTATGGCAAGGAAATTTAATCATCCATATTTTAAAATACCCTTGCTCAATGAATATTTATTCATTCAATGAGCACTTACCTTGAATATTCTCGTGGTTGAAATGATCCAACCCTTCTCTCGCGTATTCTTTTAGGAATACATTCAAGCCTCTACATATTTACTTTGAATGTGTAAGGTCCATTCTCTACCCAGCAATTAAATTTCTTCCCAGAAAACTTCTAACATAAATCTTTTCCCAACAATTAATTTTAGAAACCTTCAAAGTACGCACACTCTCCCATTTAATTTAAGCCAAGTTCCCTTATCTCAATATCTTAAATTTCAATTCCTTGATTTGAAAACATGCAATCTTAATGTAACCAAATACCCTTTCAAGATTACATTCTCCCAAAAAAAACGTACATGAATTATTTGCAAAAAATTTACCTCTATCAATCCTAGTGACTTTTCCTTATGTTGGAAGATGGTATCAAGGAAATACTGGATCCATACCTTGAATGTTCTGATGGAGCTACACCTCTCTTCACGTAATCTCTTTCCCACTTCTGATACCAAAATGATGTAGGAAAGTAACCTAAGGACCTTTTCCTTTCTGAAAATCGCAATTTTAATTTGCAATACTCTCTATACTTGCTTAACCAGCTTATAAAACCATATGCTATTCACAAGAACATGATCATATTCTTTATACAAATATTAATGTTTTGGGTTTCCAAAATATTCGACTCCCTCAGGACTACTTGAATGCACATTACAATATGGTTTAATAAACAAGAATTTTTTTTTATAGCGCTCAGGTCATCAGATTCTTCCCACCATTTATCACAACTTACCAGCTATCAGTTTCAATTCGAACGCATAGGATTCACCCCAGCGTTAACGCTGATATCTGAAGTGTTTGCAATAAGTCATCAATTGGAAATTCAATGCTGCAATTCTGAATTGGTTTCGTTGTAGTTCGCCACAGAGTGAAACACAATTCGTAATTTCTCACATGTTAAACAAAATGATCTGCACAAATGGTGTGATCGTTCCTCTGTTGGCTGCATACGATGCTCAAACCAAGAATGCCACCATTCAACGTAGGTTCCAATGCATTTTACAGAATACACAAAGTTGAACTCTGTGTCGGATCCGCTGCTATGTGTGGGTATTAACTTCACGATTTGATTTTATTATTAGCTCATGCAGACTTCTATTATTCGACCTCCCATGGTCATTCACAAACTCTGCTACCTGTTGCAATCTTACAGATCTCACTCCTTACGTTGGCTTGTGTCGACTCCCGTGGCTCTATAGCCATTCATAGTCTCACGAACCCTGCAAGGTGTGGATCACTGACCAAACCCATGGTGTCATCGAACTACGCAGGTTTCATTTGTTGTGGATTCACAGCCTCCCAACCATGCACAGACTCCTTTATCTACCGAGTGTGCTCTTTTCAATTTTGATTACGTTGCCTTGTCCTTGAGTGAAAATGCAATTTGTCACCTACATGGCTAACGCAGAGAGGAATCTCTAGCATTGCTATTATTCTTTCCTTGGATACATATCATTCCTGCATCCACATACATACAGCATATACATATATAAATTGCAGACTCAACCTAGGATTCCAATCAATCAAATGTAGGAGAGATTCATCCTCCAACTCATCTCTTGCTTTGATACCAAATGATGCAGGGATTCTGCTATAAAACAGAGCCTAGCGTATAAAAACACACTCCTTCACTCAGCATGAAAAATCTCAATAATTCTTCATTAAAACCATAAAAATATTCAACTAGAAAAATACATATGAAGGAAGGAGAGCCATTCAAATGAAATACTGATATAAAAACATAAAAAACTCTTTGGCCAAATATTACATTGGGCGGCCTCTTGGCTCTCGGCCCTTCAAACCATATCTCACTCTCACTGTACTCCTTACAATTCTCAGTTGTCTTTCATCCTCACAAAACCCTCCTATATATACATAAATAATGAATTTATTTCACTCCATAAATTCCTCCACACAAATCTCAACTTAAAATATAATTTAGATTTATTCTAGTTTTGGACTCAACAAAGTCCCATATATGGAATTCCTACTCCCTAGATTATCTACCTAATTCACTCCACTCATATCCTTAATTATTTAAGGAATATTTACAATAATCCTCACATTTATAAGTTCTCTCCTAATTTATTAAAAATGAGAAATTTTAATTAATAAAATAATTAAAATATCTCACCCCCTTAATTACACAATTGAATAATGAAAATTTGGCTTGGATGCTCCTGCATCATATTATATTTTTATTGTAAAGTTTGAAGACCAACGAGTGTGGGCAATTTGAAAGTCAGGACTCAACCATGTGACTTGGTTGTTATAAACATGTGCACTAAAAATTGCACCATATTTTGGGTATTATAAACTTATGTGCAATTTATGTTGTTATGTGGTGACTAAATCCCATTTCATGAGCAATTGGTAGCCAAATTCCAAGGATGGAAAGGTCAGGATGGAAACTGTTACCTCTCAAACTCAAACCATGAGTTCTTACCACTGTGCCATTAGGTCTACTATTGACATGATTATTGACGCCAAATGTTTTTAGGGTGTTATGTTCTTGTAAACATTTAATAAAGTGGATTTTATGTCGGATCTTGGCTTCCAAATAATGACATTTTATGTAACATATGTTGTGCATGGGAGGGGGGGGGGGGGGGGTGTGGGGTTGGGGGGGTGGGGGTTATTTTGTTTTACAAATGTGTCAGGGAACTACTTGTGGACAAAATTGAAGCCAAAATAGTTTTTTTCGAAGACACGAGAGGTGTAGAATGGGAAAATAAGGCAGTTACAAACATTTTTCAAGTGGGTCGAGAGTGGGAAGATATTGAGATCAGTGCAACAATATTCCTAGAAATGGTGAGAACATTTTTTTGCGGGATTGAGTTCTATAGTAATATAAAAAAGCATATGAGATGCTTCACATTACAATAATGGAACGATTGCTAAGTTGAGTAGGCCCGAAGACGTAGCCCAAATAAGGTAAACTTCGTTATCAATTTTTGTCTCTCTACCTATCTTCTTGATGCTCATTTAATCTATGCCCTTTTTATTTTCTCATTCAGTTTTTCAAATAACACTTTAAATAATTTCAAATCAATTCATAGATTTCAGATCAAGTTTGGTATCGAAGGAGGTGTGATAGGATTTGAAGTTTGAAGATAAGATTGAAAAATGACAACCATGGGAAAAGCATTAAAGCGGGAAAGAATTCAGGAGCTTGAAGAGATTAACCAACGAATTCAAGAAGATAATTATAAATTGAGAAGGTTACTGCAAATATATGAAAATGAAAAGAAAAATTTGTAGCTTGAACTAAAATCCAAGTATGAAATTTTGGTGAAGCTTCAGAAAGATGAAAGATTTATTCAAACACAAGAAATCTAAGAGATTCAACTCCAGTTGCAACCCAAAAAAGAGACTTTGGAAAAGTTTAAGAGTGTTAAATGATTGAAGGGGAAAGGAGAGTCTACCTTTCTAAAGAAACTATTTTCTACACCTAATAGAGAAACTATTACTGATATATGTCATGTAAGTGATTCGTCATTCTATTTCTTCCCATCAAGATGTAGATGTTTCTTTTGGTGCCTATAAGAAGCATAATTAAGGTGTGGTTCTAAGCTACTAAAAAAATTGTATATGATGGAAAGGGTCTTGGAATCAATGGCCAACGTATGATTTATCACATATATATTATGGAAATACCTCGCTATGTAGGTTTAGGATATGGAAATGGAGAAGTTGAAGAATACTCCAAGGCCCTTGAAGAAATATATTATTCAAGAGAAGAGCCTAAGCCATTACAGAAACCCCTTATCCAAAGACATGGAACATCACTTCATGAGCATGAAAAACAATTCAAGGCATCTTCAAAGAGAGATGAATGTTCCAAAGGATGATTGAAGACAATTTCTCCTTGTCAAACTCGCACAACGCACACCCATGAAAGGTATAATAAACCTTATTATTCCAATGTTTTCTTTAATTATAAGAAAAATGGCCTCCATGGGATACATAAGTTATGGTATTCATATCCTCGTCCTTTTTTTGGATTACATAACCAAATTGTAACAAAGTTTTGGAAGAAAAGGTCCTTGTAAAAGAAGGTCATGTCAACCAAGAAAGAGACAAGACACAAATACCACCCTCCAAGTCAAAATTTACATAATGGAAAGAAGGACTTGAGGTCAAAGAAATATTTCACTCATTACAATATGGATGGTCATTTGATTGAGAGATGTTGGAAACTCCATTAATATCTTCATCCAAAGTAGGGAAAGAAAGTTATGAAACCACCCGCAAAGAAGGAGGTAGTGAAAGAAAGAGTGGATCATGCAATAACAATCCAAGAATTAGTTCAATAAGAAGCTAAAATAAGAAAGGAGAGTCCATTAGCTTAGTTTGGTAATAAATTGTAGCATATCCCCTACTATCCCTAGGCCCTACTAAGGTTAGAAGGAGGCATTTACTAAGATGACCCAATCTTCAAAGTCTAGTTATGGAAATGGGATCTAAATATTTTGACATTTTTCAACTTTTACAAAACTTAAAACATATGACATATTTGTGTTCATCTTGTCGAGACCTCTTGAATCAAACGATATGGTAATTCAAATATTGGCATATCAAGTAGTGCCACATCACTCTAGCCTACCATGTGCCGCCCACGTGACTATCCACCTCATCGCCACCTAGCAACACAACCTTAGTTTTCGACCCATTCATACTATGTCACGCCTTACCCCTTTCTTGTAGGATTTAACCCTGTACAAAAATTACCTGCAAATGAATTCTTAAAAATAGAAAAATAAACAATGGTGATAACATAAATAAATATACATAGATATTTTCCCCCAAATCCCAAAACCAGGACCACCAGATTGATTTCTCATTATGCTATTTTCAGTGTTACAATACATATATATATACATGTCGAAGCATTCATAAACCCCAATCCATACTCCTGGATTAGAAAAAAATCGTAGTTCCCTTAACGGGATCTACAAAATACCATGGGTAGAAAACCATCATGCCCAATACCATGTGCAAAACCTATGCACAAAACCATGGGTAGGTCCTCCCACCATCTATGGGTATGCCCCCCATCCTTGGGTTTGTCCAACTATTATAGGGTCCACATGAAAATAAAAATAAAAATCTTGGGGCGTTGCCCCAGACCCCATGTGGGGGGGCTACCTCCCCCCTTCAAACCCACCAATACGGGGCATTGTCACCCCCCCTGTGACCCCCATGTTGCACCTCATGCAACGTAAAACACCTTATTCTAGTCATGGAAAGAATATAATGCACACCCAACAATATCCCACTTGTTGTTTTCTTTCCACACAGTGGGTCAGAGGAGATATTAGTCATTGGTCGAGGCCTGCAACAACCGTTGTTTCTCTAAACCAAGAAAACTTTTCAGTTCTCATAGACTTCATCAATGCATCTACAACATTCTTCAAAGTGTCCACCTTTACTAGAAACACCTTTTTTTCCTTAATCATATTTCTCACAAAATGACACTAAACATCAGTGTGATTTTTCTTTGAATGATAAGCAAGGTTCTTTTCCAAGAAAATTTAACTTTGGCCATCACAGTCTATCCTTATAGCTCGTTATACCAATCCTATACTAGAACACAATCTCTATAACCAAACTACTTCCTTTCTTTCATGAGTGGTTGTCATGTATTAAACCTCTATAGTTGAAAAAACAACTAGATATAATATCTTGCTCATCCAACTGATTTCTCCTCCAAATAGGTTAAACACATACCCACTTGTAGATCTTATCTCTATCTAGATTTCCAACCCATACTGCATCAAAAAATCCATGGATGTCCAAAGCTCTGTCCAATTTTGGTCTTCCTTGGTAACACAAACCATAATCACTAGTGCCACACAAATACTTGAAAACTCGCTTCATTGTTGTCCAATGCTCCTTCTCTTGTTTTGAGACAAACCTACTCAATACTCACATTGCATGTGCAATATCTGGTCTATTACATACCATTTCATACATCATTATATCAATTGCACTCGCATATGGAACACGGGACATGTTCTCTTCCTCTTCTTCTGTCTTGGGACACTGTTCAACAGATAACTTTATTCCTACAAGAATAGGAACCTTCACCAGTTTACTATCCTGCAATTTAAACCTCCGCAATATTATCTCGACATAACTCATATAGTTTAACCAAAGCTTCCTCTTTTCATGATCTCATTTAATTTTTGTGCCCAAAAAATATTTTGCAGCACCAAGATCCTTCGTATCGAATTTGGAGGACAGTCAGGTCTTCAAATCTTGGATAATTTCTTTGTCATTTCCAATCAACAACATATCATCCACATACAATACCAAATAAATAATATGGTTACCAATTAATTTAAAATACACACAGTGATCCTCTTTGCTTCTTTTGAAGCCAAGTCCCTGTATATATGTATCAAATTTCTAATACCACATCCTTGGTGAATGTTTTAACCCATACAGACACTTTGTTAACCTGCATACTAGTTATTTCTTAACCTTCACCGCAAATCCTTCTGGTTGCTTCATGTAGATCTCTTCTTCCATCCTCCCGTGAATAAATTTTGTCTTCACATCCATCTATTCTACCCCAAAATAAAAATTAGCAGCAACAGATAAAAGTAATCTAATAGAAGCTAAATTGGAAACAAGAGAAAAAATATCACGGTGATCAATTCCCGACACTTTGGAAAAATATTTTTCTACCAACTAAGCTTTGTACTTATTCACTTTTCCTTATGCATTCATCTTCTTCTTAAACTCCCATTTATTTCCAATGTGTTTCCTTCCAGTCGGTAACTCCACCAAATCCTAAGCCTCATTTTTGTCCAAAGAAGTCATTTCATCAACCATGGCCTCTTTCCAGAGTTTGTCATCCTCTGAATCCACTGTCGCCTTGCCAATTTTGGGATCATAATCAGTAATAGATAAAGAAATATTTGAACAAAAATAATATGGACTATACCTCTCTAGTGTCCTTCTCTCTCAAACTGATCTTCTCAAAATTGGATTTTCTGGCTCTTCCTCTTTTGATTTGTGTTCTGTTGTAGAGTCTGATTCTTCCTCGCTCAGTTCAAATCTATCTTTTCAGATTCCTTTGGTAGGAATTCCTGTTTAATAACTTCCTTCACCTCTCTAAACACCATGTTTCTCTTGTACACAACCTTCCTTTTTTCTGAGTTCCAAAGCTTATAAATTTTTAAACCATCCTTATATCCAATAAATATGCACCTTTCATATTTACTATCCAACTTGGCTCTTTTCTCCTTTGGAATGTGTACATATGCATCACATTTAAATACCCTCATATGTAAAAGAGAGGGTTTCTTACCAGTCCATACCTCATGTGGAGTCTTATCCTCCAACACTGATGAAGGTGATTTTTTAATTAGGTAACATGCATTATCCACTACCTCTAACCAAAATAACTACCCTAATCCAGTGCCACTAAGCATGCTTCTTTCCTTATCCATAAAAATCTTGTTCATTCTTTCTGCAACTCCATTTTTCTGAGGTGTTTATGGTTTATTCTTCTGTCATGCTATACCACACTTATTACAAAACTCTTCAAATTCCTTCTTGCAAAAATCTCCACCATTATCTATCCTCAACACCTTAATCTTCTTCTCTACCTAATTTTCCACCATAACCTTAAATTATTTAAACATGTCAAAGGCTTCATATTTCCTCTCGAGGAAATATATCCATGTATTCCTTGAGAATTCATCTATAAATGAGACATAGTACACAGACTTACCCAAATATGGAACCGATACACGTCCAAACACATCATTTTGCACAAGATCTAATATCCCTTTCGCCCTCTTAGTACCTGAGGGGAAACTCGCCCAATTTTTCTTCCCATATACATAATGTTCACATAAATTGAAATCCACAGAGAAATTATACATACCTTCTACCATAGCATTACCATGCATTATTCGAAGGCCCTTCTCTCTAATATGTCCAAACCTTTGATGCCATAGCATGGTCTTTTGGCCCTTATCTCCAATATGTCCAAACTTTGATGCCATAGCATGGTCTTTTCTTCAGATACCACTAGATTTTCTAAGCCACTTTCAAGAACCGAAAAATTTTTGCACTCATTAATAACATTACTACCCAGAAGCTTTCACATAGTTCAAATCCGAACTTCCCACATCAATACCAGTGCTCCCTGAACCATCTTGCATGTATCTTTCTCGAATACTATTTTTACACATGCATCATCCATCTTTTTTAAAAATCATATTTTTTTCCAATGAAGGAATATGCAGAACACCAAGAAGTGTTCTAATACTTCCACCTTGCAACTTCAACTTTAATTTTCCACATTCGATGATTTTTACTTTCCTGTCATCCCCTAAGAAGACATCACCAACATCATATTTCTCATACTCGCAAAACCACTCCCTATGGGGAGTGAAGTGAAAGGATGCACCTGAGACAATCAACCATGCCTCATGATATACATGTGTACTTGAAGAAGAAGCCAAGTACACATCCCCACCTTCATCTGAGGTCGTTTTCACCTCTACAGAAGGAGCATCATCAAATCCCTTTCCATTCTCAGGAGTTTTATATTTATAATCCTTTTTGTAGTGCCCTTGTTTTCCACACTTCCAGCATACCTTTATAGGTTTTCCTGGAGATTTAGATCTCCCTCTAGATTTATATCTCCCACTCGAGGACTTATTTCTGTTTTTTTTTCTAAGACCGTCATTTATAGGTTTTCCTGGAGATTTTGATCTCCCTCTAGATTTATATCTCCCACTTGAGGACTTACTTATGTTTTTGTTTTGAGATCGTCCTCTTACACACAAGGCATCTCCATTTGGGCTCTCCATATTTTTCAATCTCATATCCTCTGACACCAAGGATGAGACTATTTCATCAAATTCAAGGTATTTGTGTTGCTACCTATAGCAACAACCATACTATCCCATGAATCTCGTAGAGAATACATCAAATTGATGCATTTATTTTTCGTCTGAAATTTTTATATCAACAGATAACAATGCCTTACCACAGTATTAAAGGAATTAAGATACTCTATTACTGAGTCTCCATCCTTCATCCTCGGGTTATACATCTTTTTCTTGAGGAACAGTTTGTTCGTTAAAGACTTAGATTGGTACAAATTCCCTAACTTATCCCATAAATCCTTTGTCGTAGCTTCCCCTAATGGATTCAACAATACTGAATCTGAGATACACGATTCTATTTTTCTCTTTACCTTTTGATCCAACTTCACCTAGTATTATGCTAACATTATCTTTGGTTTAGTAACCAGATCTATCATGATCCACTTATCTTTTATCCACCAACAGATCCTCCATCTTGAGCTTCCACAACTCAAAACTTTTTCCATTGAATTTTTTCAATCTCTATATTTCCACTATTTTCCATCTTCTTTCGCCACAATAATCGATCCCGCAGATATCCTATTGTAACAAGGCCTATCACAAGCCCTAGAAAAACCCCTCAGCAGCAAAGACATCCTCTTCAAGCCAAAAATTCTCTAATACCAAATGTAGGTTTTAATCATGTATAGAAATTACCAACAAATGAGTTATTATAATTATAAAAATAAACAATGGCGATGACATAAACAAATATACTCAGATATTTCCCGGTGGATCCCAAAATTAGTACTACGAGATTGAATTTTCATTATATTACTTTAAATGTTACAATACATATATATACATGTTGAAGAATTCATAAACCCCAATCCATAACCCTCGATTAGAACATAATCATAGTTCCCTTGACTAGAGATACAAAATACCATGGGCAGAAAACCATCATGCCAAAAACCATGCACAAAACCATGGGTAGTTTTTCCCACCATCTGTGGGTCTGCCCCCCATCCTTGGGTCTACCCAACTATTATTGGGTCGACATGAAAATAAATAAATTTTGGGCACTACCCCAAACCTTGTGTAGGGGGTTTTCTGTCCCCTTGCTACACCCGACGCAACGTACAACACTTAAGGCTAGTCGTGGAAAGAATACAACACACACCCAAAATTTCAATGGTTCACATGGTTCAATTCATAATGTATAAATACAATACACACAAGGTATGTGGGTGTGGGACCCTTTACGGCCATGTCACCTCAGGATTAAAATCTCGGTGAAACTCTCTCTAGCGCCCCCCCCGTTGAAACTATCTAGGTTGCACGAACCCCCAGTGGACCCCTTCTCCATGCGTCATCTCATTATTTATTGAAATCATGCACACGGATCCACCATTTCCACATCATTTTGGACAACACCCCTCCACGATAGACTCAAACCGTCAAGGTTACATGGTAGCTCCACCTGGCCATCCACCACTTCATCTCCACCTTAGCCAATCCACTCTCTTACAACTGTACAGGTGGACCCCACCACTGCCACCTCAACCTGGGGATTAATTCCTGGCAAGAGTACACTTGACTCCATAGGTAATTTTTTGGGACAAGGCACCGAGGTGACGTCAGTGACCCTTTCTGTCAGGGTGATGCCACCATCCAACGTGGCTCCACACAAGTGTGCCACTGGTAGCTTGTTTTCACACTGTTATCACTCTCCCCAACTTCCCAAGGCTGAAAATAGGATTGGAGAAAGGTAACCACAGACCAAACTTTAGGTCAGGTAGCTAGCCCTACCTCGACCAGAGAGGGCTCTCTCTTTGTCACTTTTTGCAATAAAATTAATGGTTAAGTATCTAATGATCTTAGGCTGGGTATATAAGCTTAATAAATAGAATTTGTTTGATGTTTTGAATGCTAGATAGAAAAGTCAGTGAGTGGACTATGTATAAGGATTTTAGGTCTGAACTCCAAGGTGAATTTGTAGAGAATATGTGAGGCTAGATAGGTAGTTTTAAAGCATTTTAATAATTCATTGATTATAGGATGAAATGGAAGAGAGGTTGAATGAGCACTAAGGTGAATTCATTTAGTTTAGAATCAAATAAACATAGTATTGTAAACCTTGTCTAAAACAGAGCATGCATAAACATGATTTCTACTCATAAACTTACAAGATAAACATATATTAAGAAGAAGACCTGGTATTAAGCATGAAATGATAAATATACATATGCAAAACAAATGCTCCAAAGCATACCACAAGCATCTCAACACAATTCCTGCAAATTTGTCTTTGATTTCATTCCAAATGTTGATTACAAGAGCTCCACTGCAATATGTGACTATCCAACCCAAAAAAATACTAAAAAGAGTCTACTTATAGAAAATACATACTGTGACACCTCATCAAGTCAAAATCCCATCCAAAATGGATCATAAATTCAAAAGATGAGTCATTTCATAGATTCTAGGGAAGTTAGAAACCATTCCCTAAATTTTAGTTATAAACTAAGAGTTTTTTTCCCTTACATTAATTACATATTCCATCATGATAGGAAACCAAAACCAACCCAATAACTCTAATGACAACTCATAGGACAACATTGCCTCGAATTTGTAACCATTTCTGAGCTTGAAAAGTGTCCTGAGGAATCTATTATGCTCCTATACCAATAGGTGTCATATATCATGATTGACTTGATGGGCTATGTAATATTTTCATACCTTTCCTTGTTGCAAAGGTTTTCCATATTGTCAAAAAAATCAAAAAAAAAAAATTAAAAGATGTAAAGAGGGTATACCCTAAAAGAAAAATCAAAGGGTGAAAAGAATAAAAATGGCCAAAAAAGTAAAAGAAAATGAACCCCACCAAAAGAAAGGCCAAGGAAAGTGTGCAAGTCTAAATGCCACTATTTTTTGCTCTTATGTAAATAAACAAATTGTGTGCAACTTGTATCTTATGCCACAATTGGTGAACAGTCAAACAGCTTAAGCTTGGCTAGTTCATGTTTCAATTTTATGTTTTAGAGATAGAGAATAAAATCTGACCAAACTGTTTAATCTTAGCAGATAAGTAGATAGGTAGAGTAAATAAAAGAAGCTCAACAGCTTAATCTGAGCCCTTGGATGTAATAAGGTTAGACTTAGATAGATTTCTACATGTAAAAGAAAAGAAAGTGTGATAAGGGTTTTCCAGTCTAAATGCACCCTAATAAAGAAGAAAAAAATGCTAGGTTAAAGTAGGTAGGGTAGGTATATGATGTTGCAGAATTACATGTGATGGATAATGACTCTAAATGTGCTAATCCTTACTTTCATCACAAATGCAAGGCAGACATTACACTGAAGGAATTTCAAGCAAAAAAAATTCAAATGATTAACTCCCCTTCTCATTTTTCCCTAAAAGTTTCACTAATTTCCCCTAAGTATTAAGGCATTTGAAAATTAGAGGGGCTCAAGGCATTTTCTTGACTTCTGGAGGGACCGGACCCTCGGCCCAATAATTTAAAAGCCTAAGTACTTAAAACCATCCATAAGTCATTCATTTTCTTCCATAAGTCTTTTCCTAAGTAAAATCCTATTTTACTTAGGAAAATTACACAATATCCCACAAAAACCCTTTTTTTCTTTTGAGCCTAAGTTAAATACATAATATTAATGTTTTATACTTAGCGTTTTTCATTCATTTTCACATATTAACTTTTAACTTATATTAATTAATTCCCTATATAAATCAACCCATTCCCATATTACTATAACTATATAAAATCCCCAAAAAATTATATATCCCGCCCCTTGGTTGAAAGATAACCTTAATATGGTATTAATTGTGATTAATTTGTTAAATTCCCCACTAATAAAAAGCCCGACACCCCGCCATATAAAAAAGGGTTAATTAACCCTCATGGTTAATTAATAACCTGTCCCACCAATAGAATCGCCCCCGATATGATTAATTATATTATATTGTATCGGGCCCGCCCTGTTATCTCCCCTTCATCTCACATCCCCAACCACCGTCTGATCAACCAATCCATAATCTACAGCTGTCATTCATATCGTTGCACTCCCACGTCCGAACGATAATGCGCGATGACCAAGAGTTTTTCTAAACAGTGCCTCGCCACGTGTCTTGAACTGTATGGAATCGCTGCCCCTCCGCTGAAAACCTCCCATCCCAAAAAGCGGTGCGATTTATACCACTTACCGCCCTTCCGCCTATGACAAACTATCATTTCCCGCATACGTCATCCATCCGAAATAACAAAACCCCCGCCAACCTTGACTCTGTGAATAAAACAAATAAATGCACGTTATTTTCATCATTTTATCCTGCGACCAGTGCTCCCATGCAAAAAACTTCAAAATCATTTGTTGAATATTTCCAACCGCCACTTTGCAAACGATTTTCAGCTGAACCAGTCAGCTATTGCCTGCACCTGTTTCCTCACTATTCATTTTCCGAAACAGGTATTTATCCAATTTCCGTCGAACCCTGCAAGTCTTGGTTTTTACTTCCACAGAAAAAGACTAAAAAACAGTACAATTCGGTCTTTGTTTCACCCCATAAGTTCCCAGACTTGTAATTTTGCCCATTTTTCCACCAAAAACCCAAATTCCTTTCTGAATCCACAAGACCAGAATACTAGAAGCAAAATGGTGTGAAGACATGTTGGACCTTTTGTAAAAAATATCCTTGGATGAATTTTTCTTATTTACTACAGTAAGTAATGGTAAAAAGGATAAACAGAAAATAAACAGAGAGCATAACAGTTAAAGAGTATCAGTGGTTAAAGTGTATCAAGTAAAAGTCAGAGTGAAAGTTAAAATGAAGTTACAGAGCAGTCAAAGGTAAATAGTAAAAGTAAATACAGAGGCAGTAAAATGGTAAAAATAAATGAAAATACTTTCACCAACATTGAATTTTGTATAAAAGTGAAAGTAAAACAGTCAAAAGAACAAAAAAATGAAAAGATGAAAAACACAACAAGAAGAAACATTTTTGCAGAAATTTCATGTTTTAGTCATTGTTTTTCAGAAACTATTGTGATCAATCCAAGATGAATTTTTCAAAGCTGAAGGTTTTTTATGTTCTTAAGAGGACCATATACAAAAACCTCTCTCACTTTTCTAACAGCTATTATGGTTTTCGAAATATTAAACAATGTTGGAAAGCACTTTTTGCAGAAAATTCCAGTTAAGTCATCATTTTGAAGAGAATATTGTGGCCAATGCGAAATACATCGTACAAAACTGAAAGTGGTTTTTGTTCCTAAAAAATCCATATACAAAAACCTATCTCACTTTTTTCACAGTGATTTCAGAATCATAGATACATACACATCTTTACAGGCTATTTTTCAGACTTTGTAAAATGTTGTTTTACACATATTTTTACAAAGACTATTGTGCACATCTTGAGAGGAATTTTAGGAAACTGAAAGAGGTTTATCTCAAAAAAATATTAATCCACAATAACCTCTTTCATGTTTTACATATCTATTACAGATTGAGAAATAAAAAGATATCATTGGACCCCAAGTTTGCAGAATTGTTGGAGCAGAAGGCACAAAGAAAGGAAGCAGTTAGTGACTTGGATGCCTCATCATCAACTAAGAGTTGGATCAAATTCGAATTCTCCTCTTTTTCATCACCTATCCATAAAAAATAGTGCCAAATATATGCATTAGTTTGAGTGTCCTTTACTTAAGTTCTATTTATGTAAAACAGTTGGAGAGATTTGTGAACTAATCTTGATATTTTTTCAAGATATTTTAGTTTAGAATTTGTATAAATACTTCACTCTTGGAAGTATTTTGGGGGTGGATTCTTAGACTTTGCTGTAATATTGATTATTTTGGAATAAAGTGTTTTTAGACAAATTTCGCATGGCTAGCTGGATAAAGAATTGATGCAAAGGACTTTTCACAGGATTCTTGAATCAGACAACGGATCAATAAGTCTTATATATTCTATGTTTTAAAAGTTTTATACTTGTTTATTTTACCATCTATGTTTCATATCTGAATAATAAACGAAAAAGAATAATTCAGAAAGTGCTTGAGTGCAATCTTTTTTCAATCGTTGTTATTCTTAATGTTTTCCTTTGAACTAGTATGAACAGTGAATTCTTAATTGCTCATGTTTCCTAGTTTATTCATTTTGATTATTTAGTAAAGAATTCTTAATTTCCCTTTATGAATAATCATTCATGTTCCCTCTTTCGAATATGATGAAGGATTCTTAATTTCCCTTCACCCATTTTGAGTCCATTCCATTCATTTTAGATCTTTAATTGTTCCCTATTTGATTACCTTGCCCTGTGAAACCATCCCTTGTTAAGAAACTAATCCAGTTAAGCCATCTTCTTTGACTCCATTAGCCCAATTGCCTAAAATACTCAGTCCTACCCCTCTGTTATTGAATTCCATCACCCAAACACAATCAAAATCCCTAAACTTTCATAACTAGCCTAATATCTTTCAAAAACAAAGCTAAAACTTAAAGAGAGAGCCCTCTCTGGATACAAATTGGCTAGATTTTGTACCTAAAAGTTGGTTTGTGGTTACCTCAGACTATTTCTCTTGAACCTGGAGAAATTACTGAGTGATAACAAAATCCAATGTTGATTTGTGAAATTTCTGACAGAAGAATAAAAACAATTTGTAGAAACATAACATAAAGTTGGAGGCACTTTTGAGGAACTTTGAGAAGTCCAAATCCACTTCTAAAAGAACGGTCAACTCGCCTTGTGTGTCTAGTTTCTATAACATCTTGAATTTTTCAAATTGGATCATGGGAAGGCCTTCAAAAATCCATTATCCCAGGGTTTCTCAAAAGCGTAACAAATGGTCTAAAAAGGAGGCAGAAACATGAAAAATGAGTGGTTTTTGAGCTTTTCCTCCCAAATTACAGCTTGTTCTACCATGAGGGTTCCTGATCTGTGATGTACACATAACAATACATCCATCCATGTAAATAAATCACCATTTATATGCCTCCAAAATAAAAGTAACAAAAGTCCGTTACCCTTCTGCAATGGGAAATTTCCAAAATTCTGCAAAAAATCATATAAAATACCAAAATAGATCAAAATTTCTCAAAATTAGTTCTATGGCACCTGTGATATATGGGATACATATTTAAATAATCTTCATCCAATAATTCCAAGCTATCCTTCTCTTTAAGCTTCATTTGTGCTTCTTTAAGCCTTTTCTTCACTTGTTTCAGCCTTATTTGAGAGATGGTGTCCCTGGTGCGATAGTGGTTTGTCATGTGTCTTTGCAACTTGTTATCCCTTTTAGCCTTCTTCAATAGCTTCTACAAATGCTCATTAACTCTTTATAACAAAATCTCTTTGTCCTCATTGATCTCCATGGCAATAAGATCATCAAAGGTTAACTCTTTAGATTGATCAGTTGATTGTCTTTCTCACTCCAAAACCCTTTTGAGGCCTCTTGTTCTTGGTATTCTTGTTTTTGTTTCAGCCTCTATGTCCTGCATTTGGTAAAAAACAACAATATTCTTTTCTTTACCTCTGTTTGCCTCCATATCTGATTTGTACTTGCTTTGTAGGAGTTGATTCACTTGCAATTGAAAATTTTCCTGTTGAAGGAAAGTAATTTGGGATTGGGCAAAGGAGAAGGCCTCTTTCAATTTTTATATTTCTTTATCTTTCTCTTTGATGATCTCTTCAAGTAATTTGACCTCCATCTGCTCTGATACTTCAGCCTCCAATGGCAGTGACTCATTATGCTTATGGAAAAAAAATTTCTCCTCTATCTCACATGTTTCAATATGGGTGCCAACTGTAAGAACACTCCTAGTAGAATTAGGCACAAATACTTGTCTCTTCCCCCTCTCATATGTGTGAAAAAATTCCACAACCCTAGGAACATCTGAAGGCTTAATAGGTATGCTAGAAGAGCCAATCTCCATTGGTTGTGTTGAAGATGTAATAGGCAAGAAAGAAACTGATGTTGACAATCTCTCCAAGAAGTTTTCCCAAGTCATGTTTATGGAGGAAAAGTGATGCAACACAATGATATTGATTAGGCCATGATGAAAAATACTAGTGTGATCATATTCTCTTCTACTCTGAACCTTCTCATCCATATTAATTAATATCCTATACAAATAGTGTGGAAAATCAAGTGTTTTGATAGAGGTAAAATGCATCAAAATCCTAATGTACCAGGAGAATCCTCCTTCACATGTGAATTACTTCATTATGAACATCATCAGAAGAGCATACTTGTTTCTGAGGTGTTTGAAAGGAAAAATAAATTATGGCTCCTTTCTAGCATGAGGCTTAAGGAATTTCTTGTAGTTTTCGATATCTAGGTCCATACCCTTGAACCATTGCTCTCCATGAGAAGGAATAATTGTAGCTGCAGAAATTAGGTCAGATGAAAGGCTTCTCTCCACACCTACAAGAGTAACCTTTCCCATATTGTATCTTGTTGCAAATACGTTGGAAAAATGAATATGATACCCCCCTTCAATGAGCCTTTCACAAAATGTCAAACACTAGGCTCTCTCAAAACACCTTATGGCCAATGGCGAAGCATTAATCTCATGCATGGTGAATGGTTCAAGCCTGAGGTGGTGCCCTCCTTTGAAGCTCTTCTTGTCACTTTACAGGGTGTTTTTCACTGAAATGATGAAAACCCTAGGGTGTTAATGAAATGAGTGAAAGAATGGAAATCTAGAAAAACAAAGTGTAGGAAAGTGTGAGTTTGGTGGATGAAATTAAGGGTCTTGAAGTTGAGGAAAATTGAGTAGGTTTTATTGTGCGTTAGCTTCAAGTTGTAGGTGGAATGAGGGAAAATTAGTGTGAGGAAGATGTTAAAATGTCTAAAACATGGGAAATTCCTAATTTTGACTGTGAGAATAGCATGTGCAATAGTAGGGTAAGTTGGTAATATGAAATGGGGGTCATGGGTTTAAGTAAAAATTCTAAGAAAAATTGAGTGGATAGGGTAGTGTATTAACTCCACAATTAAAGTTGAATGAAGGGAAATGGATGAGTGTAGGGTAGTCAAAAGCTCAAAACACAGTCAATTCTCAACTTAGGCTGTGAGAATAACTAGTGTAAAATGTTTTTTAGGTTAAGAAGGTGAAACAAGGGCTATGGAGCTAATTAAAAATTTTAATAAAAATTCAGTGAAGAGTATGGCACCTTAGCTTCACAGTGCAAGTTTAATGAGGGAAAATAGATAAGTTTGGGTAGTCAAAAGCCTAAAACGCAAGAAATGCCAATGGTTTTCACTTTTTTTACTGTGGAAAAATTTGAGTTAGTGTTTGACCATATAAAACATGTTATGAGTAGTGGTGTAGGTGATATGATTGTGACGATGGAGCATAGGGGATGTATGAGTCATGCTTTATGTTATGGGGTTAGGGTTTTAGGTCAAAGGGATAGGTTAGGGTTTGTCATAAATAAATAATTATGTATCGAAAGTGAACAATATGGAAAAAGAAACATTAAATGACATGAATAGATTTCAAAACTTCAAAATTAAATCCAAACACTAGCATAGGATGGAGCCTTACCTTGTATGGAGGCCACACCAAAGATGGGAGCACGAGCCTTGAGCGTTTGGAGGGTTTTCGAGCTCAAAAACTGGAAACGACTACCTTAATAGAAGCATAACAATGCTCTACATGAGCGTAACAGTGTGTTACAAGAGCGTAAGAAGGAGATAGGAGCGTAACAACTGTGTGCACAGTACTCCAAAAGGGTAACATAATGTTGTGTAGCGCTCTCAGAAGCTTAACAGAACAACCCGAAAGTGTAATATGATGCCTCATAAGCGTAACAAAGGTAATCTTTGCAGGATTGCAAGTGATTTTAATGGGATTTGAACATTGTGCTTTGGAATTTAGAGACTATGGAGGGAAAATGAATAAGTGAGTTTCTCTCACACTTATCAAAGGGTAACAATGAATAATATGAGGGTTTCTTTTGCCTTTTTACAAACTGTTAGATGACATTCACCTTTTCTTTTGACACTTAAAATAACTTTTTTGACCTTTTTGCACTTGAAAATGGCTTTTTGCAACTTCAAATGAGAGATGAAGGCAGAATGAACCTCTTTTTCACTCTTTGACATTTGAAATGATTTTATGGACTTTTGAATGAGACAATATTTCTTCTTTTCATGAGACAGTTAAACTGCTTTTCTAAAACCTTTGAACTTTCACACCTTTGAGCTTTCACATTGGATATAACCTTTTCAACAGAAGATAAGTTACCTTTGAAGATTGGAAATGAACTCTATTATATTTGGTTGGGACAATAGGTCAGATTGACCTCCTTTGAACTCTTTGACACTTAAAATGATTTTTGGATCCTTTAATAAGACAATGAGATAGGAATTTCTATTTTTCATAAGACAATGAGACCAAAATGAGTCACTTTGACATTTTTTAAACTTGAACCATATGAAACAAGATAGGTGGTATTTATCTCATTTCATAAACAAGCTAGCTCCTTCATTAGGGTTTTATGAGTGGAATGGAGGGTTGCTGCCTTAATTTAAGTGAAAATTTGAAGATTTTTCAAAGGCAAAGATGAACCTAGACAGTGACCTATATGAAATGGAGTGACCTAACCCTAGACCTCTTTAAATGGTGATGATGGATATGCTGACCTTGAAACTAAGTTATGACGGAAATTACCTTGACAATGATGGTGGAAATAAATATTATGAAGGAGCAGCATACATGATTTAGACCTCCTTAGTGAAAAAAATTATTTTTTGAGAACTTGTTCGAAAAAGTAAAAAAAATTGACCTATGGCTTTATGGAAAATAACTGAAAGATTTATTTGATCACTGACATATCTGAGCTAACACACACCACATGGCCCCATGAAACCAATAAATATGTGATACATGTGTCCCACCTCCCAGGTCGCCACGTGACTCTAAGGCCACGTCACCTTTCTGGCTAAACATGGATCCCACCACTCCTCCACTGTGAGGTAAAAATGAATTTTCACATTATAGGTTGTAAAATATTAACAACCTACCCCACCCCTGCCACATTATCCTATCTAATGGGTCTTGATAGGAGTTCCCTAGACTTTCATTGAATTCTCTCAGTTAAAACCTCTGAGACAAGTGGACGGTGCACAAGGTTCCTCTTCATCTACGACTTGGATATCTCCTACCTATGCCCATGGACATGGTTTTTGTCCATATGGCACATAATCTCGATTTTATTTTTCCCTTGACGACTTGGACTTCTAGCCCTGTGACACTTGCTTATGGTTTAGGATCCTCCATCCATCAATGCTTGGTTATGATGCCCGCACACATTGAGAAGGGCCAAACCCCTTAATTCCTTGAACTCATACCCCACTCATTTCCATAAGATTGTATACATATAATTACAGAGCTCCCAATACATCCCTCCTGAGCTTTGACTACATGCACATGTTTTTAAATTTATGCCATTCCTCCTAAGCTTATAAGGGTTTTGGCCCAACCAGTTTATACATAATTCTTATATATAGGTGTATGTGTGTGTGTGTGTGTCTTTTGAAAGGATTTTCTTCTTAATCTCATAGAGGCTTTGGCCTCGTCTGCGAGTATATAATTATTTATCTTTGCACAAGCTACGATATCTCTCCTGAGCTTTTCACAAGGCTCAACCTAGCCCATTATATATATATATATACCTTATGAGCTTGGCAACTGAAAATATGGCTTGTAGGCCAAACCATTACATAGAATGGAGATCTATATGTCCCTCAATACACAGGCAACATAGACGATATTCCAAACTCAAGGATATAAACTAGATCATGTAACCATTATATACAAGTCATTCAACTTAAATATATGCTCAAAATAACATAAGAATTTAATCCATTTCAAACAATGAAATAAATGCACACTTCTCATTCATACAGGAATCATCATTCCTTGGCATATAGGAAATCACACTCCTCATTATATAAATAGAATTAGACCAACACAATTAATCAATACCACAACAAGCTTTAATCCTGTTAGCAGATTTTCTTGATAAGTCATGAGTCCATTCGATAGTTTTATTTTAGGATTAAAATTCAAAAAATTTCAAAGTCCAACCTCTATTCTTTAAGTCACTTATCACAATCGCAGATCACAGATCACATCGCAGTCACTTATTGGAGATTGCAACGCAACCCCACTATAAATAATTCTATGTTGCCTACTCCATCCTGCGATTTCGATACCCCAATGCGATATATCACACTGTAATTCCACCACTTTGTTACCGCTTTATGCTTCCCGCTCCTAAGAAAATCCTCGATGCGATTGGTAGGACCCGCCTACCTCAACGTCATATCACACTATAGTATTTCTTTGTGGACCCACCTTACATTATTTCACAATCACCATTCTGCAATTCCTTTGTTACCATCTGTTGCCGCTTTCAAAAAAACCCCAATTGCGATAACACTAGGACCCATTTCCCTGCCACGTCACTTCACTTATTGCATATCGCAAATCCTATTGCTAACCATCCATGTTGCCCCCTGCGATTACAAAATGCGATAATCCTC
This sequence comes from Pinus albicaulis, assembly GCA_034641835.2. Classification (NCBI taxonomy): domain Eukaryota; kingdom Viridiplantae; phylum Streptophyta; class Pinopsida; order Pinales; family Pinaceae; genus Pinus; species Pinus albicaulis. The sequence continues at coordinate 706,220,087 of CM076580.1, read as the reverse complement.
TTATTGTGATATGCGATAAGCTCTGATACCCGATTTTTTATAACCCCTCCATCTTGTGATTGCAATATATCATATTACAATTCTTCCCTGATAATGTATTCTCTGATCCACTATGTGATTGCGGTTGTGATATATTTTAATGCACTTACTCCTCCCACTTATTGTTCCATTCCCACGCCTTTTGCTTACTTTCCATCCTTGCGCTTCACTTCACTCCCCTCCACTCTCATCCTGATACGTGGCCAGTATTAGCACACTTTTGAAAGCATAGGCAAGATTTTAGAGGCAGTTACAGGTTTTTCAGGAATTTCTGGTAGCACCTGTTATAACTAGATTTTGACACCTGTCAGTGAGTTTTTCTGAGCTATTTAAGGATGGATAAGAACCCATAACTAAAGGGATAATAAAAGAGATGGTGAGAGGTAATTATGAGGTTGTTGTAGGTCTTATTAAATGGGGCTACATGGTTATTAAATACCCAAGATACAAGGAGAAAATTCAGAATAAAAAGGGGTAGCATGATAGTACACTCAACATTCCAACCCAAAATTCTTCTCTTCTTCTTTCTCCATCTGTCCTTTCTATTATATTTCGAGGAGATAAGGATGTAATGTCTTTTGACATGTGTTATGTTAGAAATAATTTTTTCCTTCTTTTTAGAAGAGATGGAGTTGGTTTCTCTCTTGCTATATATAGCACTTGTAAATACTATAACCAAGTTGGATGTTATTCTACTGAAAGATTAAAAATATTAAAAAAAAAAAAAAATTTGCTTCATGCTGGAGGATTTTGTGATTCAAGGAACATCTAATGTGTGGTGTGTATCTTTTCTTTGTTAATTTATTCTAAAATGTAAATTGCAGCAACTAGTGAAGTGTGAGTGAGAAGCTGTTAAAGTATTTAATAGTAAATTATCTACTTTCAGTCTTTTGCAAGTTATATGTGTGTAATAGAACATGTCAGTGAAGATTTCATAAAGGATTTGTGGAATACTTTATACATGAAATATATTTTCTAAGTTTTTTTGCTTTGCATAAATAGAGTTTGTGTTAAAGGCTATAATCATAGTTGTGTGATTGATTTAGGATAGGAATATTTCCTGAAATAGGTACCAGCTATTCATTTTCTTACACTTGTGTTCTCTGCTCCCTATACTACCTTTTACCCACACAATTTATACTTGCCACAGCTTTCCAAATGCATGAATGTCTTAAAGAAGATAAAATCACTTCAAAATCTTTGAGAAAGCCATCCCACCACTCAAACAACCCCTTTAAAATTTGAAATGAACTATGATGTGTAAGGCTTACTCCTTAAGCAGTCAAGGAGTGACTTCTTACGCTAAAAATCCAACACATTAACATATTCTTATCAAGTAATGTACAAAGGCTTGATTACACTTATATTATTGAAATATGCTCAACAACTGAGATGGGGACTTCAACTCTCCACCCAACCTTAGACACACCATATCCAAGCCTTCCTTGCAGTAGTCACCTCCAAACCAGATTTTAGAGCTTGAGGTGGAGTGAATTCAAAGGAATTTTAAACTGTTATTCTCATTTGAAGCAATTTTTATCGAGGCTAACTCGCCTCCACCCACCAACTTATATCAAATCAAATAAACACAGTGAACCACTTCACTCTAATATAGTCATCATCCACCCAAGGGATTAAACCAATAGCATTAGCTGAAATAGGGTTTATCAAGGCCACACTACTTTCACCCACTAGTTATTCAATGATTTCACTTCAGGAAGGGAACATTTTCTTTTACAAAGAGGGACTTGTACCATCCCAAAATATCTAAGGATTTAGACTCAGAGGGTATTCATATGTGGAGATATATATATATATATATATATATATATATATATATATATATATATATATATATATCTATATATATAATTTTAAGGAGGTTTTATCAACTAAGTTACCTTTTAAGGAATAAGAGTGCACTCTCCAACATATTCTCAATGAAAATTCCACATGTGTTCTCATCCAAACCCCATGGAACTACCACTAAGTGTTATCATCCCATGAACCCTCTGCGACTCCACCTCTCAAAGTTATCAATTGGAACGGTCTCTAGTTGATTCGAATTGGATCATTATATTGTTTCCCATACATCTCGCATTAGATAAATTATGAGGTCTAAAATGGGCCTCCTAAGGATTATTATAAAATAATAATAGAAATAATAAAATAAGGTTATATTACATCATCAAATTTTAGAGAGAAAAAAAAAAAGAAAAAACTATTTTTTCAACTCGTATTTGCAACTTATCTCCCTACAGTTTTACTCAAATTTTGAGTGGGGGCACTCATTGGATGCATAATTTAATCCCTCATATAAGGAGTACCCATGTTTCATACTTTCGATGGACCCTGCTACATGAAAAATGAAAAATACATGAAAAAAATGTGCTTGCAATCACGTTTTTCATGTATTTCTCATTTTTTTTGTAGCGGGTTCCATCAAAAATATGCAACATGGGTACTCCTTGGATGAGGAATTAAATTTTTCATCCAACGGGTGCTTCTACTTGAAATTTGAGTAAAATCATAAAGAGATAAGTTGAAAATAAAAGTTGAAAAAAATCATGTTTTTTTGTTTTTTTAATCCTTTTACTTTTTTACTCTAAAAATGGTGAATCATCCCCCATGGTTGACATCATCATCTTGATTCCTATTGATTCTTATAAAGTTTGTTTTGGTTGTACATTTTTGTTTCTAGGCCCATTTTAGACCTTAAGATTTCTCTAATGATGCATTTAAAGTGGAAAAAATGGAGGAATCAGCTCACAGGATTGTTTTACCGGCAAGACCCAATTTGGAAAAACAGGGTCTGAAACCTTCCAGGAGCATTTTGAGGCATCAAATGGCATTTTTTGGGGGTAAAAATTTTTCTCTTTATTATGGCACATTTTTAGACTATTCTACACATGTATATATTTCCAATTGCTCAAATAGTATGTCAATCAGAGTCTGCCTGTGAAGGTTATGGCCCTTAGCAATGTGTTAGCAGTTGACCTTCCTATTTCCACACCCAAATTCGAGAGGATGTCGCATCATCCCCCATTATTCATGGAAAAGGGGCTATACATGATATTATGATGTAAAAGACTCTATAAGAGTCTATATTATAACTCTAGTTGAAATTTGAGGTAGTCAAACCTAAACATCAATGGGCTATCAGGATGTGTTATAACCTAGCCACTAGGAGGAAAAGGGATTCCATTATTTCGAGTGCATTTGTTCCACCTAAGAAAAAATATCCAAGATGGATAGGAGGTAGATTGCACACAGAGGATTTGTGCATTGTAGAATCCCATGGGCCATAGGCCATATTTATTCGTACTTGTAGCATATTTCTAGATGGAGAAAGAGAGAGGAGTAGCCTCACCTTCTAGTTGGGTTTTTCTCCCAAAAGGGTTTCCTAGAGAAAATAATGTGTCTTACGTGTGTGTGATATTTTTATTTTTTCATTCTCTATTTTTTCAATAATTTACATTCGCATACATGCATTATTTACAATAAAATCTACAGATCTAAAATTTAATAAAATTGTAACAATGTTTAATTTCATATTTTAAGCATAATATTATCAGATATGTTGTGAAAAAATGTCTAGTGGAATATAAAAGACATTTTATGGGTAATATTGGTATTAGACCAGGTTTCTTTGGTTGTTTTGTAGATATTTGCAGGGGATCTAGATCAGTGGGGCCAAAAATCATAAAACCCTAATCATGGCCAACGAATTTGTGAGTGACCTTTGTGATCTTGCTCAATATTGTACGCCTCTTCCTCAAACACTCCATTAAGGAAATTTGTATTCACATCCATCTTATGCATCTTCCATCCCATTTGTGCTTAAAATGATAGAATTGATCTTATTTAAGAGTACCTTGCTACTAGAGAAAAGGTCTCCTCGTAATCAATTCCCTCTACGTGAGAGAACCCCTTGGCCACAACTTTGGCCTTGTGTTGATTGACACTCCCATATATTGCTTGCTTCACCTTGTAGATCCACCTGGAACCTACCACTGGCTTGTGCTATGGCCTTGGGACCACTTCCCAAGCACTGTTCCTGATAATGGAATCATATTCCTCTGCCATGGCATCAACCCATATTGGTTGGTACACTGCTTCCTCGAATGAGGATGGCCCAATCTCTACATTCTCGCTCATCATATTCGTGTAGCTAGTGTACCGATTAGGTGACCTCCTCTAGCTACATTGTGATATGGGTTCTCCCACATTCTCTCTAGTATCATGCATCAATTTGTTAGCCTCTATGGTGTGCTTCCTTCCATCTTTGGATGTCTCTGCATGAGTGGATGCTTCCACTCTCTACTCCTTTGTTTGTGGTTGCTCCACAACATCCTGAGGTTCTTCCTTTGGAGCTAAAAGCTCCTCATCTGCATGCAATTGAAGCTCCATCTCAAGGGAACATCTCATGGCCTTCTCTTCATTGAACTTCACATCTCTAAAAACAATTTTCATCCTGTGAGATGGCAGATACACCCGATAGTTGTGAGGCATATCAGTGTACCCCATAAATATGCCCAACTCAGTTGTCGGCTGTATATTTTTCCTTGCATACTTGGAAACATGACAATAAATTGATGAACCAAAGATCCTAAAGTGTGAAACATTTGGTTTTTTCTGTGAAAATATTCTTTTGGTGTACTCATCCCAAGAATCTGATGAGGACTCATGTTCTACACAAATATCGTTGTGTTGCATGCATCAAGGCCTTGATCATGCAACATCGGTCGTGCATATCCCACAATAATTTTTGTTTTCCTTTCTGCAACCACATTCTATTGTGGCTTATTGGGTGCTATTAACTCTTGTTGAATTCCTTCTATTTCACATAAGTTCTTGAATTCATTCGACACATATTCACCACCTTTATTGCTCCTGAGATCCTTGACTTTCATGTGCTTAGCCATGGAGGCTATCGAGAAAGTTCCAAACACATATAAATGAACTCTTTCAAGGATTGCTTGCACTTGACTATCCTTATCATGAAAGGTGGATATGATGTACTTCCCCAATATACACCCTTTACATATATCACGCTTCTCTAGTGCACCCTTGGGAAGTCCTATATAAATCTGCTTCATGATTTTCAAAACTCCATGGTGAAAATGGCCAAGTTTCCTATGCCATAATTCACCGATGTCTCAGCTCTGCACCTTCTATAATTTCATGCTCAAGGAAACACAGTATTCTACATCCAATTTGTAGAGGTTCTTCACCCGAACCCCTATCAGGTTCACTTGTCCCATGGCGATGTGACAAAGGAAAGCCTTTCCATGGTGATATGATGAAGGAAATCCTTTCCTTTTCTAAATATCACATCGTAGCCACGATCTTCCAACATAGAAAATAAAACTAAATTATTCTTGAAACCTATAACATATATGACATATTTTAATGTGAGAGGAGAGCCAAAATCCCTCTTAAAGGTAACTATATTGATACTGATAGTGTTATACCTTCCATCATCTCCCATCTCGATGTGCATCTGGAGGTCCTTCTCCTCCAAGGCGCTGAAATTTTTTTTGTTTACCATCATATGGAATGAAGTTCCACTATCCAAATACCACACACTACCCATCACTGATGTCACCATGCATGCAATGAGGGTGAAATCCAACTCGAATTGTGAAGATAGAGCTTCATTTTCTACTCCTCCTAAGGTCTTCTTGTCGGCCTTCCTGTGTGGACACTTTGTGGCATAGTGTCCCAGTTTATGATAGTGAAAACATTTAATCTTAGACAAGTCTTTCTTCTTGCCTTCCTAACCAGAATCTCCTTTGCATTGGGATTTATTCTCTTTCCTTTTATTTTCCTTTCTAGGCAAGGCACAATTCTCCTCTTCATCGTGCTTGGATGAGGTTCCATCTATGCTTTTTTTCCTTATTTATTCTTGCATCAAGTCAAAACAAAAACAATCCCACTTTGGTAGCTTCTCCCTCCTATTTACCGAATCTGAGTAGCTATGTGAGCTCTTGGGAAGGCCTAAAAGTTCTAGTCTGACCAAATCATATTCAGCAACTGTAATACCAACACTCCCAAGATCATCCCGACATTGGGTGAACTTGCTCAAGTACTCAGGTACTATGTCTCCCTTTTCCATCTTGATTTTCTGAAGCTTTTCCTTCAGTTACAGCTTCCTATGGTCGATTCTATTCTGAAACAAGTATATCAAGGCTTGCCATGTTTCATATGGAGTCCCCTACCCATGGAGGTTCGAGACAATATGATATCGAACTCCTTCCAATATGATCCTCCTCGCTTTTGCAACACACTTCTTCCACTCTGCTACATCCTGAGCATTAGAAGTTGGAGGTTTAGGAATGTTATTATCTAAAAATTCCTTCAACTCGTTATCTTCAAACACTTATTCCATCATGTCCTTCCCATAAATATAATTGGAACTACCCTCAAGGGCATATTCGAGTCGCAACCTGTAGAAGGCCATCCTGCTAGCTCTGAAGATTTGATTCTACAAATTTGATCTTGCAAAGACAACTTCGTATTTTCCCCTTCTATAGTGATTTCAGCTCTGATACCATATATAAATTCCTTGCATATTCAAACTACTAATTGTAATTTACTAAAGCAATAGACTTGAATCTACTCTACCAATTTCGGAAACAATTAAACGACTGTGAAATCATGAAGCATACAAGAGAAATAATTCAATCACACATTACATAATGATTTCTAGGGTAAATCCATAGCTAAAAACCCCTCTTATATGTATATTGAATTAATCAGAAAACTAGAGAATTTTACAACGTTTTTATCAACCCCAAGCAACCTTTGCACTATCACAATCTATCTCACTGCTCCACAAGCTAGTCCTGGTAAAAAATTAACCAAATACAAGCCTTCACAATTCCCTATTTCCTTGCGATGTTTCATTGGGAATTAGCCCCTATTATTTAGGGAAATTACCCATCCATAGTTGTGAAATTCATCATAGGTCTTCCTCTGACTACATGTACTACCTATAAAATTTGAATGACTATACAATTGATAGGTCACTGCCCTTGAACTCCAATATCAACTAGGTAACTCGTATTTCATGCATGAATGAGTTATTTATGGCTGATTTATCATTTAACTAGTTGATCATTGAGTACACACCCCACTACTAGACCTCCCACTAGTTCCTCCAAGAGTTGGAACAAGTTTAACTAACTTTAACTCAGTTTTATTGAATTAATTAATTACAACTCAAAATAAACTCAAACTAAGATCATATAAAGTAGGAGACACTCTACATGACTCAAGTTAAGCCCTCAACTCAAATTAACTGAACCAACTAAGTCAAACTAACTTATTTAACTCATTCAAGTTTTCTTGTGATGTGGAATTACAATTTTCTCCTAAATTAATTCAAGGGAAAATTAAATTAGGATCTTTCTTGGTTCCATTTTCAACAAAATAGTTGATTCCTACTAATTTTTCTAAGGTCTAAATTTTAATTAGGGAAACACAATACCTAAGGATTCATAGCCTCATTTTTAATGGTAGTAGCACTTCTCCATGCCATAACATCAAGTGGCAAGAGTTTCCCGTGGGGAAAGGATCAGCAAAGGGCTTTCGAGGAGCTAAAACCAATTATCTCTTTACCAAACTTACAACATCCCTTTGAAGTGGAGACAGACATTGCTAGTGGGTATGTTATGGAAGCAGTATTGATGCAGGGAGGAATGCTTGTATGCTACCATTCTGAAGTATTTCATGGGGAAGTTCTTAACTACCCTACCTATGACAAGGAGCTCTATGCCATGGTTCAAGATTTGAAGAAGTATAAGCACTATCTTATGGGAAAGGATACAATAATCCACACATATAACCATCCATTACAGCACTTACAGGCCCATAGTAAGCTAGCGTAGACTCAACATTATAAGTGGATGGGGTTTCTACAACATTTTCATTTGGCGATCAAGTATAATAAGAGAAGCACAAAAAAGTTGGTTGACGTGCTTTCAAGTCCACTCACATTAAATATCAAAGCTTTGGGGACTCTTATGAACATGGATCCATTAACCCATGATGCATACAAAGAGGACTATTCAAAGGTTGAGGACTTCAAGGAGGTGTTTCGGCAGTTTCAAAGTCAAAATCATGTGCACGATAGCGACAACACCGTTAACTACAATATTCGAGATGGATTACTCTATAGGCTAGATAAGATATGCATTCCTAAAGGTGAGTGATTGTAGTTGATTAGAGAGGCTAAAAAATCCAAGGTTGCAAGGAATTTTGGTGTAGGGAAGATTGTGGCCAACTTGCAAAGGTATGTGTGTTGGCCCAAGATGCAAGAGTAGGTAACTAGGGTCATTAGAGGATGCATGCTTTATTGTAACAAACAAGCCTAGAAATAGTAAATTGGGTCTATATCATCCCTTACATGTACCTACTTATCCTTGGGAAAGCATTTAGATGGACTTTTTGGGAGGTTTATCGACAACCAGGAAGGGGCATGACTACTTGTTCATGGTATTTGAAAGGTTCAACAAGATGTGTGTTATCATGCACTGTAAAAATACCATCAGTGAGAAAGAATCATCAAACTTATTCTTTCAACAGGTATGGGTGCAATTTGGGATACCAAGGAGCATCATTTCACATAGGGACACAATATTTCTCAGTGCATTTTGGATTACATTGTGGGATACGATGGACAAGAAGTTGAAGATATCTACAACATTCCATCCATGGACATATGGATATAGATAAGTAGTTAAGAATAATTTGGTGCATCTTTTGAGGGGATACAACCAGAAGCATCCAAAGAACTGGGATGCAAATTTGGTATATATGAAACATTCTTACAATAGAGAAGTCCATACTTATACAGGAAATTCCCCATTTGAAACCTATTTTGGATATTTGTCACCTTCATGTGTGGACATTACATATGGGCAACAAGGAGGAGTGAGGGAATATCTTACAGGAGATGCCTTGAGGGCTGAAATATTTGTAGAAAAGTTCAGGCATATCCATCTATAGGTACAAGAGACATTGCAAAATCCACAAGATAAGTATAAGTCCAGGAATGATCAACACAAAACAGAGAAATCGCTCAAGTTGGGAGACTGAGTATGACTAAAATTGAAGAAGGAGAGGTTACAGGGGCTTGGTAATAAAATCAAGGGTTTGATGTATGGTCCATTTGAGATACTAGAAAAGGTGGGTGATACTTCCTATCAACTCAATTTTCCACCATATATGTGCATTTACTCAGTTTTGAATGTAGATAATTTGAAACTCTGTGAGCCTTCCATGCTAGATAAGGAAGAGGAACAGGTCCTACCTTCTGTGGAGGATTTGGTACCAGATGCTCAAGAATAGTTTATAGAAGATATAGTTTTTCAAAATAGGTCCACAACTATACTACAAGGGCAGCATGACCTTTGGCAGATTGGGTTGAAAGGACAACTTCTAGACAAAGCTAAATGGTACATGAAGGAGAAGGTGGATGAAACATTTCCTCACCTCATTCATTACAAGCTATTGGGGACCAAAATCCTCAGAAATTTGGGAGGTGTGATCTAGATTGCATCATTATATTTTTTCCATCCATCTCAATGCATTCAAATTAGTGGAATCCAAAAGGTGGAGGAATCATCTCACAAGAATCTTTTTACCAACAGGACCCAGTCTGGAAAAACGGGGTCTGAAACCTTCCAGTAGTGTTTTGAGGCATAAAACGAATTTTTTTGGGGTTAAACCTTTTCCTCCTTAGTGTAGCACCTTTTCATGATATTTGAAAAATATATATCTTTCCAACGATGCAAGAAGTGTGTTAATCAAATTCCATATGTGAAAGTTATGCCACTCAAAAGTTGACCTTCCTATTTTCACACCCATAATTCGTGAGGATGTTGTATCATCCCCCAGTATTCATGGAACGAGGAATAGCCACGTAATTGTACTCTAGAAGATTTTATATTGAAGCTCTTTCTGATATTTGAGGTAGTCAAACCTAACCAATACTAGGCTATCGGGTTGTGTTATAATCAAGCAACTAGGAGGGAAAGGGATGTCATTATTTCAAGTGAATTTTTTCCATAGTTGACAAAAAATATCCAAGAGGGATAGGAGGTATAGCACACATAGATTATTTTTGAATTGTAGCATCCCGCAAGCCATATGCCATACTTCTTTGTACATAGAGCCATATTTCCAGACAAAGAAAAAGACAGAAGCAGCCTCACCTTCCAACTAGGTTTTCCTCTTGAAAGGGTTTCCCATATCAAGTATTGTGTCTTATGTGTGTGAGAGATTTTTTTTTTTTAATTCACTATTTTCTGCATAATTTCTATTCGCATGCATGCACTATTTATAGTAAAATCTACAAATCTAGAAATTTAATAAAATTGTAATAGTGTAGAATTTCATATTTTAAGCATAATATTATCATATTTGTTCTGATGAAATGTCCAGTGGAATATCCATGGAATTTTATGGATCACCACTGGGTTTATCATCCCTGTAAGGCATATTCATTGCTCGGTGATTATCAGCCAGAAATCCCTTTGGGTTACTCAGCTGGACTATCATCTGAGATTCTTTCTCTTTGAATTCTCTCAATCCTCTTATTCTTTTCTTCCCTCTCAACAATTAGCTTGATCATCAAGAGCCTTTCAACCTCCTCTTTTTCCTTGTTCCTATATCTTCCTATGTGCATGAATCATGTATCATTCTTCCTTTTCTAAGAGGAACCTCGCAACCTCCCTTCTTTTATTGTCTGTGATTATTGATTCAATTCTCAATCGTGAGTGCCCACTCACCTAAATCTTTAATGATCATCATTTTATTCTTCTCCTGACAAGATCCTCTCGGCCTGCACCTCCTTTCTCGTTGTAACCAACCAGCGTCCTCATCCTTTCGTGGGACTCTGTGTTGGAAAATCGGGAGGATTTATGATTAAATTATATTTTCCTTTCCTTGATAATTGCTTGATAATTTGGTTTTCTTCTTTTATATTTAATCATGTTCTTCTTCCTCAAACATTTATCAAAACGTAAACATGAATATCATAAGAAAATATATAACACAAGATATAGGCTCCAAGCCAGGAAAATGCCCCTCCAAGGGGAAAACCCAGAAAATTCTCTTCTTATAGAATGAGATAAAAATGAGATATCCAAGTCTCATAACCAGCCCTATATATTTCAAGTTAAACCTTCCTATTTGCCTAGGAAATCCATCATCAAGATACCAACAACAATAGATGTACCAAGGAAGAACTTCCACACATTATAGCTCAAGAAGAAACTCCTTCTCTCATACTTCATCCCTCTTCTTCGTCTTTGTCCTCTTTCTGATTGTTTAGACAAAACTCATCCAAATGTGTATGTCCAAATGAGCTCCATCTTCCTTCTATTTATACAGTATAGAGGGGTTCGAATATACATGTCCATTGGGTCAAGGTTGACTTGATAGGTAAGCCGACTTGGCACCTAGAGGGGCTTTTGACCCAAAATTACATATTAAAAATTGTTTTTCCTTTTTCTTTACAATATGTCCAAATAGGAATTTTACTCTTTGACTCAAAAACCTATAAGCATGAATAACATTGATGTCTAGAAAAATAATAATAATTTTTCTTTTTATTTTATTTTTCTTTTTACATAAAATAAATAGTGGCACAAATTATGAATATACAAACTAGTTACATTCTCCAACACTCCCTCTTAACTAGGGAGGTTTTCATAATTGTACACGCGATACAAGGATACTCTCAAACTGAAATATTCTCATAAGAAGTGTCGGATTGACAAGCCATCTTTTAAGCATCAATATCATAACCATCATTCACATCATAAAAAGGCCTTAACTTGACAAGATATTCTTATTTCAGAGGATAATGTTGGGAGGCTTTATGTGATACACCACACTACCTCTTAAAGAACATACCCCATTTAGATATTCACTAGGTATGACCTTTTAGGACTATTCTTTTCTTGTATTTCCAATCCTCAAAGAATATGTGTCCTCTTCGACCACTTTTGTCTTGGATACTTGTCAATTTCTCAAAGAGTTTTGATCTACTTCCTATATTGGATTCTCTATCCTCAAGGAGTATCAATATCAGATGTTTATCCAATCCTCCAGACCCCATTCTCCCTTCATGGCCTTCACTAAACATACGATTGTTAGTCTTGGCCTAGTGCATGACACAAGAATAAGAGAATATAATTGTCCATCATTACTCCCTCTCAAACATATAGTATATCCCTTACTTCCTTTCAATTGGGAAGTCATAACCAGAAGTTCGTTTAGTGTGTCTTCACCAATACATCAACTACTAGTTCTTCATGAAGATCTTCAATTAGCTACATGGCTCCTCCATTCCTTTTCATCTCAACATATATATATTTTATATTTATGGATATAATGGAGCCAACCTTTTTCTTCAATTGTTGATAGGTTTTATGCCATCAATGTTTCATATCATTTTCCTCTAGTCATCAACAACAAAGGCATGAAAGAGATCTTCATTATCATCGAAACATAAACATCGGGTTATACATTTGTACTACTATATTTAAATTCAAAGAGATGTAGACATATTGACCACAAATAATCTAAGGATTACCAATGCCATTCACTCAATCCATGTATTTGAATTGAGTTCAAAACAAACAGTTGTAGATACAATTTCCTCAATTGTCATCCGCAACATTCTTCTAGGTAGGAAAATTATTTCCATTGAGATCAACAACCTTAGGAATATTATACAAAAATAATTCTCCATGATTTTCACTTCTCAATCAAAGTGCCCATGGAATGAATTAATCATCAAACTACAATATCTTCTTCCTTAGAGTCATCAATGTTAACTCGCTTTCTTTTTGCAGGAGATCATATCTAATGTTGATAAATATCATCAAACAGACTCTCCTTATGGACTCTTCACATGCTTTTGCAATATGTCCTACTAGGGAGCCAAGTCATGTCCCAAAAAAATCATCATTATCAGAGTTGTCAAATTATAATAGCCTTTTAGACAATGTGTCAATTTTTTCTCTTTTTTCCCCTCTTAATTCAACATTTCTTTGCACACTTTATCTTCCTATTGAAACAATATTTTGCGTCATATTTCAATCATCAATGTGTTCCTAGAATTAAATCATTAGCCAGAAGTTTCAAAATCATTTCCATCAGGGTCCTTATAATTCCATCTTTCCATCATGCTCATCATTTTAGAGTCGTCAACAAGCATGAGTGTTTCTTTGCATTGTTCTTACATCGTTCTCACATTTCTTCCGTAATTTTGTGCCTGCAATTCTAGAAAATAAAACCAAGAAAAATATAAAAATACAAGAGCATGACGTCAATTCTCTCAATATAGGGTTTTCGTGGCTTCTCATAGGGTGTTCTTATAAGGTTCTAGATGCAAACCCTAACTTTCTTAATTTAAAACCCTTATTAGGGTTTTAACGGAAACACCAGCCTTAGGGTTTTGATTTCAAGCCCTAGGTTTTATTCAATTCAACCCTTTTACCACATACCCTAGATTAGACTTTCAAGTTTTAAATATGTGAAACCTAGATGTTATTTTCCAAGTGCTAGTGTTTCCTTAGAGGGAAAAATCAATTATGGTTAGGGTTTTCACTCCTAGGGATTATAAACCCTAAACACAAAGAGTCTTCAAGACTCCTTTGTTTTTGTAAATTCCAAAAATTGTAGATTCTTATTATAAGAAAAATTTTAGCTCCATACCCTAAGAATTTCATATTCATTTGGACGTATCATGAAGAAATTACAAAACCCTAACATGCCTCACATGTAAATACCATGCAATATTATCATATCAACACTATTGATCATGATTTATATGTACCTATGACTTTCGTGCTTATGGGGAGTTGCTTCAAAGAGACATTCGAACTCAAAACATAATGTCCCTCACCTTTTATCATAGATTCATGCCACAACAATCCTTCTTTAAGAAAGAAAACTTCCAAGGATATTGTTTTCAAAGACTTTTATCTCATAATCCAAAGCATTGTAGAAGCATTTCCATATCACTTCTATTGATTATGTGAGCTTAAATATCTATGTAGAAAGCTTGTCATTGCTATGTATGGTGTTCTCTTTCATTTTTGCAACTTTTACTCTTGAACCTTGTTAAAAACACAACCAAGACATAAATTATGTCTTCCACCAATAAATCGATTCATCTATTGTACATTCCAATTCTTTGACAACAAGTGTGATAAACGTCCAATTCTTTAACAACAAGTGTGATAAAATTCAAAATAGGATTCCACAAATCATGAACCCTTAGTCACATACTTATAACTTAATCATGTTATGTTTGAAATTTCTTCTACAACCAATATGTATATATGATAGATCCATCACCATGTGACACGATATATTAAGGAAATACTATCTATCCATAAGCAATGGTAGAGATAAAGCCACTAAACCACATGTATTGTACATCATTAAATTTTAGAGTGATATCCCTAATTATATGATGTCACTTCCATGAAGATATCGAACAAAGAAAAAATATGCCATCATGTAGAAATGTCATTGAGTATATTGCATGTCACTTTATTAAGGGATGCCACATATACAATCACATGTGATCCATACGAACAATTCCACTCTTTAGAATGAAGCCAATCGATGTCATTTGATGTCAAGTGATGATGCTACAATATCCTTTAGTAGCAATCATAGATATAGATTAAGTTATAGATTATCTTCGATGTCAAACACGATTACTAATATATGTTTCTATACATATAAAGGTCACTATTTCTCTGAGATATGCACTTGTACCACTATTATAAAGATCTGAACCACATAGCATACAATTCTAGCCTTATATTGTAATAGAACATCATAAAAATAACAAGCAGGTGTCATAGAGATCAATGATACGCAATGCCACTGTCGTTGTTGTTAAAACTATATCACTTCAACGAACCCTTTGTTCAAATTTTCAACCCATATGGATTGAATCATATTTATATCGAATTATCTTCTAGCCACAACCATATAACCATAAACTTGAGATGGAAAAACTATCATCGACGTGATCAATGAGATTTGCTTTGTTATAACCAAATTCGAAATGATGTGGTTACCTCGCACATGGCCCAGAATAATTTGATGTTATACAATGCATTTCACACGGTTTAAGATGTAACTGGAACCTTTTCATGGGCCTATATCTTCGATTAAGAAAAATCCACATGCCTAAATTTCGATCAGAATAGAACTCAACCCTCGTGTGAGATAGTGAGATCATTCCAGTGATGTAGATTGAATCCATATCACAGTATTGCAAATTCAAGAAAATTGAGTAATTTATTTTTTCATAATTATATTCAAGGATATTATCCACAACAAGGTACAAAAACAGAAATGTGACTTACTATTATGGTGTGTGCTTTATGAAGCAAGCCATAGACGAATGCAATAACATTATAGGTTATTGTATGTAGGAACGATTCAACACATAGTAACGCAAAATAACCACAGAAATATATGAAGCATGAGACAGACATAATGTGAGACATTCCATAGAACTAATCTGGGTAAAATTATAGAGTGATCTTCAGGCCTCCTTTCTGTTTGTGTCAGTATTTTCATCTTTCCATCAGTGATCAAAATCCTCTTTTCATATCATTTTCGGAGTCCTACTCAGAAATTTTTGTCATGCAAAATATTAGTCACTTATGGTAGCCCCAAGTCCAAAAATCATCACTCTTCCACAAATTTGATTACTTGCTAGCATATCTTCATACCTTGATTGACTGCACACCATCCATAAAATCAATATTAGTCATGTCATCTTGAAATTCATTCCTTCAAGGTCTCATTAGGTATTTTAGGATTTTTCAAGGTTTCATTAGGTCATTAGGGTTTCTAAGGTTCAATAAACTCCATTCCATTACATAATACCAACAACTAAAGGGTGATCCAAATAAACTTATCTTCACTATGTGAAGATGATTTGTGAAGAAAATATCTCATTTCATCATGTAATTTTAAGTTCAAATGTAATTTTTTTATATTTTTCATTATGTAATTTTATATCTTTCAAATGTAATAATTTCATCATCCCAAGCTGCTAGTTCAGTGTTATGAAGATGCCTAAACATCAAAATGTAAATTTAAAGAGTCCCTAGTCCATCAAAATGATCAATTTCCATAGAAAATAAGTCAAAATGAAAGCTAATGTTTCAAATGGTTAAGTGAATGATAAAGGAATAAAGTGGGTCCCAAGGTCCAAATCATCAACTTCATGAAGTATAAAAGTCCTCAAGACACTCATTTGTCCTCTATGTTATCAAGCCATCACTCACATAGCTCAGAAAATTGGAATTGAAGGGTGAAAGGTCGAAATTATTGAATGCACTTCTCACCTGGAAAGAGGTGTTGCGCATAGAGCCAAGGTGTTGTGCATAGAGCCAGGGTGTTGTGCATAGAGCCAAGGTGATGCACAATGAGCTAGGGCATTGCGCATACAGCCAAAGGCACTGCGCACCTGAAAAACTTCACTTGCAAGATCTTAAACTTTGTGTCAACACTCCAAACCTTCAACAAAGGTTGTCACTCCTTCTTGGCAAGTAATTAAGTCAACATTACACCATCCTTCCATTCCTTAAGTGCAAATTTCATGGTATTTAAGTTTTTATGAAAAAATTGAAGAGTTCTAGGCTACAAACCCTAGTTTTACTTCCTAATCCTAAATTTATCCTTGAAGACCCCTTTTACCCTTCCCACATCACAATAAATCCTATCCCTACCCCTATATCATCAAAACCCTATCCCAAACCCCTTTATCCCATAAATCCTAAGACCTAGGTATTTTTCCAATTTCTAGGCTCCCAAATCCCCATACTTGTAATAAAATTCCTATTCCCAAATCCCACAACATTTCCACTCCCTGTCACCTCCCTCAATTAAATAATCCATTCCCCCATCTCCCTAATTTTTTCCATCCCATTCCCCACTCCATAAACGTACATTTCACTCCCAATTCATCTCCCTAGGGTTTCTAGCTAAGACACTATGGAAGAAGAAGACAGAGAATTTATCGAGGAAGAAGAAATGGAAGAGAGGAGGCCACACAAAGAAGGGAATATCCTCAGACTTGAACCTACAAACACTAGTGAAATCATGGCCTCTCCCATGGTTGTGACATATTTCAAGCATGTAGGATGCTTTGAATTTTGTGAGAAAATACAAAAGGTATAACATCACCCTGCTTTGATCAGGATTTTCATATATAATCTTCATGATAACCAGGTAACCCTTGCTGGTGTCACTTTCATAATATATACAGCCATCATAGCAAATCCCACCGAAATTCCAAATGTTGGTGAAAAATGGTATAAGGAAAAGGACTTGGACAGTCATTACTTTGACCCATATATCAAGCCAAGCTACAAGAATGAAAGAAAAAGGTTCTTTCCTTTCTCTTACCTCCTGGATAGGTATGTCCCCATGATGAAAATCATCATGAGGTACTTTTCTTGTGAAGGAAGGTTCTCTAGACTCTACACCTACCATATCAGGTAATTAATGAACTTCACAAGGGCCAAGATGCTCAACATACCTTATTTTCTCTTCAAGGACATTGAAAAAAATGTCATACATTGTTCAAAAAAGAGATTATGACCACCAAATGAGAAGTAATTTTCACCACTCTTTCATCAAGATCATTTTCCTCCATCACCTTGATAAATTGAATATCTCATGGGACACTTTCATAGCTAATGACATATTTACTACTCATCCAATTCACATGCTCAAGATGTGCCTCCATCATCTCATTCTTACACATACATTCCTCCATCTCATCCCACAGTACCTAGTTCTTCATCAGCTCAAATTACTTCACCTATTTCACCACCATCATCACCATTTCACACTCATATTGGGTCATCCAGCATGGTTAAGAACAGTGAACTTCAAAATACCAAAGTGGTTGCGATAGAGACATTGGCTAAAACATATCAGAGAGTTCATAGGCAGGTGTTTTCTCCAAAGATTGTGGAAGGGGCTCTGCCTTTTTCACCAAAAAAGTAGGTACAAAAGGGAAAATAAAATATGGTAGATGAGGATGTACATGAGGCAGCCATTCATGATGAGGATGACCTCCATGAAACATAGATTGATTTTGACCTTGTTGATTTAGATGATGAGCATGATGATGAGGCCTCCAAAATTATTATCAAACAGAAGGATGCCCAAATCAGGGAGACTCGGACCAATTTAGAGAGATCTAAGTTTTTCATTTCATTTCATGAGCAAGAAAATGAACAACTCAAAACCAAGCAGGCCTTCATGGAGATTCAACTTCTCAAGGAAAAAAGAGAAGAAAACAAGGAAAAGGCTTTGCTTGATGAGGCATATGGAAGGTATAGTGAAACCAATGAGGTAGAAGAACAAGTTCCAATGAGAAAGCCTATGAATAGAGGGTTGAAAAGAGCTCTAGAACTTGAGAGGAAAAAGGAGGTTGAGCTTGCGAATCAGCTCACTTTGAATGAACAATTTGTAGTGGTAAGCAATGAGAACCAGGAGCAATGGCTTGACAGGGTTAACCAACACCTTGAGAAGATTCTAGAGAAGGAAAACAAGAATTACGATATATTGAGAAAGAGGGCCAAGCACTATGCCAAGAAAAAAAAAATTGCAAGGTCAAAACTTAAATAATCCAATGCAAAAATTGAAACCTTGACCATGCAAGAAGAGAAAATAAGGCTTGATATCCTTGTTGAAGCCTTACTCCATGCCTAACCATCATCATCAGCCACCATTCATAAAATTTTGGCAAGTTTTGACACATTTTTTCAATTTTTGCAAAGTTTTGTGCATACTTGGACAGTCATGTGACAATTGCACTGTCCTATACACAACACCTTAGGCGCTGTGCACTTTTTTGAGGAATATTTTGGCTAAAAAGAGACCACAATTGGATTCAAAATGATGAATACATGCACCCTAGCAATTCACTAAGTTTTTTTGGACAAACTGGTCAGTGAAAAGGGAAAAAAACACCCAAAAATCATGTTTCCGCCCTCTTTTTGAGCATGTCGCTGCGCATAGATCAGTCTTGGGAGAATCACTTTTTTGGAGATCAAATCAAGTCACCTCTGGAAAAAAAATCACATATTTTAAAAGTAGACAGAATAATTTTTACAATGAGCTATCCTGAGCTCAGTTTGGACATTGGGAACCCCCCCAAAACTCAGCTTGAATTTGGTGTTGCGAATAGGACAGTGCGCTGCGCATAGGACAAATTTTCTGAGTTTGTTGATTTTTCCTATTTTCTCATTTTTTTCAATTTGACCATGGTCAATGGGATTTTTACCATTGTAAATCATGAATTTAAAAATAAATATGATGTGTTTGACTTACCTATGGTAAATACATTAGGTGAAAAGTTTTGATGACATGTAATGAATCAATTTGAAAAAGTGAGGGATCAGTCAGTTTGACCTCCCTACACTCTAGGTGTTCAGCTCAATTTTGGTGGAACTACTCCTCCTCTCATGGATTTGACCCTTGAGGATGGGAGCATTTTTTTGAGGTCTATATCATGCACTTTTTGGCTCATTACACAGGTTGGAAATTGTTGGATGTTAAGGCATTGATCATAAACTCTAGCATAATCATTTTGGCAGGAAATTAATGAAAAGGTTGCAGCTATTTCTTTGGGATGCCTGAGGTATGAAAATTTAGCATTGTTTTTATTTTGTCTCATTATGTATGAATGTTTTTCTTCATGATTCATTTCATTTCTGTGATATGATGGTTTTTAAGTTGATGAACAGAATACATCTTTCATGCTCTGTTTTCGAAAAACCTTCATATTTTGTCCATCCTCTTCAGTTTAGAAAGAATTCAAGCCTTGCCTTTCTCTTTCTATCACCTCACCTGTTTGATCCATCTCACTCTCAAACCCTAAGTGTTAGGTTTTCTACCTACATTTCCCTATTGAATATTTTCAACCCTAATCCTATTTGCCCCGAGATAGCCTCTTTGACCTAATCCTCATTCAGCAACCCAATTCAACCAAATCAAACCCCTATACTTATACCTAGCCTAAAACCCTAATTAATATAGCCCTCTTGGCTGTGACATTGTGGAAAGAGCCCTCTCCAGTTTGGTAGGGCTAGATACCAAGCCATAAATATTAGTTTGTGGTTACCTCTGTTGGGATTTATTTTTTAGCCTCGAAGATCTGGCGGAGTGATAACATACCGGCACGGTTTTCAGGGAACAAAATATTTGTTTTCCCTGGGTGTACGAAAAAAAAGGAAAAATTGGAATTTGATCCTTTGGATGATAGGGTTAAGTTTCAGAAAGGCTAATTCGATAATTGCAGAGCTAAGATTGTAGAGTTGGCTTCGAGAAGAAATACCATAGAAAACCTTGATCCTGATCCAGCTAATCCAGTAGATGATCCAGAGAAGATTTTTTTAAGGCATAGATATCAAACTACAAACATTCAGTCAGGACCAGTACCATTGGTAAGATTTTTTCCTTTACCTACTAAACTACTTTCTCTTGAAGATATACAGTATGATCTGAAATTTGAATTTTCATTGTTTAAATCCAAGTCTCAAACCTCTTTATCTAACATAGTCTTCGATCCTTTAAGACTATCTGAGATCAAGCCATTGTCTGAATTAGACCTTATTCCTCTGAAAGATTTTTTTTCAAAGAGATTAAACCTTAATCTAACCTTGCAATCAAAGATTCAATCCAATTTTACCATGAAGAGGAAATTCCTATCTCAACTCAAACTCAGACTTATTCAATTGTAGTTTTTTCATCTGCACCTTCAACCTCATCATTCATACCTACAACTATATTTACATTACCTATTCATCCAATCCCTCATGTTGTCAATCCAGCACTTCATCCAACAGGAATCATGGCAATATTTTCCCCACTTATCTTACCTGCCCAATTGAATGACTTACCTCAAGGTTATGGCCAAGGACTCCCCTTGTTTGATGAAAACTCTACCATATATGTTGAGTTGCATCTTTGTCCAAATTTTTATGGTTTTTATCAAATAAATACATGCTTGTACCTAGTGTTTTAATCATTATTTATCCATTATGTTGTTAATTAGAGGCATTTAGAGACAATAGTTATTAATTCATAAATTCTTCTTGTTAATTAAATTGAAGAAGTTTTTTGTAAAATAATATCATTAATAATAGGTTTTCATGATGGCAGGAGAATAAGTCGAGCACCAGCAGTGTTGGAATGCTTCTTGAAATACATTTGAGTATAGGTTCATCCACATAAGCAACACCATATTTGAGTATGGATTCAAGAACGTTTCACACTACAAAGCTTATCAAAACCTTCAATTGGCCAGATAATGCAGTCATGGGTTATGCAACAAATGCCATCATAAAGATCTATGCTTTTGAAATCTCAACCATCAATGAATTATCAACATCATGATCGCCAGATCTGCAGCAACATGACTATGAACCATATCTGGCTAGTTTGGTATGTAGGAAATTACAGGGTAAGTTCTGTAGATCAAGAACCAAAGGTCACCGCTCACAAACAGATCCCATATCAGTACACCAGTTTAATCACGTGGTTAAAACCCTCAAAGAGGGAAACAGTCCACAGTCCACAGCCTGAGCCAACACGGCCACTTTAGGCAATTTATTAATATAAAAAGAAAAGTTACATATGTTTCTCTCATAAACGGTTACCGAACAAATGACCCTCCATGTTCTTTAAATAGAGATCATGGACCAATCAGGTGCTAAGCCATGGATCAAGTGTCGTTAATACCAAGGTGAGAGATAACTGTCGAATCACTACAAATCGTGACCGTCAGATTATAAGTTACAAATGTACATGGTAAGGAAACACACTTTACCTAACTCTACACTAGACTAAGTTATTCTTAACTATTTCCTATGTGTTGGAATATCCTAACATCCCCCCTTAAGAACAACTTGGGATAAGATTTAAGGATTTACAAAGGTGACACAAAAGGAGCCTATTTCCTATGTGTCGAAATATCCTAACATCCCCCCTTAAGAACAAATTGGGATAGGATTGAAGGATTTACAAAACTGACACAATAAGAGAAGGAAGGAGGCATTAGAGCCTACCCCCCCTTAATGACAACTTTCCTGAACTCCAAGCATGGATCAAAGTTTGGTAAACTTTGCTTCTGTGAGAGCCTTTGTAAAGATATCGGCTACTCGATCATTGGTTGGACAGTACTGCACTTCAATAACATGATCATGAATGAGCTTTCTGATGAAGTGTATGTGGATTTCAATGTGTTTTGTACGCTGATGCTGAACAGGATCTTTACATAGCTGAATGGCACTCTAATTATCACACCAAAGTGTAGTCGGATGTTGCTGATGGAGACCAAATTCATACAGGATCTGACGAAGCCACACGGCTTCCTTGCTGGCTTCAACTGCACCATGATACTCCACTTCTGCTGAATAAAGAGAGATGGCACTTTGTTTCTTACAAGACCAAGTAACAGGTCCTGAACCAAGAGTGAATACATACCCTACAATCAACTTTTGATCATTAGGGTCACAAGCCCAATCAGAATCAGTGAAACCAATTAACAATGGAGATGCTCCTGCACTGTAATGAATCCTAAACTGAACTGTACCTCGAATATATTGAAGTATACTTTTAGCTTCTTTCCAGTGGCTTTCATGAGGTTGGTGCATAAACCGAGCGACAAGACCAACAGCAAAGGAAAGGTTAGGACGAGTATGGGTTAAATACAAAAGTTTACCAACAAGTTGACGATATAAGGTAGCATCAACTTCAGGGGTAGTACAAGTGACTGAAAGCTTGACTCTAGACTGAAAGGGAGAAGGGGTTGGCTTATAGTCTTCCATGTGAAAGTGGTGTAGAATATCACAGGCGTACTTGGACTGAGAGAGGGTAATGCCTTCCTTGGATTGCAAGACTTGAAGACCAAGGAAATAATGCAAGTGTCCTAAGTCTATCATTTCAAACTTATTTTTGAGGCTAGACTTCACATGGTTTATATGGTTTGGATCACTACCAGAAGGATAAGATCGTCAACATAAAGAATAAGGATTATGAAGGACTTACCCACTTTCTTGGTGTAGACAATGTTGTCAGAATGACACCTAGAAAATCCATTATCTAATAGAAATATATCCATTTTGGCATACCAAGCCTGAGGAGATTTTTTGATACCATAGAGAGACTTCCTAAGGTGACAAACAAGGCTGGAGTATTTTTGGATAAATCCAGGGGGTTTTTCCGTGTAGATTTATTCATGTAAATATCCATGTAAGAAGGTAGATTTAACATCCATCTGATGGAGTTCCCATTAAAGGAGGCAGCAAGGGAAAGAACAAGGCAAATAGAATTCATTTTGGCAATAGGGGAGAAGGTTTCAGTATATTCAATGCCTTCAACTTGTGAAAATCCTTTAGAAACAAGATGAGCTTTATGTCTATCCACTTTTCTATCTGGTCCAAACTTGGTTTTGTAAACCCATCTACATCTGACAAGTTTTCTTCCTTTTGGAAGAGGAACAAGATCCCAAGTATCATTTGCCAATAAGGAACGATACTCTTCATTCATAGCTTCATCCCAATCTACATGACCAAAGGCTTCTTCAAAGGTTTTTGGATCAAGTTTTTCTGGAACCTGAGCCAATAAGGAAGAATTTCTTTCGAACTGAGAACGTGTACGTCGTCGATCGGAAGGGTCACCTGCAAGAGAACCTGCTGCATCCCGAGTAGAGCGAACCCATCTTGGAAGCGGTGGAGGAGGAATTTCATCCTTGCTGTCATCATCTGAACTAGAAGGAATGCTATTAAAAATAGAAGAGAGAGAGAGAGAGGTGGCACATATGCCGAATCAAGCTCGCAGGCCAAAGGTGGCACACCCGCCGAAATAGGCTCGCAGGCCGATATATTTTCATCAAATTTTACATCTCTTCTAATTATTATATTTTTGTATTTTGGTTGAAGAAGTCTATATCCTTTGACATCTTCAGAATATCCAACAAAAGTGCATTTTTCACTCTTAGGTTCTAAGGATTTATGTTTCGCATCTGGAATATGGGCCCAAGCATCACTTCCAAAAACACGAAAGTGACTTACATCTGGTTTGATTGAGCTCCAAGCTTATTCTGGAGTTATATTCTTTAAAAACTTAGTAGGAGTGCGATTTACTATGTAATTTGCACAGTTAATGGTTTCTGCCCAAAAATTGAGATCAAGTCCTTTAGATTGAAGCATACAATTAACCATTTCTTTTAAGGTGTGATTCTTCCGTTCAACTACACCATTTTGTTGTGGAGTATATGGAACAGTATGTTGCAATTGAATGCCATGCTCAATGCAAAAGTTGATAAATTTTTTGTTAACATATTCTCCTCCATTGTCTGATCTTAACTTAAGAATTTGATGTCCAAATTATTTCTCAACAAAGGCCTTAAAGTCCAAGAACATGTTAAAAAATTCACTCTTGAGTTTTAAGAAGCATACCCAAGTGTGTCTGGAAAAATCATCAATGAAAGTTAAGAAGTACTTGCAACCAGAGAAAGAAACAATAGGAAGTGGACCACATAAATCACTGTGCACAAGCTGCAAAGGGGTTGAAGCGTGCCGAGAGGCACGTTTGTCAAAACTATCCCGATGATGTTTTCTGAGTACACATCCAGAGCAAACACCATCTCGGCAAGATACCATAGGAAGACCCGTCACCATATTTTCCTTACATAGAGTTTGAAGAGAGCGATAGTTTAAGTGACCAAATCGCTCATGCCAAAGTTTACTCACTTCATCATTGTGAGCAACAAAAATGGAGGGAAGACATGATGACCCAAAGTTGTCAAACTTATACAAACTTGTGGAATCATCAGCAATGCTAGTAGCTAAAATATGCTTAGGATCTTTGAGGTCCTTGATTACAACATCATGAGGTGAGAATTCTACTATTTTCCCTTCACCTGAATGAGTTATCTGATAAACAGAGAGAAGGTTGCATGACAAGGTAGGAACACATAGTACATCATTAAACTGACCAATATCGAGATGAATGGTTCCAGATCCTACAACACTAAGAGATCTACCATCACCAATATAAATATGTTTGGTGTTACAATCATTTAAAGAAGAAAACATGGCTTTACTTTTGGCCATCTAATAAGAAGTTCCAAAATCTATGAGCCACTCATGAGAATGAGAAGAGGAAGATACATTTAATACATAACCAGATCTTGATGCTTGAAAACCACAAGCAGAAAGTGCCATTCCTGAAGATAAAGGTGAGGAGTGCTCCAAATTAATGATGTGCTTCTTCATTGCTGCTTCTAAGGCTTCCATCTTCTTAAAACATTTGGAATCTATATGGCCATCACGATTGCAAAAGCTGCAATGTCTATCTATCTTCTTTCCTTTGTTTTTATATGCCTTATCATTTTGGTGAGTTTCTTTTTCAGTTTGTGGCTGAAATTGCTTAGGACCCTTGTTTGGTTTCAGACCATACTTTCTAGGATACTGCTTCTTGGGATTCTTTTGATATGATTGCTGTTGGGCTGCTAAGGCTTTCTTAGAAGCATTTCCAGAAGTGATAAGACCAAGGTGTCAGAGTTTTTCTTGTTCTCTTGTCAAAGAATCATAAAAGGCATCAAAAGAGGGGTTCTTGTAGGAAATTCCTGAATAAATGATGGCTTATATAGTGGAATGGAAGGTAGAAACAAATACAGAGTATGCATGGCCAAGCTTAGCAAGAATGAAATAAATGAGGCTACCATCTTCCTTTTTGATCTTAAAACATTCTAAAAGAATTCGAATCGTGTTAAATTTGGACAAAAAATCTTCAATGGAGGAGAAATTATTGGGGTCCAAAGTAAGCAACTCATTTTGAAGCTGGTGGACCCTGATTTGATTTTGAATGCCAAAAACAGTTTTTAGCTTTTCCAGGGCTTCATCAGGGGTGTCAATGTCAAGGATATGAAATCGAAGACCTTGAGCAATGGACATTCCTATCAACCCTCGTGCTTGATCTTTTTTAATTTCCCATTTAGAAACTTCATCATCATCGGAAGGTTTCTTTTCTTGTCCTGTGGCTATTCTATAAAGCCCTTTACTTCTAAGTATATCTACCATGTGAGGTAGCCATTGGAAATAATTGGTGATGTTAAGAATAATCGGGCATGCACTTTCCATTTTTTTTTTTTTCAAACCGAAGCTGAGAAAAACTAAAAATAACTGCTCCAATGGAAATATCTCTAAAAATTAGGTCGTTTCAAAAAAACGGCTCGAAAAATGGCTTCCAGATGAAGAAGATATGCCTTTCGAAAAATCTGAGTTGTAGATGTCGAATAGTTACGAGAACAGGATGAAGTGCAGCTTTTTTTTTTAAAAATCCGCCCCTTTGAACAAATTTTTTTTACAAAAGAAGCTTGAGAAGGAGACTTGAACCCAAGACCTCTACTCTCATAAACTAACCCCTCACCAAGTGAGATAGTAAAAATATAACGTTATTGTTTGAAAGGAGGAATTTTTTTTTTTTTTTTAATTTTTTTTTTAGTGTGCATGCCTTTTCCTACACAAAAACCGAGCAAAAAAAAAATGAAATGCAAAGCCTTAGGCAGAATTTTAGATTTTCGGTTAGCCTTACCAGCAACTATCATTTTTTCACTATTTCTGATTTCCCGAGATCACACAAAGAAGCGGGGAAAGAGCATACATAGTAAAAAAAATCCCTTTTCCCTATTTTTGATTTGCTAAGATCGCACGCAGCACACAGAAAATAGAATACACAAAGAATAGGGTATAGATCCGGAAAATAAATATAACCTAAAAACCAAAAATAAAAAAAAGGGAACCGAAATAAGTAGAACTATTAACAAATATAACTGTAAAACAGATGCTTTATACCTTCAGATCTAAACTGTCATAACTTGGGCAGCCGGAAACCTTTTCGCATGAAACTAAAGGCATTCCTCACTGTAACAGACACTCCGAACACAACCAAGTAGTTCTCCAAACCCAAAAATGTTCATAAATATTATATCTACAAAACGACATTCGCATGCAGTCAAACCGGCTTCGGATTTTGATCAACAACGGATGCAGCCCTAAAAATAGCTCTAATACCATGTAGGAATTTACAAGGTAAGTTTCGTAGATCAAGAACCAAAGGTCACCGCTCACAAACAGATCACAAATCAGTACACCAGTATAATCACGTGGTTAAAACCCTCAAAGAGGGAAACAGTCCAGAGCCTGAGCCAACACGGCCACTTCAGAAAATTTATTAATATAAAAAGAAAAGTTACATATGTTTCTCTCATAAACGATTACCGGAAAAATGAACCTCCATGCTCTTTAAATAGAGATCATGGACCAATCGGGTGTTAAAGCATGGATCAAGTGTCGTTAATACCGAGGTGAGAGATAATCGTCAGATCACTACAAATCGTGACCGTCGGATTATAAGTTACAAATGTACATGGTAAAGAAACACACTTTACCTAACTCTACACTAGACTAAGTTATTCTTAACTATTTCTTATGTGTCGGAATATCCTAACATGGTCTTCAAATTATAGTTTCAGAATGAATTCATGAAACCTTTTTGATACGAATGGTGCTGGAAGATTCTCTATCCTTAGCAAAACTGGGGTTAAGCTTATCTTCTTTGTCCCTTGTTACACCTATAGTCTCATTTTCAGCATCAACATTGTCACATTCTTTGAGTTGAACATCAGTTTATTTGACAAAAAAATTTCCAAACACTCTTGAGAATTACAACTGGGTTGATGTTATGAAAGATTCAGAACGTATATTGGCTAGTCGATTTAACCATGCTAAACTTGATCTGGACATGGCAGATGCAGCTTATGGTTCATGGAAGGTGGATCATCCTTCAGCTTTGAGAATGTTTGAGCAAATGATGAATGCTCTTTTGTTGATAGCATTTAAATATGTGATGAGTTTGATGTTGAGAATGCTTTTGCAACATGATTGAAAATCTCGAGCTTTGAAGGAACACATTCGAGCTCTCGACAAGGATAACACCCACATTCCTTTTCAAAGAAGTTTATGGTGAAACCCATCGTTCTGTCTATCTTTCTCTATACAAAGAGGGACGTGCTTTGCTTATGGTTTAATAGGCAATGGTAAAACACCAAATATTATCAATTATAATTATTATGGTGCAGGGTCGCTCGTGTAAATTCCTGTGTTACATTGTTTGTATCAGTAAATCCACATGGCTGCCATTTAAGCAAAGTCGAGGTGGCATTACTCTCTTTTGGAAGCTCTCTGCCATGCTGTATGAGGTTTGAGCTCCACAGGTCAGGTGAGTAGCAGTAAACAAGTTGGCTCCATCGCATATATTCCAATGGACATCAGCCAAGGTTCTGCGCATCAAATCAAACCACCTCCAACACAACCTGCAAATCAATTCTAGAAATATTTATTTACAGACAATCTACAACGAAACTCTCTATCTCAGACACAGTCTGCCTTTACTTTTGGTTTGTCTACTCATCTAAATGGGCAGATTGATATCAGGGTGCTCCAAGAGTCATTTATTTACTGATGACCTTGTAACACCTCTCTGTTTAGAAATACAAGGGATTTATTTTAGCAGAAGTTATTATTGTTTGAATTCTCTCCGCAAGTATTATGGATGTCGAGTCATGGACCTCTCGCATGACTGTTGCTAAGCTCTAAGCTCTCTTGAACGTAGATCAATACTTTTTCCTTGATGATTTGAAGGGATATGATATGTGCGTAGACTTCCTTTACCCAGTTTTCTTTGTGGATTTTTACATAGCATCCCTCTGTTGCCATCTTGAAGAGGAACACTGCTATGAAACTACAATTGTGCCATGCCCTGTATGTGCAGCTAATGTTTGGAATGATATTTTTGGGCATATTAAATCTTAACATAGCCATCTATTTAAGGGACAACGAAGAAGGAAATATCTTAGAAGTAGGATACAATCTAATTCAGTTCCAGGTAGGGAGCAGTTGCATTCTCTTGTTGGAGGAGGTTCTGTTTGGGTGGCTATTCCTCTAATGATGCACCAGATCCTTTACTTTATTCGTTCATTTATGGGTTTCCAATTCTAAAATGAATAAGGAGGGAGGTTGATATTAGAATCCCAAGCTCCACGATGTTCAATGCCTAGCATTGAAAGGGTCAACACCTCATCACGTTATGCATTCAAGCACCAATTCCAACATTTTTTATGCTCCAGCTAGCTATGCGATACCTCTGCCAATAGTGCATGAGATCACATTCTCCTAGAAACTATATTCAAACCAATTCGAACCCAATTTGAAACAAATCTTAACCCATTTGTATTAATTATAAATTTGCATGCGATGTAACAATAAATCCGCGCAAGCAAGGGCAACGTTGCTACTATAAAAGGCAGAGGGTTGCACACTAAGAGGAGGGAATTTCTCAGATGTAAAGTCGAATTGCTGAGATGTAGAACCAACATCGAATTTTGCAGAAGGAATGTAATAGAGGTAGGGAATTTTCATGTGTAAGACTAGAATCGTTGTGCCTGTCCGATTTGTGTAAATCGATTTCTCAATGTTGTTTTCAATATACGTCATCGCCTTCAAGTTGTGAGAAGTAGAGTTGTGTCATGATTCATTTCGAATTCTAGTCTTGGATGTTTTAGATCTTTCCTCCATTGCAGTAATTCGGCTTACTCTAGGCGTGGAAGGGCCCACCAACTCTGGAGCTAAGCTTGATCAATAACATAGACTAATTAGATGTGTGTGATTTTAACGTTTCATGTTTCTGTTTGAATGTGTGGTTCAATTTCAAAGCATTTCAGTCATCTTCGTATTGCGCAAATCAATGGACTAAATAATTTATTATAACCTCTGATCCATTACATAATCTTTTCTTGAGTTGCAATATAGAGTTATACTATATTCCTCTTATTAAAATAGAATGTAATGGGAGCATAAGAACACAATGATTTCTGAGTTGATTAGAATTAGAATAGATTTAGATGCTTTGAATTCAAATATTTTAACACTGCCCACTTAGAATTTTTATTCAAGGTTTGCATTACATAATCTCTTTGAATGTTTGCAGGATTTAATGCTCATTTAATTTCTTTATGCATCCAAGGAATTTGCCTAATAATTAGAGTTATTTTTAATTAGAATCATTCTTGTTTTCATAGTGTAATCATTTCCTTATAAGAGCAAGTTTCAGTGCGGATTTGATTGTGCAAGTAGAGATATCAATTCGAATGCAGCGTGATTTAGTTACATGATTTGATTTTAAAGAGTGAGCTTGTTTATTGAATAATTCCTTTTAGATTAAAATCTTTAAATTGAAGGTTTCTCATAGGTTATTTGCAATACAATTTTTAATAGGATCTTTTAAGATTTCAATTTATTATTAGGATAATGTGTGTGTTCTTTTGGTTATCTCCAGTTTAGTTTCAAGATAGTGAAAGGAGCAAATAGAATAGGGTTTTCAAGCTATCATAGGAGATTTTAAAAGTAGAATTTTGAAGTTATCTAGCTACAATGCAAGAATTTTATATGATGAGAATTTCTTTGTATTTCCTTATAGTTTAATTTCAATATGGAGTTGCAGTGAATGCTAGATATAGTTTAAAGTATGAATTCTTCATAAGTACATAACAGATTGACTAAATTTACTTTTAGAAATTAAATTTGATTATTTGATTATGCTTCGTCAACCAGTTAGATTGCTTTCTATTTCTGAAGATTGAATTTAAATATCAGGATTGCAGGAAGCGTGAGTATGATGGCATGATAAAATTAGTCAAGTAGGTCCCCTTTTCAAGCTTTTTATCTGCCAAAAAATGTGTGTGTCATTCCAGTACCTAGTTTATCATTAAAAAGGAATATTTATACTCTGACCATTAACCTGAGCCAAGACGTAGTACAACTCGCATTTACGACTCCTGTATTGATAATTAATATTGAGAGGTTTAATCCAACAGTTAAACCACCCAACAATATATGGAAGAAAACATATTGTTAAGGTCACTAACTTCATAGACTTGGAGGAAGTAGATGCTAACAATGCAAAAATGAGGATTATAGCCCGGAGTTTCTTTGGAGATGTCAAAGTTTGGTTTAATTCCTTGACTGCTAATTCCATTTGCACTCCAAACCATCTCATTGATGCAGTTATAGCCCGGTGGGAAGTAAAGAAAAATAATTTACAGTTGCTTGTTAAATATGAGAACATTAAAAGAAATCTCAGTTAATCAGTCCAATATTTGAATACTCGCTTCATTAGAATTTATAATGCAATTCACGTTGAGATCAAGCCTCTTCCAGGCTTAGCTCTCATACATTATCCAGATTCATTTGATCCTGACATGGCTTACCAACTAAAGGAAATAAATCTAGCTACACTGGAGGATATGCAAAAGAACGCTGTTAGCGTTGAAGCAAATCTATTAAGGAAGGGAGCTAGAGCTAGGAATGAGAGAAGAGTTACTATTAAATATGAACCATCCACCTCATCTTCTGATGCTAAGATGGATACATTGATAAGAATTATTGAAAGGATGGTTGACAAGATGTCCATCACTGAGAGACAGCCTGAGGTCAGAAATCCTAACTATAGAGGTCAACAATAACATCAATTAAGGATTAAGCAGAGAGAAAAATGGGCTCCTGAGAAACCATTGTAGCAGCAACAGAACTATGCTCAAGGAGAAGAAGAATATGAAGACACAATTGTTGAGGAAAATATCCTTTTCAAATATGATAATTTGCCTATGTTTTTTTATCGAAGATGAGGAATATTTTGAAAATAAATATCACCCAAAAGATGAAGATTTTATCCTTGCCAATGATCATGAATTGGAGACTGAATCAGATGATAACCGGCGATTTTACTTGAATTCACTTAGTTCACAAAATAGGCAGATATAATTAAGGAGCATAGATGTGCTGATTAATCCCATTTAGAAGAGAGATCTCAGAAGAAAGACACTCAAACAAGGCAGAATCTTCCAAGCAATCAGAGTAGGGGAAAAGAGCTTGTGGTCACAAATCTGAATAAGGTAAATCAGCCATCCACAAGTTCAGAAAATAAGGAAAAATACAGTCAAAAGAAATAATTTCCATCAAAGGACCATGTTGGAAAACGAGACATCATCATTAAAGAGGTAGAAAAAACCACTCCCTTTAGCCTACAAAAATAAATTTCAAAGTTAAAAGTGTTTATTCCTTTAATCGAGCTTGTTAAGAATAACTAGTATAAGTCCCATGTTTCCAAGATGCTTAAATTAGATCCTTTGTCTAACATGGTAAATGTTGAATATGATCAGCCCGAACTCATTTTTGGTCCTACTATTGACGGTCAATTAGAATATAGTGAGGTTCCTCCTTTTTAATTGAGTCTAAGAATCCACCAGTGCATTTTACATAATTCCATGTTAGACTCTAGAGCCTCCCACAATCTAATGCCAAAATCCATAATGGAGAATTTGGGCCTTGACGTCACTCATCCCTACCATGACTTATACTCCTTTGATTCAGGTAGAGACTGTTGTATTGGCCTTATTAAATATTTGGTAGTCTTCCTAGAGCATATTCCAACAAAGAATGTTCTAATGGATGTGGTAGTAATTGACATACCACCACGGTTTGGAATGTTCTCGTCAAGATCCTAGGGGGAACAATTATGAGGCACATTGAAATTAGAATTTTATTATGTAAATATCCCTATTTTCGGGCAATTGAGAAAATTGTACCGTGAAACCAAGATGAAATATATGATCATAAGCAAAGGAAAGCCTAACAATCTTCTGATAAATGTTGTACATACAGATTTTGGAGTCATTCATTTTTCTTAATGATGGCAGCTTAAATGATGTAGATAGCCATCTATTAGATGTAGAAGATGTTCCTGATATCCATAATTGTATTAGAGAAGTTATAGAAAAAGACAAAGTGAATC
The DNA here is from genome assembly GCA_034641835.2 of Pinus albicaulis. NCBI lineage: Eukaryota > Viridiplantae > Streptophyta > Pinopsida > Pinales > Pinaceae > Pinus > Pinus albicaulis. The sequence continues at coordinate 706,187,060 of CM076580.1, read as the reverse complement.
TACCTTGCTCATCAGAACAACAATCATAGGAAGCAGTGAGAAATTCAAAACAACCATTGGATAAAGTGGAAGAAAATCTAGAAAAAGATGAAGAGATAGTTCAGAAAATTGAGCCAAAACAGAAATCAGAGTTTCAACACTTGGAGGATGAGAATGGTCTATGGTCCATGGAATTTGATGGTGCCCTAGGAAAATACGGGGCAGGAATTGGAATTTGGGTCTGCAGTCCTTTTCATCGACAGAATAAGGTCCCTACAAATGTTAGATTGTGCTCATATAATTTAGCTTTTGATTGCACTATCAATGAAGCCGAGTATGAAGCACTGATTACTAGCCTAAAGATCTTGAAGAAACTAGGAGCAAGAAGGATTGTTGTGTATGGTGATTTAGAACTTGTAATCAAGCAAGTTAAAGGTGAATATCAAGCTAACCATCCTCGAATGAGACAATATAGGAATGTTGTACTAGATATTTTGGAAATGTTTCAGGAGTGTATACTTACAATGGTGCCAAGGAACCAAAATTTCATGGCAGATTCATTGGATAAAGCTGCAAGCAATTTTAAGATCCCCATCTTTTCAAACAGGAAGTTTGAGATTCATGTGAAACACCAGCTCATTGTTCCCGATAACTTATGATATTGGTAGGTTTTCTTGGATGATAAGAAAATAAATAACTTTCTCCAAGGTGAAGAAGAATCTAAGAATTGTTCCATAGATCAAATTTGTGATAAATATGACCAGGATATATAAGCAACTCAGATGGATATACTACAGCTGAAAGACAAAAATATTCCAAAAGGTCTCATACCTTTGGAAGAATTTTTTGACCAAGATGACGTAGCAAGGAAGCCTACATTGACGCTTACGGAAAAGGGTGTTGAAGATGTAAACATTGGGACAACAGACAAACCAAAGATGGTTAAACTATCCAAGTCCTTATCTCCCGAGGTAAAGGTTGAATATGTTAAATTACTTTCTGAATTTTCTGATGTTTTCGCATGGGAATATGCAGATTTAAAGGTGTATGACAAGAACATCATTCAGCACACTATTCCGATCAAGTCCGATCAAAGGCCCTTTCGGAAAATTTTGAGAAGGATAAATCCTAGATTGCTGCCATCAATTGAAAAAGAGGTAAACAGACTTTTCAAGTCCGGTATTATTATCCCGATCAGATTCTCTGATTGGATTTCAAATTTGGTCCCAGTAAGAAAGAAGACTGGAGAAATCTTTCTCTGCATATATTTCAGAAACTTGAACAAAGTGTCCCTCAAGGACAATTATCCACTTCCGAAGATGGATCATATACTTCAAAGAGTTGTCGGTTATTCCCAGATGTCACAGTTGGGTGGATATTCAGGGTACAACCAAATTGTGGTGCACAAGGATGATCAGGACAAGACAACATTTACTACATATTGGGGCAAGTTCAAATATGCAAAAATTCCATTTGGTTTGAAAAATGTAGGGGCCACATTCCAGCAGGACATGGACATAGCATTTGCCAATGAAAAAGATGTTTTCGTAGTTGTTTGTTTAGATGAATTGACAGTGTTTTCACATTCTAATGATGAACATTTGCACCATATAAGAATTTTTTTCGAAAGATGAAGGAAGTTCGGAATATCTCTCAACCCAAAGAAAATCCTTTTTGCTATGGACGAGGGAAAACTTCTTGGTCACGTCATCTCCAAGGATGGGATCAGGATTGACCCTTCTCATATTCAAACAATTCGGCAAATTGATTTCCCTCGTAGCAAAAAGGAAATACAAGCATTTAATGGAAAGATGAATTTCTTACGTAGATTCATTCCTAATTTGGCGGAGCATCTTAGGGAATTGACAAATATGTTGAAGAAATATAGTGATGTGAAGTGGTCTAAAGATGCCCGAAAATCCTTCCATTCAGTTAATTTTTCCTTGACTACTGCCCTAGTTTTGATAAGTTCTAATTATAATAGTGATTTCATAATATTCTCATTCGCTTCTAAGCACACTATGGCAGCAGTCTTGATGCAAAAAAGGGATAAAACAGTGTAATATTCCTTTTTCTGAAATATCATGATCTATTCCAGAGATTGACTATAGGGGAATTTACTGGATATGTCACCTTATAGAAAGGATGAGATCCATAGGCTACCTGGCCCTCTACAGACTCTGTCTATAGATCTTGTAATATTCCTCCTACAGGAATTGCCCAAAGAATGGGGCTGCAATGATGTATGAACATACAATGGATTCTCTACGTTATTTATCAGAGCCTGCTTATAAAAAGAAGTAAACAACCAACATATATGGTTATAGCAGCAAAAGGAATGTAATGACTTGAGGAATCAGTCATTCAATCAAGATAATACAAGCCTCTCATTACATGCATGATAAACATGAAGAACACTGCTATATGGAACAAGCCCTAGGCTATGACTGTGCTATTTATAGAGGCACTGCTGCATAAAATATAATGATACAAGGATATAGCAATATGAAGCTCAAATAAAGCGGGGGAGCATGATCTTGACCCCTGAAAATACAATACATCAATCCTCTAGAAGAATTGGCTACAATACATGTACAAAATGGAAAATACAATAATGTCAGAGTTTCTAGGCAGCAGCAACTCATAAACCAAATAGGAGGAGATGGCTAAATATGATCTGCAATCTGAAATGGCCTCCTCCAATGGAAATCTAAAGTGAAAGGCTGATCCCTTCACCTAAGATCTCACCCTCCAAATGTCTGCTAATCCCTCACAGCAAATGCTCTCCAAGAATAACGTTGTCTAAGATAGGGACTACATTGCATATGATGGAAATTGGTTGGCTTGGTGCCAAATATGGTGGAATAAGCTCATGAACCTCCTTTGTTGATCTCCCAAAGGGATGGAAGCTCCCTCCTGAAAAACAAGCCAAGGATGGTGTTGTAGAAAACCTCCCCAGCAACACCCAGCAACACTGCACAATCTCCAGCTAAAACTGTGTTGATGATGAAGGATAATGCTTGACCTCAATGTATGAATATGGGGAATAGAGTGAAATCCTCCAAGAGCTACTCAAGAAGGAGAGGAAATCCTAAACAGGAATTCCCTCGGCAATTCTTGCTAACCAGCAAGATGTTGCCTCAAGTCCACTAGACCAAAGATGAATAATTCTCAAGATGATTTGCAATGGCTACCTTGCTCTCCTTTTAAATAATGTGAGCTCCCTCTCAATGGACCCCACTCATTAGGGTTTCCTTCCTCTAGAAGCTTCCCTCCTTATCCCACTGCGCTGGCCCACAATGTGCTCTCCACCTCATGCTACCGTGCAGTTTGACTTGGTCAAACTTGACCTATCCTTCTTGCAAAATCCTCCTTTCACACATGGAGGTGTAAAATAAAGCTCCAAAAGTGATCCCCTTCATGCTAAGAGGATTTTTATTCCCTATAGATAAAATTAATGGGTCTCCTACCCATTTTATTCATCTCCTATGTGCAAATGTCAAAATTTAATATTCCACAAAATTTTGGAATATTACAGTCCTCCCCTCTCAAAGATTGCTTGTCCTCAAGAAAATACAAGAATAGACTGATTTATTTCCCCTTACTTTCCCTGTAGCATCCATGCATGATAAACTCCTCCAAGAAAAGGATGCCATATCATTAATCAAGTGTCAAGTTGTCCCTCCAACATATGTAATCTAGCCTTTGGTGAACATCCCCAAATAGTTGTCATGTAAAAACAAATATCCATGAAGGAAACAATGGGTTATCTAAGGGCCTCCTTGAGGCATGAGATCTGATATATAATGGGACTCATCATCCCCATATGAATCTCCCATCCCCAAGAAATCATCCATACAACATAAGCTGCCTCCCAACATGGCAACTCATAGAAATCTCCTTCCACGTTGAGCTCCAGAAATGAAGGTGGGCTGCAAATCTGAATATGGAAAGCCGCATAGCTTGCCTCATGCTGTCCTCCTCTCCACTTTTGATAAATTTAGAGTGTGTGTTGATCATGGGCTACAAAAATATTGCCCTCAGGTGGCAAAATGAAGAGCAATCCTCCAAGGATCTCTCCTCCATCAATGGTAATCCGGCTAGCCCAAGACATTTCATCCATGATGAGTAGGACATGATCATCATAGAATACCCCAATGACATGTTTTCTATAGGTTATACCATGTGCAAAAAAGTACAAACAATGTCTCATAGGGTTACAACACAACCTCATCCACTGCAACTGCAGAAAATAACATGGCAAACATTGTACAGATAATTTCACCTCTAATATTGAATAGTAAATAGATGAGTGAATCAGCAATACACAATCAAACACATGCCCATATACATACAATGGATGGATAGCAACATCAAACCCATGGCCCACCTCAGAAGAAGGCAAATAGGTGGTTGTGGTGGCCATGTCTCCTCTCATGTTCCCACTAGAACATGCAATGCGTAAACTATGCAGATCACCTCCCCTCAAAGACACATTCAACTCATGTGTCAGTTCACCAATCATGCTCCCAATAATAATGTGGAAAATATCAGCAAACGGAAACATGCTCCTCATCAAAATGGAGGAAGTACTGATGATTTTACATGGTGCTTGATGGTACCAACCATTAGGAGAATTTTGAGGTCTAAAATGGGCCTCTTAAGGAAAATGTACAATCAAAATTCACTTTATGAGAACCAATCACATTTTAGGGGATGACATCATCCCTAATGGTTGAGGTGGCATTGCTTGAGTTAAAGGTACTTACTTGTCACATTCTCAATGGTGGATAAAAACTCATGGTTAACCATGGTAGTTCTCTAAGTACTTTTAAAGTCATAAATTCAAGTACTCATAATAAATGTCATTCCATACTTTTTTGAATAAAATATTATTATTGTCATTTCACACTTTTTTGAATAAATTTTAATTAATGGTATATTCTATAATTAATAATTTCTGAATTTATATTTATATTTTATTTTAAGTTATTTAAAAACAAATTAAAAATGCATTATTTGTGCAATGATAATGACTTTTTCTTGAAAAACTCATTCAAATGTATAGTCACATCAATACATTTTTTTTATTAATCTTATTTTGGTACAAATTTTCAATTGAATTTAACCATGGTTACATGGATTTTGGTGCAAAAAGTGAATTGAAAATTCATAAATATTGTTTTATTGGTTTAGCTATTATTTTATTATTTCCTTAGGAGGCCCATTTTAGACCTCTAAATTCCCCTAATGAGTCTCCCAAGTAACAACAGCGCATTTTTTCAAACTGCTGCTTCAGAATTTTACATGGAAAAATGTTTCTTAATACATGGTCAAGTATATGAATTTTCTTAACATACATGTAATGAGAAAACCTTTGCCCAAGGCCACATAAAAGATGGTTGTCTCCATCATATGGTTTGGCCCAACTTTGCTCATGGAGCAACATGAAAAATGTGCCCCTTGGAGGAGCCATGCACTGCAACATAATGATAAGAGTATGCAAATTAGCAAATGAAAATACAAGGCTCTTACCATAGGCTGGAATTAAAATGATAGTTGGATCCATGTGTGTGATCCTGCTCCCAAGTGACAGTGTTGTGTGCTCATACAAAAAGGCTCTTGCCCATGCCAATCTTTGTTCCTTGACATGCTCCTTGTTAAGAACACTCATGGTGATGCTGCTGCAAATGTGAAGCTTTTCCCAAGATGGAAATGCCTCCCGATCAGTCCAAACTAACGAGTAATCCCTTTTCACTATGAGAGTGCCCTCCTCTACTCCTGCAACACCATATATCATATGATAGAAAATCTGCCTGTGCTCTCTCCAAGATAGCTCAAGCAACCCAAGTGCTTGCTGCCTCCTCATGCTTACATCTTGTAACTCATGTGATGAAGGTATCATGACTGATATATATACCATATTAGTACCATGCACCCCTAATCTCTGTTGCTCAATGATGAAAACATCCAGCCACCTCTTCTCCACTCCCATCCTCCTAAAAAAAGGGTGCACCAAGTGATCGCCAAACTCCTTCAAGAGGAACCAACGCATCCAAGCCTCTTGCTGCCCGGTATCATATATTTTCAAGTGGCTAATCAGCCTCTTTCTCCTCATCCACACCCACTCAGATCCTTGTGTATGTCTTCTCCTTCTTCCTCCTTTGGTACTTCTCCCATGAGGGCTACCATTCTCCCAAACCAAATCACTTCTCTTGCATTCCATGGAAGATTGGAATGCAGCTCCTTGGAAACCTCCTAAAGGAAACCTCTCGCTCATGAATGTGTTGGATCCATGGGGACCCAAATGTGATGGAGGTAATATCTCCTCTCCATCCATGTTTAACAGTGCTGCTAATTCCTCCAATGGTGTAGCATTTGTTTCATCCTCCAGTTCAAAATTTGTTTCATTGTTTTTCATGAAGGTGTCATGGTTCACTCCATCCTCCAAAATTTCACACTCCAACCTCAATGGCTGAATGAAAGTCAACCAAGATGCATGAGGATGAGGATTCATCTCCTCCTTGAACCCTTTGCACAGCGCAGTGCAATCATGGTGCTCTAGAATAGAAAAATGTGTAGATCCTTGGACCTCTATATGTGAGTTTCCACATTCCTTTAAATTATTTGTTGGAATGAAAAGTGGAAATTTACTCATACCTTGGTGGATCCTGGGGTCTTCTTGTGTGGTTGCAGCAGTTGTCTCCTCCAATGCCATGGTTGCCTCATCCATAGATGTAGAAGGTTGCTCCTCCTTTGTCCTCTCTCCATCAAAGGTTTGGATCAACCTTTGAGAAAAGTCAGCAAAAGAACTCACGCTTGAATGGTCCAAGGGTTTGAACCACCAAATAGAGGCTTCATCCTCCATGTGCAGCGCTAAAATTTCCACTGCTTCTTTCTCTGCCACTGGATGTAGCAAGAAAAATGCCTCTAGCTTTTTAACCCAAGCTCTAGCTGAAGTGCTCCCATCAAATGTAGACAATAGAAACCTATTGCCTCTGACTTCTCTTCTGCCGTAGGGCCTTCTCTCCTCCTTCTACTGAATAAACTGTAGGAACATTGTAGCTCCCCTGAATGCTACAGAATGGGATTTATACTCATCCAGGTATTGATTTAGAACCTGATGATCCAAGCATCTCTCATGCTTGCTTTCTTCTTGAGAATAGGAAGTGAATGGACCTTCCTCTTCTTCTTTCTGCTTCTCCTCCTTCGAGAGGTTCTTATTTGTCCTGAAAATAGATGAGATCAAGCTCATCTTCTGCATCATCATATTATTCTTATTTCTTGGGCTTGAAGGCCACAGGCTGAGCCAAGAAATATTCTCTGATACCACTGTAATATTCATTTTTCTGAAATATCACAATCTATTCCAGAGATTGACTATAGGGGCATTTACTAGATATGTCACCTTATAGAAAGGATGAGATCTAGAGGCTACCTAGCCCTCTACAGACTCTGTCTATAGATCTTGTAGTATTCCTCCTACAGGAATTGCCCAAAGAATGGGGCTGCAATGATGTATGAACATACAATGGATTCTCTGCGTTATTTATCTGAGCCTGCTTATAAAAAGAAGTAAATAGCCAACATATATGGTTATATCAGCAAAAGGAATGTAATGACTTGAGGAATCAGTCATTCAATCAAGATAATACAAGCCTTTCATTACATGCATGATAAACATGAAGAACACTGCTATATGGAACAAGCACTAGGCCATGAATGCGTTGTTTATAGAGGCACTGCTGCATAAAATAGAATGATACAAGGATATAGCAATATGAAGCTCAAATAAAGTGGGGGAGCATGATCTCGACCCCTGAAAATACAATACATCAACCCTCTAGAAGGATTGGCTACAATACATGTACAAAATGGAAAATACAATAATGTTGGAGTTGCTGAGCAGCAGCAACTCATAAACCAAATAGGAGGAGGTGGCTAAATATTATATGCAATCTGAAATGGCCTCCTCCAATGGAAATTTGAAGTGAAAGGTTGATCCCTTCTCCTAATATCTCACCCTCCAAATGTCTGCTAATCCCTCACAGCAAATGATCTCCAATAATAACGTTGTCTAAGAGAGGGACTACACTTCATATGATGGCAAGTGGTTGGCCTGGTGCCAAAGATAGTGGAATAAACTCATGAACCTCCTTTTCTGATTTCCCAAAGGGATGGAAGCTCCCTCTTCTGAAAAACAAGCCAAGGATGGTGTTGTAGAAAACCTCCCCAGCAACACCCAACAACACTACACAATCTCCAGCTGAAACTGCATTGATGATGAAGGATAATGCTTGACCTCAATGTCTGAATATGGGGAATAGAGTGGAATCCTCCAAGAGCTACTCAATAAGGAGAGGAAATCCTAAACAGGAATTCCCTCGGCAATTCTTGCTAACCAGCAAGATGTTGCTGCAAGTCCACCGGACCAAAGATGAATAATTCTCAAGATGATTTGCAATGGCTACCTTGCTCTCCTTTTAAACAATGTGAGCTCCCTCTCAATGGACCCCACTCATTAGGGTTTCCTTCCTCTATAAGCTTCCCTCCTTATCCCACTGCGCTGGCCCACAATTTTCTCTCCACCTCATGCTACTGCGCAGTTTGACTTGGTCAAACTTGACCTAGCCTTCTTGCAAAAGCTCCCTTTCACACATGGAGGTGTAAAATAAAGCTCCAAAAGTAATCCCCCTTCATGCTAAGAGGATTTTTATTCCCTATAGATAAAATTAATGGTTCTCCTACCCATTTTATTCATATCCTAAGTGAAAATGTCAAAATTTAATATTCCACAAAATTTTGGAATATTACAAACAGAGCTACCAATTGCATTTTTGTTGTTGCAACCACAGTAGACATGGAGTTGTCACGGTTGCGGAGAGATGGAGAGAAGGTGGCATGGAAATTGCAGAAACTAGCACAGATGGCAGGAAGGAGCGACAAGGATAGGCTGCAGAACTCCCAGTGATCAGGAAGATGCGGCAAACAGCAGAGCGGAAAAGGAGGGAAAACTAACAATCACGTTGGCAAAGGAACAAATAGGCAGTTGGCCAGCATAGACAGGAGGTTGGTGCAGCAGAAAGTGGAGGAAGAGCCGTAGGAGAGCTTTGTTCGTTTTTTTCTGTTATGTTATGTTATGTTTTGTTCTGTTTAGTTTTGTTCTATTATGTTCTGTAATGTTGTAATCAGTCCATCTGTACTCAACTTTGAGGAGGAATGTAACTGTCCGCCATCATTAATGGAATATAATTATAGCTGGATTTGATGTCCTGAATTATATGATGAGCATTTGGTTATGATGAATGTATTGGCCACTTTTAAATTTTTCTTTTGCATCTTGAATACGTTCATGAGTAGGATCTTGTGCAAAGTAGCTAAACCTGTTTGGAGTACCTAGTTCTATTTGTTTTTCTCTATAGTTGTGATCAGTCGGTATCTTGTCTGTTCCTAACCTTACTAAGGTCAAGGCACGCCTCGAGTGAGACTCTCTGCTCTTCGGAGTAGAGTGAAAATGTCAGCGTTGTGCCAGAATATTGTAGAAACCTTGTTGGCCTCTATCTCGAACCTGGGTCTTACTCAAAGACCTTCTTTCTCGAAAAAAAATTGCTCCGTTGCCGGGACCTGAATTTCATTTAGGATCTAGATCATGGTGTTATCACCAAAATCGTACCTGATTGGCTGTTGATTAGACAACTTCAGTGTAACTATTTCAAACCAATCTTGTGACTGAGGCTTAGCCTCCTCAGTCTGAGAGGGCTCTCTCAAGGGTTAATGATATTGAATAAATATGTTGATAGATAGATAACTCAATGAATTATGTCTTGGTTTTGTATGTTTGTAGGTTGAAAAGATGAAGGCTTGCTACCATTGGGCTATGGAGTCAGTGACAGGGATAAATATGACAAAGGCTTTCATTGTGGAAGCTGAGGCTTGTATATACTTCAATGAAAGAATAACACATTCAAAAAAATCCAAATAAACTGAGGTTCAAAGGAAGTCAGAGCAAGTGACACACGAATTTTGAGTAATGAGACATCAAGGTATTGAAAGAAAAATACTCAAAGAGATTTCACCATAGCTTAATACTTAAAGGAAGTCAGAGCATGAATAATCATGAATTTTGAGTAATAAGTATTAAGATATTGAAGAAAACCTTTCAATAGATAGGACAGAAAACTCATTTGACCATAGCTTAATACTTAAAAGAACTCAGAGCATGAAAAATCATGAATTCTAACAAATAAGCATTAAGACTTTGGAAGAAAGCATTTGAAAAGATAGGACAGAAACTCATTTTACCATAGCTTAATACTTAAAGGAAGTCAGAGCATGAACAATCATGAATTCTGAGTAATAAGCATTAAGACATTGGAAGAAAACATTTCAAAAGATAGGACAGAAACTCATTGAAATATAATAAGAATCTCAGGTGAAGAAAAGTGGTATTGTTACTGTATATATCAGAAACTCCAAAGATTTACAATAAAAATAGTCTTCTGAGATAACATCTTCCAAACCTTTATACATCAAAGTACTCACTACTTATAGGCATCTAGCCTTTACATCCAATCTAACAAGTGGATAGATCATTAAACTCTATTACTGACACCAAATCTAACCACTAACTAGATATTTAAAACTAGAACTGACACCTTTCGAATTAGGAGTTAGAGTCCTACTATGTCTCAAACACCTACTTAATACATTTAATCTAAATATGATCCAAATCTTCCTAGAAAGGAATCATGTCTTTCAACCATACTGGCCACAAACAAAACATTAATACTCTGACTATATTCATGAAGCTGCTCTGCCTACTATTAAGGAGCTGTCAGTTTGATGATATGGAAACATAGTGAGCTGGTATCTTCGAACTGTATCCATAGAAAAATATCTCCACCTAGCAATATTTTGATTTGATACTCTTTATCATTGCTTTGATACTATTTTTCATTCCTCATGGAGAACAGATTGGAAATAGTTATTTTCCCTTTACCTTCTTCCAAAAATTGACCTTGCTGTAAAAACAAAGTTTTGAGATACTTTCATAGCTAATTTCGAAGCAAAAACAAAAAGGTCATCTGTGATAATCCTCTGCTATTATTGACCATTGGAGGGTGTTAAGTGATCAAAAAAATTTAAAAAAAAACTTTAAATTTCCTTAACCAGGTCAATTTAAACAACTTGAAACCAAAAATATGTCTTCAGAAATTCCGCAGCAAAAACTGGGCTTCAAGCCTGGGACACGCTGCGGAATTGCCTAATTTCCCACAAACTTCACAGAATTTGGATTTTAGGCCTAGAAAAGGTCCATGGCTGTGTGAGATGATAGTATGAAGCCTGATAAGTAAAATTTGGTTAAAAATACCTCTTACCCTCCTCAAGAAACAACTTTTTCACCTTCAGCCACTTCATCTACCAATAAAAATGACTCTGTTTTTCCTGAAAAATAAAGCTACACTCATGAGCTCCTATCTCTCGATCCCTGATAGTTGTTACAAAAATGGAGGAGGTTTTTGTAGATAAGAATGTTTATAATAAAAACCTCTCTTTTTTTTTTTAAACCATCTTTAGTTGTCCGTAATCTGCATTATAAAATCATGTATAAAACAGGAAAATTCTGAATTCTGAAAATAGGTCCCAAAGGAAACTTTGAATCTCCAAATTGGTAGCACCTAGGAGAAAATTGGAAGAGGTTTTTGTTCCTTGTTATGTTCTTAGAAAAAACCTCCATCATATTTTTTAAACTCATCTTAATTTTCCTGAAAATTCCTCTTGAAACCAACCACTCAAACAGTCCAAGAAACACAAAAATCCCCTTATAGCTCCGGGTAGAAATACATGTAACCTGTATGGATGAAAGCTTGTGTGAAGTTGAGGTCATCCATGATCAGTTAAAATTCCATAGGCTCCTATCCAAACATATAGCCTCCTTTTTATGCTTTCCTCTTCATGGCAATTTCCTTTTATAACCCAAGCTGCCCTCTTAAAAATGTGGCAGTTGTAAAAAACAATTTGGACAACAAGTTGTTTGTCACAAAGCTAACTTTTCAATGGTGAAAACTGATTGATACATGCAAATTTTGAAAATTAAATGACAGAGAGGAGCTTGCGTAACTTGTATAAGGAATTAAATTCAAATGTGGAGAGAAAGGTGACAAAATGAGGGAGTGGAAAGCAATGATGAGTGGTATTTATGCTTTTGTATGCTTAGATGATTATGAAAATAAATTTTATGACCTTACCTTTACCCTAAAACACTAAATACTTGGCAAGTCATCATTCAATTCATTTTTGTAGAAAAACATAATTCTGCAGCGTTCTCAGTTATAAATTTTACAAATTTGCTGCAGAAGCAGGAAAAATTAGACATGTGACTTAAAAACAAATTTTAAACCAATGCATGTGAACCTAAAGTGAAAATTGATAGATATGACTGAGATGACATGATAAATGAGGTGTTTTGGACTTAGGATAAAGACTTATTTCATGAATTTTTCACTAATTTCACGAACCAACCTTATGAGATAGATGAAACCTAGATGAGTGACCCTAATCCAAAAAATAAAAATTTATGTGTGATAACAGTGGCTCCACTTGGGATGGTGTGCCCCAGTGGTACACCAAAGAACCAGTGGTTCTAGTTCCATCCATATTATTGGAAATAAAAACTCTAAAATTTATGAAAACTTCTCCAAGCTCTTATGGCCTTCTCCTTGGGCTCAAGCTTGATGATTACTGCTAAAAAATAAACTTTGTACCTACTTAAAAGATGCTCATTCAAATTTGAGCTTATTGACACACTCCTACCTACCCTATCAGCTGCAATCTCCATTTTTAAATCAAGAAACATGAAACTTCCAATGAAGCTAGTCATTGATATGATCTGACACTTGAACCTGTTGATTGCACTTGAGCCAACAATAAGCATGATACTGAAATGACCAAGGCAACATAAAATGGATCTGTTCCTCATAATGAAAATATAATTGAAAATCTGGACTGTAGAACTCTTCCATGTAGTCAGCTATAGGATCAAAGAAGACATGATCTGTTTGATGCTTCTCATGACATTATGCAACTTTGAACAACTTGCATATGCTTTTCTCAGCCACACAAGGTTTCAATTGTGTGCTATCGAACTGCTGTTCAAACAGATTTTAAAAAATAGTGTATTCTTCCTCAAACTCAAAGGAGAAAGGTAGCAACACCCTCTCTTTGCTTTCTGGCATTAACAAATTTTGAAAACACTGATCTTGATGATGAAGCTTATAAGGTTGAATTTTATCTTCTAAAACTTCAATGTGCTTTTCAATGTTCTTAGCAACTTCATCCACAAATTGAATCTTAACTTCTGACTTGCACTCAAATGATTTCAGATTAGAAGACAAGGATAAAGAAAAAATTTCACCCACTTCTTCATTAGTGTGATCATTATTTGATGTAGACTGATGCAAGAAATAACATGAAGAATCAACTTTCTCCTTTACCTGAGAGTTATAGTAATTATCTTCCAATATTTCCTCTTGTTTTTTTCAATGATTCTCATACTCCTAATGATCAAAATAATGACAATTCTGTTGTAAAATTTCATCAAACTCAGAGGATGTAACATGATTATCATAAATAAACTCCTATTGGATTTCATTTTCATCCAAGGGAGAGGATATCCTTTCTTCTTGGTGATGAAAGGGATTTTCATGAAGGGCCTCTAAAATTTCCTCATCCATGAACTCATCATCTTCATAACAATTCTCCAAATATTCAATAAAACTCACACAGTGCTTACAGCAGTCTTTGACCAGCAATCAGGAGGGATGACACTCGTCATACATCTCATAAAATTCAACATGAAATCAGCAATAGAATATAATGAAACATTTGGCAAGCTTCCGTACCAAGACCATGCTTTTCCTTCTAAAGTGACCATAAACATATTCATGTGACAATCCTCATGAAACTGAACCTTAAGATTGTGTACATGCATATGCAATCTAACCAAATGAAGAGCAACATTGTCTTTCTTTTCATCTTTAAATACAGGAAGATTAGTTAACCATTCAACCTTTGGCATAGGATTTGGAAAACTAGGGATATGAGACTGATTCATAGGGGCATACCTAGCATTTATTCTTACAATGGAACTCATCTTGAAACTTCATCAAGCTACTGATATTCAAGCAGTGGAGTCACCTTCCAATTGATTATTGATGTGTGGAGCTACCAGAGCATAAATACAAGCAATATGTGTCTAATTGTCTGCTGCTCTTAGATCTTAGAACTGAAACTTTGTCGTTCTTCCCAGGGAAAATTTACACCTTCGGTCCCCGGCAACGGCGCCAAAATGTTATCACCAAAATTGTACCTGATTGGTTGCTGATCAGACAACTTCAGTGTAACTATTTCAAACCAACCTTGTGACTGAGGCTTAGCCTCCTCAGTCTGAGAGGGCTCTCTCAAGGGTTAATGATATTGAATAAAGATGTAGATAGATGGATAACTCTATGAATTATGTCTTGGTTTTGTATGTTTGTAGGTTGAAAATATGAAGACTTGCTACCATTGGGATATGGAGTCAGTGACAGGGATAAAGATGAAAAAGGCTCTTCTTTTGGAAGTTGAGGCTTGTATATACTTCATTGAAAGAATAACACATTCAAGAAAATCCTAATAACCTGAGGTTCAAAGGAAGTCAAAGCATGTGACACACGAATTCTGAGTAATGAGACATCAAGGTATTGAAAGAAAAATACTCAAAGAGATTTCACCATAGCTTAATACTTAAAGGAAGTTAGAGCATGAACAATCATGAATTCTGAGTAATAAGCATTAAGACATTGAAGAAAACCTTTCAATAGATAGGACAGAAAACTCATTTTACCATAGGTTAATACTTAAAGGAAGTCAGAGCATGAACAATCATGAATTATGAGTAATAAGCATTAAGACTTTGGAAGAAAGCATTTCAAAAGATAGGACAAAAACTCATTTTACCATAGCTTAATACTTAAAGGAAGTCAGAGCATGAACAATCATGAATTCTGAGTAATAAGCATTAAGAAATTGGAAGAAAACATTTCAAAATATAGGAAATAAACTCATTGAAATATAAGAAGAATCTCAGGTGAAGAAAAGCGGTATTGTTATTATATATGTCAGAAACTCCAAAGCTTTACAATAAAAATAGTCTTATGAGATAACATATTCCAACCCTTCATACATCGAAGTACTCACTACTTATAGGCATCTAGCCTTTACATCCAATCTGCCAAGTGGCTAGATCATTAAACTCTATTACTGACACCAAATCTAACCACTAACTAGATATTTAAAACTAGAACTGACACCTTTCAAATTAGGAGTTAGATTCCTACTATGACTCAAACACCTACTTATTACATTTAATCTAAAGATGATCCAAATTTCCTTGAAATGAATCATGTCGTTCAACCATACTGGCCACAAACAAAACATTAATACTCTGACTCTCTTCATGACGCTACTTTGCCTACTATTAAGGAGCTGTCAGTTTGATGATATGGCAACATAGTGAGTTGGTATCTTCAAACTGTATCCATAACAAAATATCTCCACCTAGCAATATTTTGATCTGATACTCTTTATCATTGCTTTCATACTATTTTTAATTCCTCACGGAGAACATACTTGAAATATTTATTTACCTTTTACCTTCTTCCAAAAATTGACCTTGCTGTAAAAACAGAGTTTTGAGCTACTTTCATAGTTAATTTCGTAGCAAAAACAAAAAGGTCATTTTTGATAATCCTCTGCTATTATTGACCATTGGAGGGTGTTAAGTGATCAAAAACATTTAAATAAAAACTTTAAATTTCCTTAACCAGGTCAATTTAAGTGACTTGAAACCAAAAAGATGTCTTCAGAAATTCCGTAGAAAAAACTGGGCTTCAAGCCTGGGACACGGTGCAGAATTGCCTAATTGCCCATAGACTTCACATAATTTGGATTTTAGGCCTAGAAAAGGTGCATGGCTGTGTGAGATGATAGTATGAAGCCTGATAAGGAAAATTTGGTTAAAAATACGTCTTACCCTCCTCAAGAAACAACTTTTTCACCTTCAACCACTTCAACTACCAATAAAAATGACTCTGTTTTTCCTGAAAAATAAGGCTTCACTCATGAGCTCCTATCTCTCGATCCCTGATAGATGTTGTAAAAATGGAGGAGGTTTTTGTAGATAAGAATTTTTATAATAAAAACCTCTTGGTTTTTTTCAAACCATCTTCAGTTGTTCGGAATCTGCATTATAAAATCATGTATAAAACAAGAAAACTTTGAACTCTGAAAATAGGTCCCAAAGGAAACTTCGAATATCCAAATTGGTAGCACCTGGGATAAAATTGAAAGAGGTTTTTGTTCCTTGTTATGTTCTTAGAAAAAACCTCCTTCGGATTTTTGAAACTCATCTTCATTTGCCTGAAAATTCCTCTTGAAACCAACAGCTCAAACAGTCCAAGAAACACAAAAATCCTCTTGTAGCTCCTAGTAGAAATACATGTAACCTGTCTGGATGAAAGCTTATGTGAAGCTGAGGTCATCCATGATCAGTTAAAATTCCATAGGCTCCTATCCAAACACATAGCCTCCTTTTTATGTTTTCCTCTTCATGGCAATTTCCTTTTATAACCCAAACTACCCTCTTAAAAATGTGACAGCTGTAAAAAACAATTTGGACAGCAAATTGTTTGTCGCAAAGCTAAATTTTCAAAGGTGAAAACTAACTGATACATGCAAAGGTTGAAAATTAAATGAAAGAAAGGAGCTTGGGTAACTTGTTTAAGGAATGAAATTCGAATGTGGAGAGAAAGGTGACAAAATGAGAGAGTGGAAAGCAATGATGAGTGGTATTTATGCTTTTGCATGCTTGGATGATTATGAAAATAAATTGTATGACCTTACCTTTACCCTAAACCACTAAATACTTGATAGGTCATCATTCCATTCATTTTTGCAGAAAAACATAATTTTGTAGCATTCTCAGTTATAAATTTTACAGATTTGCTGCAGAATTAGAAAAATCAAACATGTGACTTAAAAATGAATTTTAAACCAATTGTAAATGGAACCTAAAAGGAAAATTTTTGATAGATATTACCGAGATGACATGATCAATGAGTTGTTTTGAATTTAGGATAAAGACTTTATTTTGAATTTTTCTCTACTAATTTCATGGAACAACCTTATGAGATAAAATGAAACCTATTATTAACTTAATCAAAAAATAAAATTTATATGTGATGACAAGTCGGGTAGAATGTCAAAATCTCTCACTTTTGCCTTGCCAGTGCACTAATGAATTTCCATATGCAATCTCATCAAGTTTTGATTCCTCATCTCCTTATGAGGTAATCATGATCTTGCCCCAACATGTAAGCAGGACTGTGTTGTTTTACTTTCTGGAATGATCCCATGGGGGGTGTTCCACATATTATGCCCTTGACTCACGGAGTTAAATCAAATACAGGTTTTAATGTTGTTGTTCAATTTTTTATTCAATGTTACAAAATGTAGAATCAGATTTTAAGCAATTCTTCGTATAGGAATTGCCACTGTATGGTACTGCAATAACACTTTTTCTCCCTTTAACATCTTTGAATGAAGTATCGTCCTTTCATTAAACTCATTAAATATACATGCTTTCCAGAATATAATTTTGACAACTCCTGTTTTTGCAGAGGTTGGAGTAGTGTCATAAGTGTAGCCACCCTACTGTATTTTCAAAGACTCCAAAGATGAATTTAAAGAAACACTCTGTTTAAAAATTGAGGATTCTAGATCAAGATGTTCAGCCAAAAGAAGGTCATGTTTGGGGAGGCCATAATCACATTTGACATATGTGCCTATGCAAACCACTTGCTTAGCAAACAAAAAATTTTTATAAGGGATCTAGCTAATATCATGTTCATGACCTTCCAATGAAGCCTCAGGCCCATATAAAACCAATGATTCATCTAAAGTCCTCGCCATGGAATTGCCCATTTTTAGATTTATATACAGGCCTAAATTCACAGGGTTTCGTAACTTTTCTCCCTTTCTTTGGGACCCAACCAACATATTGTCCTCTCTAGTTGTCGCAACAAAATTTTGGGTATGTTCAATCCTATCATAAATATTAAGGAACACCTCTGAAGAACAGTGATCAACATTCTCATTCATAATCGTCTACAATATTCTTCCTTAGTATCGACTTTACGTACATTACCTTCACAAAGTCGATCATCATCCATGCTACTTTTAGAAAATTTCCATTATGGAATTTAAGCTCGTGTCATTCTCGTAGTCCTGGACATCTAGGAGCAAGTTTGTCATGATTGTAACTAAAAGATTTACAATGCAATAGACATTTGAGCAAGAAAGGAAATGTCACCAACTTTATCAGTTTCACTAAAAAAATCATGAAAACTTAGTAAATCCGAGTTGAACTTTCTATGCTCGCCTTTGCAATCAAATTCAAGTCTTCAGGTCAAAACAGGAGAATGCTACCAGTTCCTATCCCACCCTTGAAATTTTTCATTACAAAAAATAGAGCTTTTCTACATACATATCTACTTAAATACTCATTTAAACATATAAAAGGAGTAAAAATGGACAATATATTGTTTGAGCCAATACTCTCCTTTTAAGGAGTGAAACATTTGTCTTGTGAATCTATATTTGTCAAAATTTTTTCCTAACCAACCACATTTCACATGAGAAAAGTGCGTTGACATTCGATGGACTAAAAACAAGTATTGCCTCTATAATTGTGTTGAACCTAGATCTAATGTTGGGAGACACAATTTTTAGTTTCTCTTAGGTAACAACCGAGGAGGCGATACTCCTCATTTTCCTGCACCTTTCCCCATGATACAAATTCTGACTTATGTTAGCATGTCACAAGGGTGACCATTGAAAAGATCCTAACCAAGTTGATAATCATCTATAACATTAACTCGAATCAAATCATAAAATTAGATCACATAAATTAAATTATTTCTTTTGGATCAAGAAAATAATGTTCCTAAGGCTTTGAATTAGAGTTCTGTAGAATTCACTTTTAATGGACGTCTTCAAATATCACACAAGACATTTCTTCAAATTTTGTATCCATCGACATTATAACAATTCTATTTTTGGATGAACTTCCAAATTTCCGACCCACCCTATGCCTATTAAATTATTCCCCGCAATGTCATCCTCGACCGCGTAGGCCTCGCGACCTTGTGGCCATGAAACAAAAATCAATACATGACCTTTTCCAAAATATATCTCTAGTTGGCCTCTTATAACATGTCCTTGTCGTGATCTCCTCGAGTAAAGAACTTTCTTTACTCAACCTCCTAGCTTTAATGAGGCTAGGTTTTTATCTCCTTTCTCCACAACATGAATGCCTACACCTTTAACAAGGATTTAATACCATGTTGAAATTTCTACAATAATGAACAATAGAAATCAATATTATAATCTAATAATTAATTCTCGATGATCTTCGCTAATTATTCTTATGTTACCGATATCCTTAAGCAATTATACACATAAAATCTCAATAATAATGTAGTGAAAATAGTAGAAAAATAATAAATTAAACAAATAGTATGCACAATAGAGACAACAAATTTTCCTTTCGGGAAACCCGAACTTAGGAAGAAACCAACAACTCTTCATCTAAGAGAAAATCTTTCTTCAACAAGGTCTACAATAAATTGTCTAGAAATATGTGCCAAAAAACTAAGTCCAAAACTTCATTCACTTCATCATTTTTTTTTCCCGCTAGTGCCTTCAATAAGAGAGATGATATGAGTGAGCGATGAAATAAAGTATAATATTATGTTTATATATAAAAGTTGAATGGTTCCATTTACCCCAAGCGACACAAGCTTTCACAGGGAATAACTTGGTTCCTTTTGAGCCTACATGAAACCCAAAAATAAAATTTACTTATTTTAATTTTACAATTTTTCTAAGTCGACTTGGGAGGCCTCTGGCATGAAGGAATACCTCCCGATGCTACACAAAAAATCAACATTGAATATTATAGTTGACGCCTTATCTAAATAAAAGTCTACATCTTTCCGTTGAGATTCAACAAGATGATGAGCTTAGTGAAAAGATCACCTTCACTAAGTGGGCTCGTAGGCTATTTTCGTCGCAAGTCTCTTTTTAGACATGATGATCATATTTCGTGTTGCGTGATAAATATTTGTACATGGATCAGCAGAAAAATAGATGAAATTCTATTATTAGAATATTGGGCGAAGTCTATTTATAGATCGTCAATCGAAAAAATAGATGCATGTCGATTATTATTAGCCTAATAATAATCGACCTAAACAACAACTTATTCTTCGAGCACTTCGGGTTTTTACAGATGTGGAACAATGTAGCGTAAGGAATTACGCTATTCTTTGGAGGGTTTACGGAGCTATTGCATGGAGGACTCGCTAGAACTCAAGTGCGGTAGTTATGACACCGTTGGGAAGAAGTAGTTATGGAGTTGTATTCAAATATCCCGGCTTAGATCGCTGAGCTAGTTGTATCTAGTCTAATTGATTGATACACTGAAGGAGAGGGAGTGAATTAATTATTTAATTAATTCACAAATAATAACTCATTAATCAACCGAAACAATACATCGCTTAACTACAAAGAAGACAGCTGTAGTGGAATAATCGAAAGGAGAGATAGGTGAAAGGAAAGACAGACTATTCCGTTGTGATTATGTGAATGGATGCATTGATTGCATCACACACTTAGTGGAGACGCCAATGAGGATTGCCCAACAAGGATGCAGAGTAATTCAAATTCATTCGTAGCCATTTTGGTGTACAGATCATGGAAGTGGAGGTGCTAAAGGTGGCAAAGATCGGTGCATGGATTTGCAATATTGGGGCCCGATTAGTGTATGACGATTATACTATATCGAGAGCTCGTGATAAGCTTCGTATGCTCGTATGAGATTGTCATATGATCTCCATGTTACATAATATATATTTGGGGTTTTCACCACAGTTTTCCGTTAAAAAACTCCGTGTTATGTGCGATTGAATATTTTTGTTTACGTCTACATGTGTGTGTGCAATTAATTTTTCCACAAAAGATTAACAAGTGGGAATAGATTCGTATCTTGCATAAATTTAAATAAGAAGTAGACTGTGACTGACATAAGAATGCTTAGTATATAATTCCTACATGGTATCGAGGCATCGTTGATCGAAGATTGCAATTGTGAAGTGAGTTTGTGTTGGTGGGACAACTTGAATTTGCCACGAAGATTCGCGTAAATCGAGTATACATTGAAATGTCTTTCAACAAAACATTTATGACTTCTGCTGGTTTTCCAACTTCAACAGCCCTGAAGGAGGATGAGTTGCTGAGGATACCACGAAGGAGTTCATCGAGGCGATGTTCGTGCTTCTGGATCTAGCGATGTCGCATTACTTGATGCATGGCAAAGAAGACTGTGAAAGACGAGGAGGATTCCATGCCAAGGTGAAGGACCACATTGTGTCCAAAATTTCTCCATGAGAACGACCTATTCTTAATGTGGAAGGTTTTGACAGACTTGTTCCAAAGCAAGTGATCATAGTCACAGCTAAAGACAAGCCTAAAAATAAAAATGGAGAAAGGCGATGCGCATTCCAAAATACCGCTGGTGTTGTCCATTCCAAGGATGAGATGGGAAGTGTGGAGCATCGTTGATGAAGAAGACTTGGTGAGCTCGTCTCCTTTGGCTTCCTAAGAGCATAGCTACGGTAAGGTTTTGTCAATGGACTCGAGAAACTACCGAGATGGTTTTTCTACTTTGGTCGCATCTTCGTGGCAGGGGAGGAGATAAGGCTGTGGTACCAGATGGATCTTCATCAAAGAATGAAGATGAAGAGAATTCTTCTTTGGCTACCAAATCAAGGAAAGGGAAGGGGAAGACAGTGTCCTTCTAAAACCAAAGGCGTAAAAGGCAAGAAGCAGGACTGTCCAAAGTGAAGTGTTTTCAACGTCACGAGCATGGACATTTCGCCACTAATTGTCAGCGAAGAAGAAGAATAAGCAGCCGACCATCGAGAGGCCTTAGCCTCGCAATTGAGCTAGATTTTTTTCCTTGATCGCATGCTTGGTTTCAAGCTACATGGATTCGTGCATTCGATAGTGGTGCGTTTCCATATCACGAGAGACAAAGAGTTGTTTACACTCGAGGAGAAGGGGACCTCCGCATGCATATACAGAGATGGGCGATGATGGTTGGTACAAAGGAGACAGGCATCGGGACCACAATTAGAGGGAGTCCGTAATCCATTCTCGTTGAAGAACACTGCGATGTTCCGTGTCCGAAGAAGAACTTGGTCTCGCCGCAATGCTAGAAGACAGAAGTTATGTCGTTGTTTTCAGTGAGGGAAAAGCCTTCCTTCAACATAAAACAATGGGTCAAACCAAGAATATAGGGGTTCGAAATAATAATCTCTACAAGTTGGAGGTATATGGCTTGCTTTCATGGTGGGAAAAGTAGAAGAAGTGGTGAGCCGCGATGAGTGCGAATTATGGCATGAGAATGGGCCATCTTCGTCATGGCGCTTGAAAATTTTATAAAGAAATTTACCAGACTTCCCAAGGGTACTCTTATGCGGGCTTCGTATCTGGGCAAAGGATGTACAACAAGGTAAGTTTGTGAAGACCACCTTTCATGAGAAGGAGAACCATGCCGGAAAGTAGACTCTAGAGAGATATCGTCATACATGTGGACCATTTTGCTGCTTCAACAACAAAACACAGTATTATGTAGATATTTGTCAGATGAATTTTTCGTAGATGCTAGATCTTCTGCGGCATGTTAAGGAACGTTCTCAAAGTTCGTGAGTTCAATGCATTACAGTGAGCGTGTTTTGGTTGTGTGAAAGCTCTAAGGAGTGATACGAGGGTGGGAATACATCTGAAAGTAATTCAAAGACTTTGTAGCAAAGAAGCAACTAAGAGAAATCATAGTGCCTCATAACCCACAAGCAAAGGTAGAATGGGGTCGCGAGAGGAAGAATGAAGACCTAATCGTGGGTGCCGCATGAGCGGAGGCCGCAATATCTGGCCTACCGATGCACTTGTGGGTGGAAGTGATGCAACATCGTGGTTTATGCAAAACCATTGGAACTATAGAGTACTTGGTATGAGTACACCCAAGGAAGATTTTACCGGTAAGAAGTCCATATTTCATTTGAAGATTTTTGCTCACTTGTTTGCATTCATGTGACGAAGGATGCCAGAAGAAGTTGGAGTCGATCACAAGTTGGGATATTTAGTACACGTAAACACCCCACAAATATCGCGTGTATTTTGCCGAATAGTTGGATGAACGTTATGCGACGAGACAGAAATTCTGGCGAGGTGAAAGCGGCAAGCTGTCACTCGAGGTGATACACTGTGGAGATGCTTAAGAGGAACTTCTTTGCTCTTAAAGACAGCCTCTCGATGTGGATCAGCCACACGAGGAGATTCAGTGAGCGGGAGGGGAGCCACTCATGTAGAACCCAAACATCATACAAGGCAGTTTACCAAAATTCAGAGACTGCGTGATGCGCACACGAGAGTCTCACACTGCCGCCGTACACAGAGACACACCCACCGATAGATCGGATACATGGCTCTTATGAGAAAGTGCATTGTGATAGAGCCGTTATTATTTTGAAGAAGGTAAGGTGAAGAGCCCGCGCTAAGATGCCAGGGAGGAGCACGACTCATTGGCGAAATAGTGCTTCTGGGAGATTGTTCCAAGACCCGTTGGGAAAACTGGCTGTAGGATTAAGATAATTCATACAAAGAAAGCTACCGATGGGAGTGTCGGCGTGCGGGCGGCAATATTTTTTTCCTGTGATTCTCGCCGCATTGAGGGGATTGACCATGAAGAAACCTTTACACCCGTCGCACGACATTCTTCCATACCACTATCCTCAGCCTCTCCGCACGATGGCTGGAAACGTGATCTACTCATGGATGAAGACTCCGTTGCTCCTTAATGGGATCACCAGGAAGATGTGTACATTGAGGCAGCCCGGCGGACGGATCTCGCACAGTCGTGATGTGTGTGCTCAAAAGAGCGTTGTATGGCTGAAATGCACACCCCGTGCTTGTACACCAATCGAAACTATTTCACCAGACTTGGCTTCACCAAGACAGGAGAATGCAAACCCCACGAGATTGTGTCACAGGTAAGCTTTTGATCATTATACTAGTGTTGAAGGATTTGATACCAACAGGTGATGAGCGCTGACACCCACAGGAATGACCAGAAAGGAGTTTGAGATGAAGGACTAGGTTTCTTCATTATTTCCTCGATTGGAAATATGGTAGCTGAAGGTGAAATGTTTTGTGTCTCCAAGGCAAGTATGCCTAGGAGATACCGGAGAAGTTTCACATGCAAGGCTACAAGCCTATCGACACCTCTTCCAGGAAATCGAAGAAAGAGGATGCGACTTCCAAGCAGAGGTAGTGGATGCCATTGTTTATCGACAAGCTTGGTGGGTTCGATCATGGTCAGTCGACAATGAACCAGCCTTTCACAAGTGATGGTTAAGCCTACCAAGCTCTTTGGAAGGCAGTAAGCATGTTCCGAGATATCTGCAAACATCCGAGTGGTTTATGGCCGCAAAGAGTGAGAGGTGAAGTCAGGCGATTACGGATGCGCATTTGGCAAGAAGCCCAACAGCATTAAAAGAGCACATCGTGAGGGATTTTCGCAGATTTTATATCTACAACAGCTTTCAAGACAAAGAGAAACAAAGATCCGTGGCACTCGCTTCCGTTTGCTAATACATGGCAAAGAAGTTTGACGCATGTGAGGCTATCCTGACAGGAAGATCTTGGTTGGTCTGTTTTGCTCACATTGTATCCCACAAGGATAC
Source organism: Pinus albicaulis (assembly GCA_034641835.2). Classification (NCBI taxonomy): domain Eukaryota; kingdom Viridiplantae; phylum Streptophyta; class Pinopsida; order Pinales; family Pinaceae; genus Pinus; species Pinus albicaulis. The sequence goes on along the minus strand of CM076580.1, from coordinate 706,162,179 downwards.
ATTGTGATAATCGTAGTTGCATTAAACTCTCTTATTAATCCTTGTTTCATGATAGATCTAAACATATTGATATCCGTATCATCATATCAAAGATTGTGTGCACCCGAAGATCATGTTTCTTCGCACATTCTGCGGAGGATCAGATGCATATTCTCGACGAAGGCACCACCAGAGCAACATTCGAATACCATAGAGGCAGATTGGGATGAAAGATAATCCCTATCTTCGTTGAGAGGGAGTGTTGAGATTCACTGAAGATATGAGCCAGTGAAAAGAGTCACCTTCACTAAGTGGGTTCACAGTTATTGCCAGTCTATTTAGACATGATGATCATATTTCGTAAGTCAGCAGGATGCTATTTGTGGATGGTTGATCAAGTTGGAAAATATGAAATTTATTTTTAGAATATTGGGTAAAGTCTATTTATAGATCTTCAATCTAAAAATGTATGCATGTCTACTATTATTAGCTCTTAATAATAATCGACTCTAACAAATTATTCTCTGGAGCACTTCAGCCTGGGCAGGCTGACAGGCACAATGTATTGTATAAATGGCATCTAGGTTTGGCAGCTTAACGAGGCCATTGCATGGAGGACTCAGCTTAGAACTCAAGTGGCAGTAGTTATGACACAAACTTGGAAGAAAGTGTAGTTATGGAGTTGTATTCAATTTAACTCGCCAGACTCGCTTACCTAGTTGTATCTAGTCTAATCGATTAATACACTAGTGAGAGTGGAGTGAATTAATTAGTTAATTAATCATAAAATAATAACTCATTAATCAACTTAAAAATACATCACAACTACAAGGTGCGCTCTGGAGACCAAAGGGAGAGATAGGTGAAAGGCAAGATAGACTATCCGTTGTGACTATAGTGATGCATTCATCAGATCACACACTCGGGCGGGAGACGCCAATGAGGATCGCGCAATGGTTATATTGAGTAATTTGAATTCATTCGTAGCTATTCTTTGAAGCAGAGATCAAAGAGTGAGGCAAAGCAGTGTGAAAATGATTCTTACACACATCATGGATTGAAATATCAGTAAATATCATTGTACCGTATTGAGAGCTCACAGGTTTCCCAAGGTCAGGCTGATATTGCCATGATCCCGGTGTTAAGAATATAGTTGGGGTTTTCTGCTTTTCAGCCTTCTCCTACAAAGGTACAAGGGGATGAAGAGCTGCCAGCAGGCTTCACATGTGTGCACTGAGACGCCCCAGTATTTAAATGGGAAGGGAATGAGACTCCAAAGATTTGCATAAAGGAACAGTGGAGATCAGTGGATCTTGATATATGCAAATGTTTAGTAATATACCTTGCCTCTGAGTTGGGCTGCATGAGCTCAGAATAACTTCAGAAGGCCAGTTTTAAAATGAAAAATATTATACTATGATAAGGCTGTAACTTCTTGCTGATAAATGTATAAATGTTGTATTTTGGAACCTGTAGTAAGGCTAGTTTATATCTTTTATAATTTTTCAGAAGCTTAAACAATATTTAAGTTAATGACAGCAATGCTAGTCTAAACTAATCCCTATTTTGAGGTCAACTTAATTAATTTTACCATACAAATATATACAAAGTCTTATCCAAGTATTAATGTTTCTCCTCAAAATATTTCCAAGTTCAATCTTAACCCAAATAAACACTATTCAAAAGTGATGCACGTTTGGATTAATAACATGGTCGTAGGAAAGTCATCCTATAAGATATAGTGGCATCAACCACTCTTCAAGAGTCTGTCTGTCTCTGATTCTTTGCCTGGATCATTACAAAAACAACTAATCAAATCATCAGAATAACCCATGGCTTCAAGTTTCATGTAATAATAAAGATACTAAATGGAAAAAGACTAAGTTCATGTATAATGGACCAAGTCAATGGTTAAGAAAAACTATAAGGCATCACTTGGTTTATTTATGGTTATGGAAATTGGCAAAGGAAAAGAGGCACACTTGGTATTTATTTATGAAAATAAGGAAAATAGGAGAAACGGAGGTGAAGGGACACATATTTGCACGCTAACAAAACTAGAGGAAAAATGAAGGAAAATGGAGAAAACTGAGAAAATGAGAAATGGAGACACTTCACACAAAAGGCACTCGCAGAATCAATTCACAACTTTTTTTTTATCTATTTTGTTTTAGCTTAGCTAGACGTAGAGAGAGAGAGAGAGAGAGAGAGAGAGAGAGAGAGAGAGAGAGAGAGAGAGAGCTCCAAGAGAATCAAGCAAGAATCATGGAAGGAAAAGGAAAGCAAATGAAAGGAAATGAGAGAAAGCGAAAGCAAAGGAAAGGAGAGGAGAGGACAAGGAAAGCAAAGAGAATGCTGATCAACGACTTCAATAGAAACATTTTGTAGTGGCTGTTGTATGTGTATTTCCCACTGAGGTGTGAATGCATTGTACATGTATTTGTCTATTTGGTTTATTTATGTTACCGGTATGCTTTTCCTCGTTGATAGTGAGTTCAAACCTTAGCTTTCCATTTCCCGGATAGCCATGAGCAATGATCTTACCTCGTCGAGCTGATTTCTGTGGTTGCTTTGGAATGGAGTGAGGTGGTCTCGTGAAAATCTCCAAGGGTCGTGGAGATGATTTTATTCGGGAAGCCCTCCGGATGTGGGTGGAGACAGAAAATTCCTCGAGGTATAGTGAAGAAATTCCTTTGAGGCATCCAAGTTTGGTTTGGTTTTGTGATCTCAGGACCAATCTAGGTGAGATCATAGTAGCTTTATGGTGGAGGCGTTTAACTCCTTGGATTCCCTTGGTTGTTTATGTCTTGGTTTATCCCATGAGACCCCACATTCATGCTTGGAATATGGCATGGGGGTGATTGACCGAAAGAAAGATTTGGTTCAACCTTAGTGTGCTGGGTGGTGCGTTTAAGTCCCCCATTTGGTTGGGAGCATGCATACGTTAACAAGAGTTATTTTCCTATCAGAATTCATGAGAACTTTTATCATATTATGTTTATTTGATGGTTGTTCCGTCATGGTTAATATTCTCGTTATATTCTTATTATAAGCATGGTTCTATAATATATTCTAGCTATATGCCTCGTTCATGAATTGATATGCTAATGAATGGCCGATGAGTGCTATGCTAACAAGTGTTATCGCAACTATTATGTGTGAATTAGGCCTTCGGTGATTCTCAAATGAAGTTCGCACTCGCTAAGATTAGATATGCATTCATGACATTTAGCTTTTACAGATTGTCACGTGTTTAAAGGAATGTCTATTGTTGGTTCAGTTAGGTCAAGTTCTTGTTCAACTTGCAAATGATTAGCATTGTTAACATCTTATTTAAGGTTATGGAAAGCATCGGTACTGGGGTGCTGGTCTGAGAGTACAGTCTGGCAGTTACAGAGATCCTGAACCACAGTGCAAAAAACTAGAGCTTTTGGGCCATAACCGCATGGAGGCAAGTTTGGTGAGTGTGGTTATAGCCTCATGAACACATGGATGCAAAAGGTTAAGCGTGCGTCATGGGTCTGTGTCGTTGAAAAGGGGTCCAACCTGGGTTGGACACTCACTGTGGGTAGTTTGCAGCCTTTAGATTGGCTCATAACTTCTAAGGGTTTCAATAAAGTTGTCAATTTATCGTCCCACTTCCATAATTGGAAATTGAAGGTTAGGTCATGTCATAGTAGCACTCACTTCACATTTACCTGTAGGGCTTGTAAAAGTGAGTGTGGGGAGGGGTAGTTTACACTTATGGCTCTAAAACATATCCTACGCCTTGGCCTAAAAGAATGAATTTCTCATTTTCACAACCAAGGGAACTCTCCTTTTGTCATCAACAATTAAATGTAACCTATAAAAGGTAAAATTACACTCTTTCGTCTCTCTTTCAAGGCATTAAAAATATTACATCCCTTGACTCAACTCTTCGACCATGTCTACAACAAACATAACAAAGAGGCAAACCAACTTCGAAAGTTGATTGAAATGATAATGGAGCCTAGAAAGTCATTAGAAAAGTCCCTAAAAGCACGTTAGGTTATCGTCACCGCACATAGCTTCAATTTTAACGAAGTGAAGATAATCGTCAAAATATCATTTGTATTTTTGATATATTTTTTACCATAGTTTATATAAGGCTCATATTGTGATGAATTTCACATTTTTTATATCCTTGGCACAAACATATATCATACTTCTTTCGCTACAATTAAATTATTTTTTCATTTCTCTATTATGTTTGGCCTTATTTTTGCTTAACAAAAAGAAACTTTCAATTATCAGGTAGAGAAGACATCATGTTTAGGATCACTACCACTATATTAGTTCCTTTTTTGTTAACATCATACTTTGTCGGTTTTTAATTCTCTCATTTTCTCTCGGGGAAATGTATAGCCTACGAGCTAATGGATTATCCTAGACTTGTATAGTTGTAATTTTGTTCTCTCGATAAATTTACTTGATTTTTTTTTTTCTATAAATATATATACATGTGTATGAAGGATGAAAGATTCAAAGGAGAGGCCCTCATGGTGCACACATGCGAAAACAACATGTCTATGTTTTTTTTGTGAAAAATACTAGGGTTTATATGCCCCAATTAATGTGGTTAAAAGTGGATGTGATTATATGATGGGTATGAAAAATAAACTCGATTTTCCCACAAATGTAGAACTAATCAAATATTGGAGCTTGTGTAGAACTATGGACAACAAGGCAAATAAGATTATCGCGAGACAAATAGCTACCCAACCAAGGAACCGTGCCATCTCTAAGGTTTGAGGCAAGAAAAATAACTACATCCCCATGTCCATTGGAGTTTTTGGTCCTAAACCTAAGCTTTCAGAAGAGGAAGAATCAACAAAAGGGTGACAAATTTTTGGCTTAAAATGTCATTAGAGAACTTTGAGGTCTAAAATGGGCCCTCCTAAGAAAACGTACAACCAAAATAAACTTTATAAGAACTAATAGGACCAAGATGAATACATCAATGATGGGGGAAGATTCACCATTTTTGGGGTTAAAAAGTAAAAGATTAAAAAATAATAAAATAATAAACTATTTTTTGAATAAACTTATATTTTCAACTTATCTCCCCTAAGTGTCTACCTAAATTTCTATGTAGAGTACTCATTGGATGCAAAATTTAATTCTTCATCCAAGGAGTTGTTGGAAATATACAGAGTATGTCCCTGGATAAAACTAATGAAGATGAAGACATAGATTGTTTTATGCTGTGTGTTGTCCTTAATGGCAATACACCCTATTAAAGTTATTTCGACTTTGGAGGACTGGTAAATGATGTAAATTTGATGTGACATGATGTTTGTTGAACAATATGATGTAAGAGAGCTGATCTTGAATGGCACACCGATAAAGATGATGGCAACTCCGTTTGATGAATTTGTGTGTCAGAGAGAATATGTCTCGATGAACCTATTTAAAGATGAAAAAAAACTGAAGGTACTCACAAAAGAAGTAATGTATACAATGAAGAAAGGAATTAAGTATGTGTTAGATCTATGATGAAAAGAGTATGTCTCAAGGCATACGCGGATTTGTCTAGAAGAATTTTCGTATGCACGCGGGAAACAACTTTCCAAGTCACGTATGGGAAAAAGCGCTCATAAAAGTGCAAAACCGTGGGTAACCACCATGAAGCTAATCTCCATTGTATTGAGTAATGATTCGTCTATGTGGCCCCGTCCAGGAATACCATCTGGGCACAGTCAGGCTCATGGTATTGTTTTGGCTCATGGTATTGAAAAAGGGGCCCGTGGTATTGAAGGCTCATGGTATTGTTTTGGCTCATGGTATCGAAAAAAGGGTCCGGTGTGTCAAGGCTCATGGTATTGTTTTGGCCTCAGTGTACTGTACAAACGGTATTGAAGGCTCATGGTATTGTTTTGCTCATGGTATTGAAAGGGGACCGTGGAATAAAAAGGATAAACCCATATAAGGAGAAGAAATTCATCGTGCAAAATGATGTGAGTGGGAGCAAAGATGTCCTGAACTTGAATGAATAATTTTCATGAAGTATATTCGTATGGAAAGGGTAAAGGTTTGATGATAGATCCGGTCACATGCACCAATGAGAAAATGATGAAGAAGGGAATCTAGATCCGGAATGTATTTGCATTCCACAGATCCGTTATGGAAGGCTTAGATTCAGATGAAAGCAATGACCGTCTAAAGTAAAAGGATAACCGGGAATCGAATATCCGATCCGAAGAAGTATGTCGCTCAAGATCTATACGCTAGTTCGCTCGCAGGAAGCGCGTATATACGCGGCTTCGCTCGAATAGAAAGCGCGATGCCAGTGAAATCAACTCTATAATTTGTACCGAAGTATACGCGGGTTTGTATGAAGAAGGTATATACGCGCATTAGTGAAAGGAAAGCGCGTATGCAAACTAGGTTTGCCTGGAAGCAAGGGTTATGAAATGTCCGGACCGTTCGCCGTGTTACCGTCTCAGAATGAGATGGCCTGATAGTCTCCGGGGTTTCGGCTTGATGTATGATTCGGCCTTAAATGAATGGAGTGGGTCCGCCTAAAAATTTGATAAAACGTGGCTCCAAGTGGTGTCCTAAAGGAAGCTGGATCCAAGTAGAAAATTGACGAAACGTGGGTCCAGAGGTGCCGAGGCTGTAGCCTTCTGGTCGGCCCCTTCCGGGTGTGAGGTCGGGTAAACGGAGTGTAGGGTCGTAGCTCCCTTCCGCAGCCGGTAAACGAGAGCGGGGTCGTAGCCCCCTTCCGGTGAGGTCAAAAACGAGTCGTGGGTCGAGCGTTCCCCTTCCAGGAGAGGTCGGTAAATGAGCGCGGTGGGTGCCCGTGTCGGTAGGAGCCCCGCGCTGTTATTATGTTGTAAGATGTTTTCTCTATAATAAAAAGATGAAGGTCGAGCAACCGGCAGCGTGGTTTTCCGACTTGGCCGCACCAAAACTCGGTGTTCATGTGTGATGCTTATGTGTGATGGTTTATTCTCGTTCTTACCGGCATATGTTTACTCATGCAGAACAACTAATGAATGAATGATGGAATGATATAAGTGAAGAACTAATGGCATAATTAGACTGCAGACACGCGAGTTTTATGAAGGAGATCTGTATGTATATGCTAGTTGGCTTCAACAAAGTAGCGTATGGGTTTTAGAGCATGAAAAAGTAAAAGTTTTCTTTTGAATATGCGAAAGAATATCGATTCACTCCCCCTCTTAGTATTTTTCCCAACAATTGGTATCGTGAGTGAAAACTTACGTGCTTCGATCGCTCGTCGAGATCCGTCGCAATGGGAAGTCAAGAAGGAGCATGCCTATAGCCACCTCATTCAATGGAAGCAATCTGGATATTCAAGAAAATGAACAAAAGCATATCCTCCGCAAAGTCTGGTGTGTATGCATGGGCAATCGTGGAAGAAGGTTACTTAACACCGTAAGGGTTCACCGACAGTTATAAAGAAGACAAAGTATGAAATCAATGCCAAAGAATGTCTTATCGGGAAGCATGTCTGAACCAGAATTTACAGCGTGATGCAGCCATCTCAACAAAAAAGAAATATGGGGACAAAATCATTCTAAGCTATCAAGGAGACACAAAGGTAAAAAGGCAAACTCAAACTCTTAGAATTGAATATGAAAATTTGAAGATGCATAGTGATGAGAGTATCAAGCCATTTCTTCTCACGTCCGGGATGATATTTGTAAATCGAATGAGAAATTTGGGTGAAACCATAACCGATACTACTTTGGTGGAAAAGTTCCTAAGATCCTTGACTTCAAAATTTGACCTCCAAAGTTTCGGCCTATCAAGAAAGTATCCGTAAACTCTACTATTGTTCAATTACATGGTATTTCCGACCGCTTGAAATGAGACAAGGAGGTCCATCTCAAATCAAAGAAGCGTCGCTTTAAGGTAGCATCTCGCAAGAGGAAAAGAAAAGGAAGTTGTCAAAAGAATCCAACCATATCCGAAGGAAGCGTACTAGAGAAAGCTCCAACTAGGTACCGGAAGATTCAAAGGTAAGCTTCCCTTCAAATTTTTTGGAGGTGGAAAAGTTGGTCACTATGTCAAGCAAATGTCCTTATAGAGAAAAACATGGAAAAGGGAAACAATTTGAAAAGAGGAAGAGTTATTATGCAAATGAAGATGATGATGAAGTGTCCAAAGTGGAAGATGAAGAAGATTTGACCATGATTCAGTACTCATGGCAAAGAAGCAAAGAAAGAAGGTCGTCGAAACAAGAAGATATCTCATAACCTCAGACAGTTAAATCAACAGAGAAGATGAAACAGTATTAATCATTGTTCTTGTATTTTACTCGATCGTATACGCAAAGGTTATGATAGTGAAAGTGATAGTATGGACCTAGAAGAGACTGAAGATTAAAGGACAAAAGACTCGAATAAGCTCTACAAGTGCTCATGGTAAAGAAGCAAAGAAGAAGGCTAATGAAATGGTATATGCTCGCAAAACATGTGCAACAGAAATGAAGAAGATAACCTATCGATGTATTGTTCAGTGATTCACTTTCTCGTGGTATGCAGAAAAGATAGTGAAAGTAAAGTTGTGGACCTAGAAGAAGCTCTCAAGATTAAAGTTGAAGAACTAAAAAGTTCATCTTAATAAGCACAAGAAACTATCTACAAAGAAAGACTTCTCAAATGAAAAAATAAGAGAAATTGCCTACTGACAAATGGGACAAGTAACAAGGTTTCCCATTTATGTAATCAACCTAATTAAAGGACCAGAAGCAAATCACCCATCTAAATGCGCATCTCAAAGAATCACGCAAGAAGAAAATGAAGGACTCCAAGGCCAATCATCTCTACAAGCATCTAGAAGCATCAAGTAAGAAGAATGAGGAACCTCTACAACTATTTGAAAAGGAAGGCCTTGAAGTGTAAATCATCTCTCTCAAAGAATATCCGGAAAAATCAAATAAGAAGAATGAAGAGCCGCAAATAAACCCGTGAAAAACGAAAATTACCGAAAGAAGAGATTCTAAATCAAGGATCAAGTAGAAGATGGAAGAAGGGGAAAGAAGAAAGTACGACAAAGCACGTCAAGCCTTGGAGGTTGAGGTAAATATTCTGGAAGGTAAATTAGAAGAAAAAGTTAAGTTCCTTGAGGTTTCAAGATAGCAATTAATATTTCTGACAATATTCTCGAGTAATCAAAGGTCTCCCCGCTATCAAACTTGGTCTTGGTTTCCATGAAACTGTTAAAGGAGAATCTAGCTCACAAGGAAGTAAAAATTCGCAGGATGTCAATGCAAAACCGTGCTGAAAGAGACAAAGGTCAACCAATAATGATGAAATTCAAAGAAATCACTAATAATGTTGAATGTTTTAAATGTCATAATTATGGGCATGTTGGCAAGAATTGCGTGCTGCACATTTCAGTAAAACTACCAATCACATAGAAAGGTAGTCCGGTTTCTTCAAGGATATTGTTTTTCATGTAACAAGTATGGACATAAAGTACCGACGAAAAGAAGGAAGATTAGGAAATACTCATTATGATTCTTATTTCTCCTCGGACACATGAGATGTTATTCTTGTAACAAAGTATGGACATGTAGAAAAGGAATGCAAGTGTGCTGAACATATATGAGAAATTGGATAACTCACACACAAATAAAAGTTCAAACAAAATCAGAAAAGATGGAGGACCGATCACGAAATTAGGGCCTGACCATCGCAGCTTCATCCGCTTCTCGTTTACTTTTCTTACTGATCACAGAATTGATGTGGGATACATTATGAGATTTAGTACTGTACTGTCATAGGGGGAGCAATGTATGATGACTCTCATGGTTGATTTGATTTTTCTCGGTTATAAGTGTATTTTCGACATATCCATATGAAATAGATAGGTACAGGAAGTGTTCAGGGGGAGATGAAGGAATAAAATTTTCTATTTTACTTTCCACATGAAGTTCAATGAACAAAAGGCGTCGCGTATACATTGGCACAGTTCCAAAGCAGATGGCCGCGTATGCACGTTACAAGAGAATTTATATGATAACCGCATCCGGAGCATATGTTCAGTGGGATACTCAGTCTGATCGTTAATAATCGTATTATTGACTCAATATCACTTAGTTTCTCAGCTCTAAATAATGATGATATGATACATGGTTTCTTACGTTTAAGATTGGGATGAGTCTCGTTTTGCTTTTTCATGAAGAGTATCTATCGTTGAGATAAAAGTCTTAATTCTAGATAAGGGCATCATGCAGATTGTTGTCAAGGACTTGCCGATGAAGGTGCCTGTGCTACAAAGTTAAAGAGAAGCACCGGTTCAAAGGGGAGCAATAGGTTGAAAACTAATGATTGCATTGTCGGTAATATAACGTTTATTCTTTGGTTTTTGTGATACTCATGCTTCAAACATGATGATTTGGTACATGGCTCATTGCGTATTTAGAGATTTTGCTCCGGTTGCTAACAAGTATCTTTTGTGCTCACACATGGATGAGTCAGATGTCTTTTGATTCATAAATATGAATAGATCATGCAGAGTTCATACTATGATGATCTTTCGTTTCACATATGTTACTTCTTGAAGATCTTGATGATATTGGACCACATGGATGATTTCTCATACATATTTGAAGATGTTGTTCTGGTATGACACCCTCTCTTGAAAAGATCAGATCGATGTCGCAAAGAATTCGGGCGTTCGTTATTAATGTGCTTTTATGCTACAACCGTTGGATGACGTCAAGACACAATTAATCAATACCTATCTCAATCCGTGAAGCATTCAAATATCCTTAAAGAAGTCAATATTTTTTTTCTCTCACAGGATCGTATCCTGTTAAAATATAGAAGATGGTAATGATACGGTTTCCCCGAAACACAAATACAGTATATACGCGAGTTCATGCACAGAAAACCGCGTACGTCCGATCACCATAATCTCTCGCTTGGGGGTCAAATGCTCTACATATCATAGTTGTCAGTTTGGCATCTCTGAGAATTTTCTTTGCATTCCCGTGTGTCTGTACCTCTCATAATTCTATTTCTAATGTTTGATAAAGATGCTCGATGATTTATTGGTAAAAGTGTTCAGACGGTACAAACTGGGGAGCCTTAGTCATATGGAAAGGAAGCTCGGGATTCACAAACATTCGTGGGGAGCATTAGCTTTCGCCGAGCATAATGCATTGTTGGCATTATTCTCAAACATGTTCTCCTTCGAGGATTTTCCGGTGTTGGTCATAAATGGTCATATTTTAGAATTTGATGAAAAGGTCTTCATATGGAGACCCATGATGTAAAATTGTAATATACAACATATAAGGACCACAAATTTGTAAAACCACTTGGTTGAGTAGTCGAGTCTAATTTTGTAAACCCACTTGGATGGGTAGCCGAGTTGAATGTGTAAACCCACTTGGTCGGGTACTTGAATCTCATATGTGTAAATCCACTTGGTTGGATATTTGATGTAAGTATGAGTCTTCGGTGATAAAGCCCGCGGTAGGGCCAAGGTATCATCGGAAACTATGTTTGGCAGATTCGGGTGATGAACTGTGGGGAGCTTGGTCACTTCAAGATAGACTGTATCCGTTAACGCTTCTTCCACATGAGGAGAAAAGGTGGGGAGAGTATGTTGGTTTTGATCCGCCCTTTCTTCGATGTCAAAGGGGGAGAATGACATGGTGTTTGAATGAAGAAAAAAGAATGGTGTCAAAAATGGGGAATGTGACATGGTGTCATCGTATTCTTAATGTGCATATCCGTTGTGGTGATCAAACACCATCGTGGTTGCCATCAATCCAAAGGGGGAGATTGTTGGCAATATGATGCAGAGGTTGTCCTCGATGGCAACCCACCGAATGAAGATGAAGACATGAGATTGTTGGCATAAAAGGTTATCCTTGAAGTGGCAATACACCCGATGAAGTTATTCTTGACTTGATGGACTTGGTAAATGATGTAAATCTCATGTGACATGATGTTTGTTGAACAATATACAGAGAGTTGATCTTGAATGGCAAGCCACCGATAAAGATGATGGCAACTCTGCTGAAGGAATTTGTGCTTGATAGAATATACTCATGAACCGTTTAAAGATGAAAATCAGATGTATCTACAAAGAAGTGGGGCTAAAAGGTAATGAAGAAAGAACAAGTATGTGTTAGACTCACATGAAAAGAGTATGTCCAAGGCATACGTGCATTTGTCTAGAAGAAGTGCGTATGCACTGCCGTGAAACAACGTTCCAAGTCGCGTATGGGTGCCATTATAAAAGTGCAAAACTGTGGTAACCACCATGGTATTGACCCATTGTATCGAGCAATGATTCGCTTCCATGTGGCCCCGTCCAGAATGCCACCACTAGCTACTGCAGTTTTGGGATCATGGTATTGTTTTGGTTCATGGTATCGAAAAAAGGCCCGTGGAAGAAGGCTCATGGTATTGTTTTGGCTCATGGTATCGAAAAAAGGGGTCCGTGGGTCAAGGCTCATGGGTATTGTTTTAGCTCATGGTATTGAAAAAGGGGCCCGTGGTAATAAAGGTACCATGGTATTGTTTTGGCTCATGGTATTGAAAAAGGGGCTCGTGGTATTGAAAAAGGATAAAACCATATAAGGAGAAGAAATTCATCATGGAAAATGATGCAGAGTGGGAGCAAGATGTCCGGAACTTGAATGAATACTTTCCTCATGAAGTATATCCGTATGGAAAGGGTAAAAGGTTTGATGATATGATCCTAATGTATGATACACCAATGAAGAAATGATGAAGAAGGGAATTCAGATCCGGAATGTATTTGTATCTCGTATCCGTTTTTATGGAAGGCTTACTTCCGAGATGAGGCGAACATCCTCACCGTTAAAGGATAACCGAACCGAATATCTCGATCCGGGTACATGTTGCCGAAGATCTACACGCTAGTTCGCCGCAGGAAGTGCGCAGGACACGCGTTTCCGCCTCGAACAGAAAGTGCGTATGCGGGCAAAGGAACCGCCCCATAATTTGTACCCAAGCATACGCGTTCGTATGGAAGAAGGCGCGTACACACGCGGTGGGACGCCACGAGCGAGCGCGTACGCAAACCGGTCGCCGGGCGCAAGGGTTGCGCAGAAATGTGGCGCATCCGTTCCGTCGTGTTACCGTCCGTGAACGATGTATTCGCGCTTCCGGGTTTCCGCTGACGATGATCGAGCTTAAAATGAATGGAGTGGGTCCGCCCAAAAATTCTGATGAAACTCGGTCGCAAGTGGTGTCCTAAAGGAAGCTTTAATCCGCAGAAAATTGAGAAACGGTCCAGAGTGTGGCCGAGGGTTGTAGCCTTCAAATGTGGGGTCGTAGCTCCTTCCGCAGGCCGAAAATCCAGAGCAAACAGCTCCCTTCCGTGTGAGGTCGAAACGAGACAGGGTCGTAGCTCCCTTCCGTGTGAGGCCGGGTAAACGAGTCGTGGGTCGTACCTCCCGCAGAGGTTGGGTGCAAACGAGCGCAGGGTGCCTCGTGTCGGGTAGGAGTTCCGCGGGGCCAACATATGTTGTAAGATGTTTTCTCTATAATAAAATATCGAAGGTCGATAACCCAGCGGGTTTTCTCCCGACTTCTGGGTTTCCACCCAAAACTCGGTGTTCATGTGTGATGCTTATGTGTGATGGTTTATTCTCGTTCTTACCGCACATGTTTACCGTTTATAGAACAACTAATGAATGAATGATGGAATGATATAAGTGAAGAACTAATGGCATAATTAGATCTTCGTGTATATACGCGAGTTTTATGAAGGATATCCGCGTGTATACGCTAGTTACCAAAGAAAGCAGCGTATGGGTTTTATACGTAAAAAGTAAAAAGTTTTTGAATATGCAAGAAATACCCCATTCACCCCCTCTACAAAGATTTTTTTCCTACCGTATACCCATGTTGTGATATTATGGACTCCGTTACACGAAAAATGAGAAATACGTGAAAAATATGACTGGCAATCACGTTTTTCACAATATCATTTTTCATGTAGCAGGTCCATCAAAGTACAACATTGGTACCTTGGATAAGGAATCCACCCCCATCCAATGATTATTCCCGCTCAAATTGAACCATAGGAGGTTACAAATACTAGTTGAGAAGTAGTTTTTTCTTTTCTCCCTCTAAAATTGATGATGCAATATAATATTATTTTATTATTTCCACTATTATTTTATAATTTCCTTAAGAGGCCCATTTTAGACCTCAAAATTACCCTAATGGTAGCCTCTGTGGATGGAAAGTTAGGGGTATGAATGGTCAAGTTTGTAGATACCTTTCTATAATATGAACCGAAGATTATCAAGGTAAGGAGCAACATTCCACCGGTGAGGATAAGTGAAACATAAAATCTAAATGCATTTATAGAAGGAGGTGTGAATTTTCATGTAGGAGAAGACATTCATATTATTTCATGAAACCTAACTTCAAAACAGAAGAAAAAGAGATCATGACCTTAGAAACCAACTTCTTCGAGGGGAAATCTCCTTTACATTACATGGAATAACAATTGGATGACACAAATGATAAAACCTCCTTTCATGTATAGGAGTCCAATGGGTCACAATATAATCAGCTTACATAACAATAACAAAGTAAGGGCGCAACAATAACAATAATGAGCTTCTATGGGGCACAATAATAACAATATAAATAATCTACAATAAAATAAACAATAAAAATAAGGGGGCTAGTACTTCAAAAATAAAAATTAGGATGGACTTCAGCTTTAGAAGGGACCCAGCATGCCCTCTCCCCACAAAAAGTGGTTGTCCCCAATGCTTGAGTAGTTATGGATGTTTTTTACATAAAAATCTCATCCCTCTTATGTCAAATATTTAAGGTGTAAGTCTTCTCTTTCGACTGAGAGATACCGAAATTGATCGATTTCGTAGTCGTCGAGTTCTTGCTAGGGTCGGTGTTCAATATGATTTTTCCTTATCAGCTAAGTCTCTGCAATATTTTTTGAATTAACTTTTTTTGCCACTTATAACGTTCTTTAAGCAATAAACATAAAACTGAAAATTTGAATATTTTTAAGCTCCAATTTGTATATGGATTTTCCTCTTTTGTCAAGTCTGCAATATTGTTTTAACCGGGATCTTGTCACCTATAATCCTTTTATGAACAAAAGAGTGAAAAATAGAAAATTTTAAGATGTAAATAAAGTTCAATTTGTATGCACATAATAATAATATTTTAACATCTTCGTAAGTGACTCTATATTACTTTGGTGATAATTTATTATCTTAGTTTGCTCAGGATATTTGTTGTATGAAGAAGCAGTAATAATCAGCTGAGCCATATACCAAAAATTTCTTCGCCATTTTATATGTCTGTTGTTTGTCATTATGCCAAAGTTAGTTATCTTGGAGTTGGAGAACTTGTTGTTTAATAAACGTCATATGTATATTCACCTCCATGAAACCTTGAATTTTCTATTAAATATGATGTGATGGATGTAGATGATATCTATGAAACGAAGCAATGTCATTTATTGTAGTATGGAAGGAAGTGTTAACGAACATCTGCAATGGGTAGGTAACCACTTAACCCACTGTTTATTACATTTATACAAAGCAACAAGATATTCTTCCAAACATTGTTCACTATCTTAGTCGTTCACAAGATCGTTGATTATATATGATGAATCATGGAGTTAATGATACCAAACAAGAAAATTCGTAATTTCAAAAATTTCCTTTCTTGTGTAAATTGGATCTCTGCTTTCAGAATAATGATCTTCGGCCTATGTAGCTTTGGAATTAGACTCATAAATTGTAGCAACTAGGACTGCTTTAAATGGATAAGATAATCCAAAAAAGAAGTTATTGCAAGTTCCGTCAATCATTTGAAATGTCACATGGATAATATTTCCTTCAAACTTGGGGTAAAAAATTAGGATAAAATCCATTAAAACCTCCTCCCAACGTTGAATTGGAATGATAAAGGCTGCAACAGACTCCGGTCTTAATTGTCTCAACTTTAGTTTTGTTGGCAAACCAAACATTCTCACACAAAATTTTGAATATTAGATTTAAGTGCCATCCAAAACACCTTCTTAATCTGCTGTTTTTAAATATCTTATGTTCCTCCTATAGAGGTGGAATCTTGGAAAGAAACTTACTGAGTTAAATTCTTACAAAGATATGTTATCTTTGTACCATAAAGAATCATTTTTTCAGTTAAATATTTTAGATGTACTAGGATCTTGTCAGTAATTTTGAATGAGCGTCCACACCCTTTCATCATTCTTCCATTTGTCTTTACTTCAAATATCCACTTAGCGATAATAGGAAAATGTATAAAGCAATGGTCACATCTCATCCTTTCGAAAGTGCATATGTACTACTTAACATTTGCTTCTTTGTAGATTATTTAAATCAAACCCAACATCTTTGCGGACCCATTTTTGTTGTTATTTTAAAGATAATATTTATCCCAAAAGTATTTAAGACTATCATGATTTGTTTTTACCTTTAAAGGTGTTCTCAATAGTAAAGGTCGCCATTGTTTTATATGCATGGTATTGCTAACATTTCCTTCTCATGTAAATACTTTCCTTTGATCGACTTACCTTCAAAAGCAATTGGTCTTCTTCGCTAGATTAAACCCACTAATTCCACTCCTCGATGCATATGATTCCACAATAAAAAATTTTGTGAAGTCTGTGTAGTTAAGATCAAAGCTGGCACATCAATTTTAAGATGTTCAAAGGCCTTATTGCTTATGGAGTCCAAGAAAATGCATCTTTCTTCAAAGAATGATGTTAGAGGAAGCAATATTCTCTCATAATTCTGCAAAAAACCTACATAATAACTCCTCTTAACCCTAAATCCTCAAGATACTATAAGCAAACAGGATTTTCCTTCATTCCTTAATGGATTTAATTTTATTAGGGTCTACCTTAACACCCTCATGAGATACAATAACACCTAAATATTCTACCTCTTATACCCAAAGAAACATTTGGAGGTTTACATATAATTTTTTCTCCTCCAATTGCTTGAGCACCCTATCAAAAAATGTTGAACACGATCCTTCAAGACTTGCTATAGACAGTATATAATAAAAATACTAACAAGCAAATTTTTTGTTGAAGAAGTTCAGTGCATGGAATTCATCAAACCCTAAATGTGGGCAGTATTAGTATATGAAAACATGACCACAAATTCATAGTGACCATCGTGAGTTATGATTCTTGTTTTTAATGTCTTCATCTTCATTGATATACCTAATGATATCCCGTAACTAAGAGATCCTGAACTTGTTGAATTAAATTTCTCCACCGACCTCTAATAATTCATCAATGACGGAGGAAATTTATCTTTATTATGTTAGAGCTTGTCGAGCTCCCTATAATCGAGACACATACACCATGATCCATCCTTCTTGTGTACCAATACTATTTAGTAGAGAAAGAAATTCTGACTAGTGTTTGAATTATACTGCCCTCTAGTATTTATAAACCATATGTTCAATCTCACTATTTGAGCATAAGGATGAATCTGTAAGGTTTAATAAGTCAAGGAATACTGAATCAACTGAATAGCATTATCATGATCAATAATAGGGGAGTCCTTCGGGAGTCTCAAACACCTCAGAATGATTGTCCTACTTTTGAGATCCAAGAGAAACAAGGATTTTGATGTTTGAACCCTCAGTGAGAATAATTATAGTATTCATGTACTTTCGTTGTTATTTCTTCAAGCTATTTTAGACATTAGAGTCAATATATCTCCTCGATTCCTGACACTCTCAGAATTCAACATCAACACCTATCGTAACTCCAGAGTATCAATATTCAATACATAGTCCTACACATGGTATTTATGCTGTTGCACTTTTCAAAGGCAATTTATAACATTTGCAACCATCACTTGGAACTCTGGGTGATGGGTATAGGTACAATTCAATTCCCTTGGCTACCTTACAATGAATAAAATTATGGGTACCACCCTAATCAAACCAACACTATTGCCAGAAATTTTCTTCCTGATATTAATCTCATATCTGAGAGTTTGAGGAGTTGTGTCTCTAAATGTACATATGATATGGCCGTATTCATTTATTCTTCCTCAGGTTGGTTCACAGTATATCCTCTTCTTGAAGTTTGCTCATTTTCTTCCACTTCTTCACAACTTAAAATAATTTTGTTTTGAGGAGTGTGTGGTAACATCTCTCCATCACCTCCAAACCCCTATCACAGAATGGTTCTTTCATCGCAATGTGCATGTGAGGGAGTGGTATAGATGGGATTATCACAGCCAAAATTTTGGCATGAGGTGTACCTCGAACATAGGTGTGAGCATCCTTAAATAAAGTGGTCCAATGAAAACTGCCTGCCCGACCTGTGAGTTGTAGCATCTCCAAGGTAATGCCCCGACCGGGGCTACTGTGGTTATTTTAGGACTTGTTTGGCCTCACAAAGTTCCAAGCAACAACAAGACAATTATCAGATGTTTGCGTGCAATTAAATTTCCTCGTAACATCTAATAGGATGTAACTTTCTAAAGCCTTATTGCTCATTTCTACTGCCGTCAAGGTTGGCTCCATAGTATCGTGGACTGGTTATACTTAGGAGATCCGTGTACCATGATGTAGTCTGGGAGAGTGCTACTCAAGCCACATATCTCTATTTCATGCCCCACACTTTCATCATTGTTCCATGCTTTTTAACAACTTCAACATTGGAAATGGTCCTGAAAACCCTGCCTCCCTTTTAATCAAAGCAAGTGGTTTGAATTAAGTCATTCCCACACACAACGCACTGCTGCCTTCCCACTTCCCTACGTAAAATACTCATGTGTCATTGGTGAGGTGTCGTAACACCGTGACATGGTTCTTTAAAATATATGGCCTAAAATGTAAGCTGATCATTTTATGTACTACATATATGCTTCGTTTACCATGTTCTAGACATTAATTTAGCACCTTTGCAACTCGTTACCATGAAGGATATGGTTGTTCATTATCAGCTACAACCCTTTCCAGTAATAATTGACGCAAGTGATGAGTCTCGAGGAAAAAATATACAAGATAAAGCCTGTCGAAATCTGTGTCAGACAGTATCGGTCCTTCCGTGATGGCTTCTTTAATATTATCGAATGATTCCTTCTTGGGTTTATCACATTTTAAAAATTTCAGTTCTTCTCGATCATATTTTGTAGAGGTTTCACAATTTGTGCGAAGTTCGATCGGAAATTGATTTTCTGAGAAATGACCGCATGGCCTTCTTACTACTTTGTGGGGGGTGGGAATTTCAAAGAATGGTTCAAACCATTCGTGTCTACCACTATGCCACCCCTAAGTTATAATGTGGCCCACAAATTTTCCTCCGAGACCGCAAAAATGCTTTTCTTTGGGTTCAATCGAGATTTTCACTTTCTAACCTCTTAAAGATATGCTTTGGGACAGTATGTGGTCACGACTACATTTTTGAGAACATGATGAAATCATCCGTGGTATCACCATTCTCCGTCCCATGAGCCTCTAAAGAGATGTCCATGGCCAATTGGAAGGTTTCTCCGACGTTGATTAAAACCGAAGGGCATGTACCCGAATGCGAATGTTCCCCGCTAGTTTTGAATGTGGTCTTCTAAATAAATTCTGCATTTCTACCACTAGTACCTCGGTTCTATCTTGGAGAAATCGTCCAACAATGAGAATACTTCGAACCCGACATAGTTTGAACAGTATTTGTCTTTATTAGAAGACCGGTTTATATTTCGAATGTTCAAGGCTATGTGTTTACCACTGCACTTCATGACGGACCAAATTCGACACCCATGTCGAATGTCGGTTGGAAATGTTGTCATCGATGGCAAAGGAGATGAAAAAAGAGGAGCACCCGAAACATCATTCAAGGGGAAGAAAGGCAAATAAAGACATCGCAGGAAATAGAGACACAGAGAGATAACAAAGAAAAGGTAAAGTAGACAGCTTCGTTGGAACTCGTAATCAAAGAAAATAGATGTAATACTCTACGCAAAAGGTGGAGGTCGATTTTTATGTAATTATGGTTAAAGGAGGCTCGATTCCCTTAAGTTCCCCGAGCTACTATAAGCAGGGAGAAAGTCGAAATCCTAGCCCTCGCGTGGAAAGTGATACTAATATGGGTCTATGGTGAGTATTGGGTAATTGCAATGGACCAAGAAATCCATGAGGAATTTGACATGAAAAGTGCGCAGCTACATATAAGCGCAATGGAACCCCGAGGGAAAAGGAGAGGAACCACGAGTGTCGTGAACAAGGATATACCATGGGTAAAACCAACCCCGACCCATATCGCACCCGCCACGGTAAGTTGTATTTCCAATTCGAATGCTATCAATGCCACAGACCCATTAATGGCCTTAAGCGGTTTTGACACTCTCTTCATCGCAACTTAAAATCTCACATATCTAAGTCACATGAGATTTGATCGAGGACGTCGATCATTTCAAGGCAGACGTCGTCCTACTGCTGGATGGGAAGGGTCGTTAGTGCGGGGGCCCAGCTTCTAATCTATACGATTTGGACCGTCTTCAAACTACTGCCAGAGTTTAACTAAGGTATGTCCGATGGTTGAGTTTTTTGTTATAACGCTTCCAAAATCAAGAAGGCCATAATATATATATGGATATATATTTTAGTGTGCGATATAATGGTTGTATATGCGAAGTCACAATATGAATGTGTGAAAAGGTCGAAGGACACCGCAATTGAAATGTCTACAATGCTTGACTAGGGTCACGTATACATACGTGCATTAACCTCAAGTCGAGATCGAGAAGGGGGTTGGCGATGACATGAGAACTCCACATGTAAGATCATGGGTTATATGCAATAATGTGGTTTAACCTTAGGCCAACAAAAATAGAGCTCCCGCCCGTAAAAGAATTATAAGAGGGGTGTAATGTGGAGTGGTTTTATAACCCTCGAGCTTCCACATTTTTGTTTGATAGGAGGTGTGTGGTTTCTTAACTAAAAGAGATTTTTATCTAATATCTGAATTTTATCGAGATATTAATATACACAGATGTAATGCTTAAATTTGCCGCTAAAAAGGAAGCAGTATGTTGAGGTTTCAAGATTGTAACGTTATAAGTTCTGCCATCGTTTAAAGGCATCGAACCATTTCGTTAGAGTATTAAGAGCGAAGCAAGGAGATACATGAGTTTTATGTCTTGTTGTTAAGACTTACATAATTCTATATTTTCCAAAATGTGAATTACATCGAATCGACGTGAAATCCGAGGAATATGGTTTTCATAACCAACAAATGTAAAAAGAAAAGCTCTTGACATATCGATTTAATTTTTCAAAGAGAAGTTAAAAATTTTTATATAATGAGAGTTTGAGAGTTATTGGGGAACTAAAAATATAAAACATGTATATATGTAGCAGACACACAACCTATAGTGAACTTGGAGAATATGGACTCAGTGGTAGGTAATGAAGATTGTAAAGATGAAGAGATGCAAAGAAGTATTCAAAAGTGCAAAGAACAGTGGAGTATGCAAGACAATAAACAAAGTGTGCGTGATGCTTGCATGATTGCTACGTAAAGGACAAAACCAAGAAGCTGGTTGACCGATAAAGTTTATATTTTGAAATCGAAAATGTAAATGTTTTAATTGTTCGTATGCAAAGGCAAGTGTCCGAAGAAAGAAAATCCCAATTGTAACATTGAAATTAAAGATATTATTATTATTATTTTAAAGAGTTGGACAAAGGAATGAGAAGGCAAAGAAGCCAAAGAGTCATGGCTATTCACTCCAAATTCCTTGTGGAATACAAAATATCAGGATGAACTCTATATATAATATCAACTTGATATACAGAAGACAGAGAAAGAGGGAGAGTAAGGGATAGAGAAAGCAAGAGTATTAAGATTTATGCGTAAAAGATAAGAAGAGAGGGATAAAGAGATGCTATTAACGAGGCCGATATCCGAGATAAATCAAAAAACATTTCTTTAGATAATTTGAGTGAAGTTATTTCTCTCATCAAGCTGAAGCCTTCATAGCCGTCAGCCTGTAGCCGACCGAGGTTGAGCCCCGTAGGTTGGCAGCTCTGGTGTTGCTGGTGAGAAGGGGAGTTGAGCCGTTCTTCGACAGCATATCAACACACAAGATGTGGTTTTCTCCCCTTTATGGGTTTCCACTTACATCTCGGGTGTCTCTATGTGTGTTAAGCTATATGTTGATATGATCCACTCAATCTCGTTTTATTTGTTTGTCGCTCTCACAATAAGGTCGATGTCACATTAATTTCATACTTGCCGCAAAAATCAAGACCGTTCACATATTAAGCCGTAAATAAGTTTGACGAAAATGTAAAAAACTAATTTTATGTGTTAAATCGATTCACCCCCCCTCTCGCTTAACCAAAGATTCAAACACGATTCGATGATGATGCAGTCAAGGGGGTTTCTTAATTTCTTTATGAATCATCGGCTCCAAGGTTGGATGCAATTTACTTAGCTTTTGTTGAAATGGTTTCCACGCCTTCTCATTAGCATCACCATGGATAATACAAAATAAGTACATCTCAGAGATCATATGTCCAAGAAAACTGCCTCTTCGTACCTCCCGAATAAAATCAATAAAATACCATCGCTCTTTGGGTAATTGGTACTAAGATTGAACAGTCTCGGAATGTTTTCTTTTCCGAGGTTCACTTGCTCGTGGTGATAAGGTGGAGCTTATGCACTTTGTGCTGGGAGTGCCCTGCAGCTGTTTTTTCAAATCAAATAACTTCTCGAGCTAGTAACCTCAAAATTAGGTTGTCCTCATGTCTTATCATTTCCTTTTGCAAATTCGATTCATGCTCCTTTTCTTCGATCACTCAGACTCATATGTTTGTATTTAACGTGGAAATCTGGAAGACACATAATCATTGAAATGAGATGAATATTTGAATATTGTCCAGAACACCACTTCGGCTTATACACAATATCAATAGAAACCCATCCCTTAATGGGGTAAACCTAGTGGCATTCTTTCCGAAGTATCACTCGATGCGTTATGCATCCCAAGTATTGAATTAATATCAAAAGAATTAAAAGTAAAAACTTAAATGCTATACCTCTTGTTTATTAATTTTTAAAATGCATGATAAACAATGGATGAAGCGTACCTTCCGGTGGGATAATTCAAAGTTGCTAAATGAACTTCTCAATTTTTAGCTAACTTTGAGGCCCATTTCTTTCGAGGCCTGTGATCGGTTTAAGGTACTCAGCGGTATTGGTGCACTAGAAATTCCAACTAAAGGACGGAACTTATTCTTTTCAAATGAACAGACATGAACGAAAGACCGAATTCTAATGTATGACTTTTGAAACAATCATATACAGGTCCAAATGCTTCAGTATCTTTAGGTCGGACAAGCTCACGGACGTGTGCCCGGAATGGAGATATCGGTGGGAACTTCCGAACAAGACAAGATGGGAGGTAGGGCAAGGGAGTAATTCCACCCAGCGTCCGGAGAGACCGGGATTGAGAAGTTTCATAAAGACTCGAAGCAACCTTCTAAGAAGTGCATTCATCGATATTCTCGTTGCGAAATCACAGTTCACTTGCTGTCTGCTGGTCAATGACCGTGTTCTACAGTCACTTTACACTGTGACATGGTTGTTCCTACCTTTAAACAGGAGCAAAAAATGGGACTATCTTCATAGCAGAACTTGTAGTTTTTCACCAATCCCTGACTAGTAGGAAAACTGAGTCTCCGCAATGTTCAACAAAATATGGCTTATGACTGATGGACCCAGAACTTATATAGCGCATAGAATGGTTAAACTCATGTCCACGATAAGAAATTGGGACCCATTTGGTCGAATGATCTTGGAATCCATTTTCTCTAGATGGATATATTCAACTTTGCACAATAAGAAAAGAAATCGTACGTGCCGTAGTTGAAAAGGTAGTTATGGACGTTGAAATTAAAAACATCATACAGATGGAATAGAGCGAGATCCCTCGTCAATTGCATTTGACATGACATCGACGATGGATCCGAAGGTTCACCGAGAATTGGGAAGGTGTATTGCGCAATTTCCCCACGCTCTAGGGCCTACGTCGAGGATGAGTTATCGAAAGCCTTGCGAACCAAATCACATTAGTTGGCTATTCAAGCAAGTTTTTACAAAGGATAAGGACAATTGCTTTTCCATGTCTTCAATACGAAACGTGTGCTCGGTGCGCAGGTGCTCTGTTGGGTGTTGGGAAAATTCTTGGATGGTCCGTACCTTAGGAGTGCCTCAGAAACAATTTGCAGCCAGTCTTCTGGTGCTCGGTCGTAGCCTATTTCTTCTCTCGCTTCTGGGCGGATTTTCCCTCAAAAATGATTTCCTCTTCTCCTCAAAAGTGTGATTGACTACCGACCCTTTTAATCCTCGGTGCTGGGGGGTCCAGACGCTCGATTAGGGATTTTCTAAAACATGTTAACTTCTACCACAACAGGTTTTCTCATGACCACCTCAAAGGTCAAAAAACCGTTGATCCTAAATTTTCATCCAGAGGAAAGAGTTCTTCTTCATCCAGGTCAGCTTCTTCTACCAACTGTCCTACCCTTTGATCCTCCAGTAGTTGATTCACTACTACAGTCATGTTATTGATCCGTTAGGGGCGAGTCCTCTTAGATTGGGAAGCTTGATGGAATGAGTAGAAGTTATCTTTACCAATCTCTTCTATGTTGAAGTTTGCATTGGGATTGGGTGGAGATTATTGGGTGTGCTATTATTCTTCCTAAAGAATGGATTTTGGGGTTTGCTACACGAGGCTGGATCACTGTTTTTTTTTTCAAATCAGATGCTTCATTTGTCGAGAGCTTTAGGGATTTGGCGTTGCTCTCAAAATCGAAAGGGTATTTATCCTTGTCTTTGGATTTACTGGTCGAAGGTTGCACCTTCTTCCCGGTAGATTTGGGTCATCTCGGTAGTCATGGTCTAGAGCCCTTATGGAAAGCATATCTTTCTCAATGGCGAGGGCCGTGGTGAAATTCTCGGCCAGGGTGGCTCTGGCTTCGCATTTAACAAACATATTGATGTCCCGCGACAGGGCCCTTGTGTAATAGTCTATCATGATCGAATCATCAAGGACCATGTTCAGGGGGGAAATTGTTCATAATGGTTGCGAAGTGCTGATTGAAATATTTGACCTTCTCCTTCTTTTGGCATTTTAAGGTGCTCAACTCCGTGAGGAGCATAGAGGGGGTTTTGTCCTCAGAGAATTTATGAAGGAATGTTCAATGAAATTCTTCCCAAGTTTGGATGGATACGACATACAATGAGCGATACCAAGTAGCGGCTTTGTTTTCTAAGGTGTGCGAAAAGAGCCGACATGCTACATCGTCGTACTGAACCCTCATCATTTGTAGGGAAAGGTAGAAGTTACTAATGTGATCTTCGACTAATGTCCCCTTTTCGGGATCAAACTTGGGTAGGTGCTTTTCTGAGTGTCGGGGGATGTCATGAAATTGACCTCAGACACCTAAAGGGGATTGTGCCATCCAGGCTAGGAGTTGCACCCACGTTGCCCTGTGCAAAGGTGGAATTATGACGTTCTCAGATTCATTTTCAGACTCAATCCCAGTGCCAGAATTGGAGGCTTCACCCTCATGTTGGGAGTGCATGTCTTGATTCCTGGGAACTCTTAGATTTTCAATATTCCTATAATTCCTTAATTTTTTGAAGCCACCGAAGTTCTTGTTGAAAGGAAAAGGCTGTCAGTTTTGGTGTCAGTGGAGGTGATGGGTATGGTCTATCTTTCGACAGTTTCCCCAGCCTCTTCTAGCCCCTCCCCCTAGTGGGTCTTTCGCTTGGGTATTCTCCTTTACATGAGGATTAACCTGGGGTATGATGTTCTATTGGGGAATGTTGGGGATTCAAGTAGCAATAGTTTATGGGCCTCCTTCGTCAATCCCTTGGGGGCTTTCGAGGCCTTCTATGGAGAGTTGGTCGATACATCTGTGTAGTCCTCAAGTATCATGCTTATGAGTTGAGGCACAAAGTTGACTAGGACACCCTATTGGGTGTGATGCATGTCGGGGGTTCGCGGGTTTGATAGGGAACTAGTAGAAGGGAGACGTTGGAGGCCTCTGAAGAGATCACAGGTGAGCAGATGAAAAGCTCTTAGCTGGTTTGTCATGACCTTATAGAATGGGGGGTCCTCCTCTGGGGGAGTATTCTCAAGGGGTGGAGGACCAGTGTTATCAAACCCAATCTCTCCCTCTTCCGGGCCTGGGCCCATGAAGGGGTTTTGGGGGGTTTTCAAAGGGATGTTACTAGCTTGGTGGGAGTTTGAGATCAGGCCCTCCTAGCGCCAATTCTTTTGACAGGGAAAATTGTCTTGCCAATAGTAAGGGGATCTCCCGGTATAAAATCCAAACTAGACTCTACACTGTTTGTGATAGGGATCCCATATGGTATGTGGGCCCGGTTGCCATTACACTGGTGAGATATATGCCCTTTCTCAGATAGAAAGGGGATTCATGATCATGAGAATGTACGAATTCTGGATGAAGCATAGTCAATGGGTGACATATACCCTACAAATGAAACACCATGAATAGCAAAGTGAAATTTAAAGCATGCAACCCATAAGGAGTGTTGTTAGAAAAAAATTGTTAGGGCCATACTCATATGGAGGCTCACTTGAACGTAAGAGAAACAATTCACTATGATCAAATGTCCTTTAGTTACCTAAGAATATTTCAGAAGAGATTTAGGTACATATCAAAAAACTAGGTCGTTAACATATCCCTACATTAAACCATCATACATCATCCACATATAAAAAAAGCTTAGACATATAAACAATGTACGAACAAAAATATAGACCAGTTAGTTACGAATAGTATCAAACATGTAAAATAACTATATTCATGGTGTTAATACACAGAAGCCTCCATCAGATCCAATAGTGAGATCCGAAACATTCATTTGTATTCATTCCTAGAATATACATTCAATGCTGTACAATTATATCTCTCTCCTTTTGGAGTCCAAAAAAAAGGTTCCATACAATCTCTCCCAAGGGAGTACATATAGAACAAAAAATGACTTTTGGACTACCCTGTCTCTTCGCCTCCCTGACTGCTGGGATGACCTGCGACTTGCGACCTGAGTAGGGTCGCAACCTGTGACCTGATGGAATTTTCGACCTGTGACTTGACTACCTCTGCGATTTGTATGTTTAGTTACTTTCATGGGAGAGTTTTTGTGATAGAGAGGATTGGGGTTTCCACCTGTTGCTGCTCCTTGAGATAGGTCTTCCAAGCTTGAGGCATGTCCTCACCTAGAATGTGCAAGCATTCAAGTGTATCCGGAACTAGCGTTCGCTTCTTTGTATTGACCTAATTGGACAACGAAGCCAGTTTTCTGTAGATCCTGACCGGTTCAATGACATACTGTACGATGTTCTCCCTGGTAGCTGGGAGGTCCTTTGTGCTAGCTACCTATTTGATCGGATCTAGAAATGACTGAATATCTTGCCGTACTTATTCTCGTGCTTTTTGTTGGGTCAAGGTACCCATGGAAAGTATCTGATGCACTTCTACCAACGAGTCAATACCGCTGATTAGATGCTTGTATGTAGTGATTACCTTGTCCACATCCTTCGCAAGTTTATCCCTCGATTTTAGCTTTATCCAAATCTGTACCTTGTCATTATGGGTGTGGATCCAATCCTTCTTTGGTAGAGTGGTAGGGGCTTGTGGGTATCCCTTAGACCATTCCAAGATGCTGTCAAGTGCTGTAGAGGCCTCTTTTAGCTAACCAGACTTCTTCATTGTTTCTGCTTGGACCCCAACCAAGCAAGCGACTGTTTTCCTCAACCTCATCATTTCTTCGTAGACTTGTGTCATGGTCCTACCCAATATGTTCAATTCTCCTTGGATGGTGGCTTGTAGTCTGCCGACTTGGGTGAGTGCAAGCTGGGGTGTTTGGTTTTCGACTTCCGAGGCCTTCTTTTCCTCTTCTGCTTGAGTGGCCCTCTGCTAAGATATATAGAGCCTGTTTTGTATTAATAAGATATCTTTGCTCATTCTGTTGACGTTTTCTTCTTTGGTAGTTGCAAAAGTGGTTCCAGAAGATGTTATCATTATGGGATTTGTCCTGGTGTCCAGGACTATCTCCTTTTTAGTGGTTATTTCCAGAGGCTCAACCGGATTTCGAGCTAGACACTTTCTCCTCTCCTGCCTGATCTTGTGAGTTTAATTATCGTAAGATAGCCTCGTCAGATCCATTACATCATCCTCTTGTTCCCCTGAGATACCAAGTTCTGAGAATGGGAAATACCCTACTATCATGGGAGTTGCTAGTGGTATGTTGATAGGTGGCAGGTTTTCTCGTCTCTCGATTCGCAAGGGTTGTGACCCGCTTCCCTCTGCCTCCTTCCTTCTATTTCCATGCCTCCTCTTCCTTTCTTCTTTTCTCTGCTTATTATTTGTCTTGTTCTTGTTTCATCCTGCGTTCTGCTTCTCTTCTCTGCTCTTCTTCTTCTTTGTCTTTAGCTTCCTCCTCTTATTTATTCTTGCAAGCCTCTTCTTCTTGCTTTCTTTTATGTTCCTCTCTCAGATGCTTTTCCCTCTGCTCTTCTTCCTGCAGTTTCTTTTGTTCTTATTCTTCCTGTTGCCTTCGGCTCTCTTCTTCTTGTTGTTGTGCCAGATAATTTTGGGTTTAATTAAGCTTTTATTCCCTTCATTTTTTCTTGGTATTTCATTATTCCTCGGTCTCTTCCTCTCCCTTTTCTTGTGTATTCTTTGGAGGTTTTTCACTTCAGGTGTTCTTGGGTTTCTTGGATCGAGAAGTAGGTGCTCCTCCCATCGGTTTCTTTCGCTTTATGGCATAAACTCTCTCCTACAAGGTTTGGTCATCTTGAGACCAATCTCATTGGTTTCCATCTAAATCAAATTCCTCTTCCGGGGCTGCCTCCCTGAGCGTGTTATACCAGTTCTTCACTTCATCCTCCGAGGCGGTCTCTTTGTGCTGACAAGTCCAGTTAAACTTAGCCTGCTTGCAGTGCGTGAGGACGATCCTCTCTGGGTCATAGAATAAAAAATCCAAACTCACAAAATGGAAACCCATTATGTTTTTTGCTTCTTCCTCTACTTCCTTAAAGTATTTGACTGTGTATGCGCTGATGGTGAGTGGGAGGGTAGGCCAATATTTCTTCTTACCCCTACTCAGTGTCTTGGAAAAAATTCTTGTCATTAGGTAGCATGCTTCTTACAACAACAACTTATCTGTAACGAATTTAGGAACTTCATGGTTATGATTCAAAAATCCAAAGACCCTGGTGAAGGTGCCTTCTCTGATAGGAAACCAATGGGATACCTTGATGAAAATTTCCATAGCTCTTCCTGACATGCATGGTGGATCTTCCTCGAAGAAATGACGATACATCACGTTAATGAAATTTTATGAGATTATATCGATGTCCTTCTTGTATTTGGTGTCCTAGAAAATATTCAAATCCTTATGAATCGGGCCTCCAGTGACTGCATTCCACTTATGCCCAATTATCAAAGTTGCATCGTGAGCATACTTGATCTAAAAGGTAGGAGGCCATATAGAACTCCGATGCTAACCCTTCTTCTGGTACTTGTGCCGCTGCTATATTTTCCCTTAGAGTTGAAATTAATAGATGGGCCTAGTTAAAGAAAGTGTCATAGGTGGTAACTGCGTACATGAGGGGAACCCATGCTCCGTTGAAGGTAGTGGCATTGATCTTGCCATACATCCGGAACATCACGGTTGTGACGAGCCTATACACTTTCCTCAGACCCTCGGTCTTATATTCCTGATCTTTCTTCCCCTTGAACTTTTCGGGGTCTTCCCACCAGCTCCTCAGGGTGTCTTGTACCGACACGTCATGTGTCGGTATCCGCAGGGTGTTGAAAGATTCTTCTTTACTAGGGAGTGAATAATATACTTCACCATCCTTTGGGGACAGGTTGGTGAAGGATTTTCTGGCATGGTCTCAGATTAACCAGTGCTTTGAGTCCACTTTTTGGAGGATACATTCAATCACTTCCGCATGGGAAGATTGGAGGGTGGGAAGCCACATAGTGCAGTTTGGATCTCTTCACCTGTATATATACTTGCCGGTCTACAAGGTCCTCCGGGAATTCCTGCTTTGTGAATTATTGATAAAATTCATGCCAGGACATCTTTGAACCCTTTCCAAAAACATAAGTTGTTTCTCCGTAGATAGGAGATAGTGGTGGAGGCACGTCACCCTCTGGTGGGTCCACTTTTGGGCTCTTGTTGCATTTGCGAACTGCTGAGGGCTCCATGTCGCTTAAGGCCAAAGAGATAGAGACACACTCGAGCTCAGCTTCAATATCACCTGGAATATTTAAAAAACAGTCCCTCGATAAGACGAATGTCATGGAGGCAAATATAGAAAAATACCTGACTAAACCAACTAGTGCCCTGGCCGGTCTGGGAGGCTAAGTGATCAGCAGGGTAGGTTGCACCAGATATTTCTAGGTCGTTGAAACCTATATAGGTCGCAAAGGCTTCGGTCTGGATGGGATGCGACCTGGAGACCTATTCGTGATGTCGCAGGGTCACATTTGCATGAAAGATCATACCTTTACGAATTTGTGACTTGCCGTCCAGGTTGCGAGATCGCGAGGTCACGAAGTCGCGAGGTCACATTAGGGATTTTCTGGGTGAAAACAGGCTACGAGGAACATGGGGAAAAATCAAAGAAAAGGAAGGGAATCAAGCTTGAAGGGACTATAAGAGCTTTAGGAATGGATATCCAAGGTAGCAGCGGGTAGAAAAAGGGGCCATAGTTGGTCTGGGCATGATGGATGAGTAGGAGAGAAAAGGAGCCTTAGAGGGGAAAATGGTCTAAGGAAAGAGGCTATTGCTGATAGGAATCTAGGATGATTAATAGCCTAGCTAGGGGAGCAGGGTTAGGTACGGTCAACAGTAAAAAAAAACAGCAAATGCAAGAGTCTTTGGTGACTTACCTGGAAGAAAACACGCTCTAGTTGGTCTTTCAGACACTTTGTGAAATCCGCTGTGCAGGTTGAATGCGACCCACGCGACCCTTGTATATATAAAGGGGTCACACGTACGGGCCTTAATTGCAGTCGCAAGGTCGCATGGGAGGTTATTTACGTACATTTGTGACCTTGCGACCTAGCGAATTTGGGGTTTGCTGGATCGCAAGGTCGCATGGTCGCGAAGCTAAGCTTCTGAAATAGTGTGTGACCTAGCGACCTTGGGTAGGTTGCATGGTCGCTAAGTCGTAAAAGGTCGAAGCTTGAGAGAAGTGCGACTTTGCGACTTTACTTAGAATAAACCACC
Organism: Pinus albicaulis; assembly: GCA_034641835.2. Taxonomy (NCBI): domain Eukaryota; kingdom Viridiplantae; phylum Streptophyta; class Pinopsida; order Pinales; family Pinaceae; genus Pinus; species Pinus albicaulis. The sequence continues at coordinate 706,130,901 of CM076580.1, read as the reverse complement.
TAAATCCGGCTTTTGATCTGATATTGCCTGTCCAGGGTAGAGTCTTGAGGCATAGGGTTGATGCTAGGCAATGAGCCTATCCTCATCAAGAGCAACATGGGCTCTGAAATTTAAGACTGATGCCAAATTTCAGAGGTTGTTGTTGCAGATACAACATGAGTGCATATCAGAGTTGGCAGCAGTGTAGATGGCACCAATGCAGAGTCAGAAGAATCACATAGTTTTCAGTAGACAATGCATTAGCTAATATAAGTTAGAGACTCTGATGACAAATGCATCATACTGATTCAATTTGGATGCTTTTTTCAGTTTCAAGAGTTGCATGATCAAACAACACTACAAAAGTCTTGCATGCAGAATATTTCAAAGGTACTGGATCATGATATATTGAATTCATTTATTGTTGACAGGGAGTGTTGAGAATGGAAACAAGAAATATTGAAAAGGGCACCCAAGGGTGGCTTATAATTTAATTTTCCCTTAAATAAATTGGAAGAGAAATTGTAATTTCATCTCATGACAACTTTTATTAGTTAAATGAGTCAGGAAGACTTACTAAGCTTATGAAATTTGAGTTGGAGGCCAGAGAGGAGGCATGTAGAGTTATCCCATGATTTTAGGGTGTTTAGTTATAATTATTTGTGAGTTACAATTAGTTAACTCAAGTATTTGAGTTAAAATCAATTTAACTAGTTCTAACTAAGAGATGAGCTAGTGATAGGTCTAGTGAATTAAATATGATTTAATTCACAAGTAATGATCAATCAGTTAATTGATAATTTGCTATAAATAATTGTGCATGTCAGTTCTAAGGAAGGCCCAATTGATATTGATGTTACAGGGAAGATAATTATAAGTTGTATAATTATAAAATTGTATAGGTCATGCATGAGGTCATCAGGAAGCCTTTGAGGTATTGCACAATCATTACTTGGGAATTTCCTAATTAATAGGGGATAAATTAGCCCAAGAATGAGTAAGCAAGGTCGGCCAGGTAGAGGCAAAAATGAGGTTAAATATTTGACCAAACTTGCTTAGATCAGCGCTAGATTCAAGCAGGATCAGAGTGAGACAGTTAGCAGAGTGGATAGTTTTCTCAGGAGAAAAAATATCATTGTATTGTTTCATAATATTGACTTTATGAAATATAAATATAGCGGGGTTTTGAGCAGTTTCTTTCCCTATATACATCTTGTGTTGTGCGATTGATAGTTTCTTTCTCTTACTTGTTATGTGATTGTGCGATCGAAATTGGTTTCCGAAATTTATAGAAGGATTCAATATTTTGTTTTAGTATATTACAAGATCAGATTGAATCCCTTTGGATAATTTCTGCATGCTCTTCAATGAAGCTTGATCACTTGGAGAGTAGATCGTGGATCATGGCACATGTTCAAGGGGATCACTTCATATGATTCCAATATTTAGGTGGTTTTGATGGCATCATGTTTCCTTGGAGGAGTTGGTTATGCACTTCTTGCTATATGTTTAGTTGATATATCATTGTTGCAAGAGCTTGCATTTTGGTTATGCATGGATAGTATACTACACATTCAATTGACTTGTATCATGCATCTTGGGATTTATGGTTTTATGCATGTGGTGCTATCATGGAGATTAGTATGATGGTAGTGTATGAATATAACTGCTTGCATTATTTATGTGTTGAATATTTGCAGAAAATCTTGAGGCTGATCATATTGGATATATTACATGTTGCACATGGTTGCTGGTTGTTGCTCACTTGTCATGAGATCTATTAGGCCACTTACCCATGTTGTAGATGATTTTACGTGATGGTGTTATTGCTGGAGTTCTTGTATATTGTGATGGATAGACACAATTGATGATCTATTTTCTAGTGTTGTAGCTTGAATATTTGTAGGAGAATGGATTCATGATGTTTATCCATTGGGGTTTAATGCTTATATTTATGAGGATGATTGTTGATGTGATATATATTTCTGCTACCACCGCATCATTATGTGCATATTGTTGCTACCGGTACAATTTATATTGTATAAGTTCATGCTACATATGATGATTATTGTTGTTGCCATGTTTTTCCATAGAGAGTTGATATATTGGGTTGATTGGTGTGTTATATTTCTGATTCATAGTGCTTCCATGTGTTGTTGATTTATGATGTTGCTAATATATGATATTTTTGATCCATTATGTATTATCATGTGATGTTGGTTACCACTGTTGAGGTCTTGATTTGTGGCTAATGTTTTGGGGAGGTTGATACATGTCTCTTGTGTAATTTGTATTGACATTATATTGTTTCCATAGAGAGGAAATGTGGTTGACCATATGCTCTATGTACTTGCATTGTAAACCTTGTTTTAGACATGCATTGATGAGAGATTTGTTATGAGAGCCATGTTTGGCATATGTTGCATAATGAGTCATTAGAGTTGTTTCAACTATGTATGGGTTGTTAGTAGTGTTGTCAAAACTATGTATTTCATGTATTAGTTTTGTACACTCACATATTTATCATGGAGGGACAATCTAGAGTCATGCATGCATTGAGAGAGATTCATGTGAGTGTTCAACCATATTTTTATTTTGAAGCCATGTAATAGGATTATCAAGCCCTGTACTTTGTTGCATATCATGGAGTTGTAATAATTGGTCCATGTGGAGTAGCCTCTTGCATATGGAAAGGAGGCATTTACAACCATGTACATGAGTTTAGATTGAGCCATGGAGATGTTTGTATTCAATGGAGTATGGTTGGCCATACTGTTGTGACCTGTCATCATGGATTTGCTGCTTCCGTGTCTACTTCAAAGATATGATGGATTGTTGTTGGTGATATATGTGTTTCCCGCTGCAGGGGAGTACATTTTGGAGAGTATGTATGGAGTTTTTTAGAGTTGGTTGGATATTTTTTCTTATTGCTATGGAGTTGATCAATGTTGTTGCTATTATGTGTTGGTGATATGATCTGTTATTGTCACTATGACATGGGTTATGTTGTTATTTCTTCATGGGAGAGAGCATGTGTTTCAATGTTTGTTGCTGTTGAGTGAGAGTTTATTGCTGTTTCGCAGGAGCGTTATAAGCTGCTGCTCTTTGTGTGATTGATGATTGGACATAACTTGTGTCCAGGGGGGGTTTAGTGCACATATCTTCCAAAGGGATTGTTGTTGTATTTATGTATTGTACCCCATTATTCATCACTTGCATATGATTGTGAATGGAGATTATGCTTTTTTGATGATGGATCCCCTTGCATGTAGAGGACTATATAAAATTAGTTCTTGACATAATTATCCCTTTTCCATTGTTGTCAAAGCGAGATAACGTGAGGATGTTGATCAGATGATTGTTTCAACTCAGGGGTTGACATCAATGAAAAAGGGGGAGATTGTTGGCATTGATGTGTGTTGTAGTGTTGCAGATTTGTAGATGTGTGGTTGGTTGTCATTGATGTCAACCTGGTTTCTTGGGTTATGGATATGAATATGTAAGAGAGGTTGAATGTGGTTTGTGTATGGATGATGTGTAGATGGTATTTGGCATGTCTATTACTCTGGACTAGCTTGGAGATGGTCCTTAGAATGTCTACTAGCTTGGAATTACTTGGAGATGGTCCTTGGATTGTATACTAGCTTGAACTATATTGGAGATGGTCCTTGGCTTGTATAATAGCTTGGAATAGCTTGGAGATGATGGTTGAGGTGTAGATGGTCCTTGGTTAGATGATGGTGTGTTGCACTAGTTGGAGGCCCTCTCATGATGATGATGATATGATGGCATGTTGCATTATATTGGAGGTTGGATGATGGTGTGTTGCATTGTCTTGGAGGCCTTCCATGGTGATGGTCTTCTTGATCATGTTGCTGCATAAAGATGCTGATGGATGCTTCAAAGTTTAGAGTTAAGGAGCCTAGTTGATTAGGTCTCCATGGTATCCATGTCCCAAATTAGGTCTCTCATGTTGACATGTTATACCTTGGGCTTGGAGAGGATCTACATGTGTCTGTGGATGCTTGAGATGGTTGTGCATGTGTTGGAGGATGCATGACATGTTCTGGAGCTGCATAGTGATGGAAGAGTGTTTATGGATTAGTTTGATAGTCTAGGTGCTAGTTGGGTTGTTGGTTGGTGATATGAAAAGACTATATTAGTTTGCTGTGCTAAGTGTCTTTTCAATTATAAAACATGTACATTTTGTCTCCATTTTTTTGCTTAAGGATTGAGGAATTTAACCATGAAACATATATGAAATTGTGAGTTTTAAGCATGTAAATAAGCCTAAATAAAACCACACATAAGATTTACATAGCAGGCATGATGAAGTAGTTCACCCCTCCTGGGCTACATCTGCTGGTCCAGCTCCCAATGGCATGTCCATCTTTCATTATACTCAAAATTTTGCAAATACATGTGTTTACAAGCCTCCAATGGTTGTTTTCTCTGCACCAATGGCTCCAGAATGCTCAAATTAGTCTATGTAGACTCTTGTTTCACCCAAGTTAGTCGAAAATTGACCTGGCTAGGCTTTTCCCCAATATCCCCTAGAAATTCTCCACTAAATGTGGAGAACTGCACTTATCTGCAGTTAAAAATAACATTTTTTTCTAAAATTTTAGAGGCGCTCCAAGTTCCCTCCAGCGCAAATCGTTTACATTAAATTTTATAGTTAAGGGGAGGGGGTGGCCACATGCCAACCCCCGCAACCCCCGCGGTTTACAATGAATGTTAGCAGAACTGTGTGTTGTGGCAGGTTTCACTACCCGTTAGCACTTCTGTCGGAACTGCGTGCATGTAATGTCTTTGGAGTTTTACCCGTCACGGAACCATCAGACAGTTATCCGTCAACGTTACAAAAGATGTTATGTTTTATTAATATGGCATGTGACCATAATGATTGGGGCCATCGGCAGTCGCCCCCCAAATGACATTCCATTATAACATAAAATAATGCGGAGCGGTTATAGGTTAAGTTACAAAGAGTAGAGGAGATGGTCAAAGACTATCCGGGTGCGTTGGAGGTCACGAGTTCGAACCCCCCGGACCCCAACCAATTTTTACTGAACCGTACAGGGAACACGTGGCAGCCTTAGGGCTAGCCACGTGTCACCGAACCATTGGCTCATCAAATCAAAAGTACAACCAAATCAACGATCCAGAATGTGCCATGTGGCGAAACATCATTGTCTTAGAGAAAATAGAATATTCCTAGAATATTCCACTTTTTCTGACTGTACACCTGCATACTGACTGGGCATCCCAGTCAAACCTGTTGCAGTTTTAGCTGTTTGGGAAAACGACCAGAATACGATATCTCCCTCATACGACATCGGTTTTTCGAATCGTTCACCGTGCCGGAATCAAAACTATGAGATCTACCCGGTCGCTCAGGTTCGGTACAGTTTCGTGAACTTTCAATTTTGAGAAAAATTCATGATCTCCTGATCACACCTCCCCATTAGGAAGATTTTGGACCCTGTTGAGGCCTCAAAATTCGTTGTAACAACATGGGGGATGACCACTCGGTCTGGACCTTAAAGCAGTTCCTTTTCCGTTTGGAATAGTGGATCCGACTGGTTTTACTAGGTCCAATTACCTTCTCTCAATCTCCATTGGCTTAAAATATGACTTTTGTCTACCAATGGGAAAGGGACATCAGATCATTGATCTTGCTGATCAGGCAAGAAAGTGATCCTTAAGATAATTTGGGCTTAGCCAGGCCACAACTAAGGTTTTGCCTCTTTGAAAAGAGGACTTTTTAAGGATCTAGAATTTAATCTAAATGCAATATTATTCTAAGATGCAAGCAAAATAAACTATTTTAATCCTATATCAATTAGGAAGATATAGATCTATCCCAACTGAGAGGAAGATGTTTTAAATAATTGAGATTTAAATATGTTTGTTTTAAATGAATATCAAGCTAACGAAATAGTTCAATTAACTGACATTGTGAGTACCAAACACATTCTAACTAGAGACCTCTTAACTAAAATAATTAATCAATAACACTAAGAAAGTAGTTCTCAAAAGGATATTGATCATTTAATCAAAAAATTAAATAATTAAACAATAACATGCGGAAATAGTTCACAACATATCACGATTCAATAAATCAGTTTTATAAGACAGATTTCTGAGTAAATAATTACTTAGAAATTAGAATTCAACCCATAAGAGTAGAGACAAATAATAACATAAATTAAGGCAAATTACTCATACCGACAAAAGTGCACAAGTATGCGAGTAAATTGACACATTTATGTTATCATAAAATGAAACCAACATTTAAAATAAATATACCAATTTATTAAATCCATTTCTCCAGCTCCGGTCTCTAATAGTCTTTTACAATCCCTGAACTTCTACTTCCAAAATCAAAGCTATAGTAGTGCAAGACTCTCTTCATTATACATAACTCAGAAGTAAACAAAAAAAAACCTCAATAATCTCCAGATCTGAGATTCCTCTCTTCTCACCCTACAAATCTAAATTCCTATTACAGAAGTGCTTTTTAGAATTCCAGAATTGTAGAGGAGAGAATCCTTTTATTACATTTTGCAATCTGCTATTTATAACATTTACAAAAGAATTATTCATAGGAATGTTTGTTGAAGAGTGGTTTTGCTCCATCAATTTTCATTGGTTTAAAATCACATTCTTCAATTGTTGGAGCCTTCTCGTTGATTGAGAGCTTCTTCTTCTCATCCCTTCAACTGTTTTCCTACAAAAACAAATCAAAACAAAATTAAAATGTAAAAATAAAACAAAATGCAAAAAGAAATTAAAATAAATCTAATCAAAACTTAATTAAATAAAAAAGGAAATATAAGCTTTCTTTTGATTTCTGTGTTGATATAATTGGCCAAGGATATTATTGACGAATGAATCTGAATTTAGAAGAAGTTGTGGGCAAATTAAAATGCAGAAAATAAAACTCAAAAAAATTATTTTGTTAAAAATTCGAAGCATGATCTTCTGCTGAATTTCAAACCCAACAAATGATCAAATTTGGAAATGAAACGACTTTAGAAATGTTCTCCGTGATTTTATCTATCTAATGAGCCGTCTGGAGCCTCATTTAGCCGAGTAAAACTCCATTTATAAGCTTCCAAAGTTGGTATATTAAAATTTCCAAAAATCTGGAATTTTCTGTTGTTTGGGCTAAAAATCATAAATTTTAAACTAAATTCTAATCCTAAATTAGATTATAATATTTAATTAATTAATGCTAATTAATTACAATATGTTATTAATCTCAATTTAGTATAAACAGAAATTAATTAATAAAAACAAACGATTTAAAATTTATTTAAAATATAAATATATTATATTAATATTATAATTTATTTATATTAAAATTATAATAAAATATTATAATAAAAATATAATATTTATATATTAAATAATTAAAAACTAAACATCCACATGAGAGGGAGAGAGGAGGGAGGAAGAGAATGAGGAGTACTAATAAGGGAGGAGGAGAATGAGTGGGAGTTATAAGGTGGAGAGAAGAGTTAGGTGAGGGAGAGTGAGGTGGAGGGTGAGGTGAGGTAAGCGTGAGGTAGAAGAGGTGAGGTGGAGGGAGTCATAAGGAGAATGAAAAACTTTGCATAAAACTTAAAATCCCATCGCATAACCAAATCGCATCGGAGTTTCGGCACTTTTTAAATATATGTGTAAAAACAATATTTGTTATTTGCGATATGCGATTTGCGATGTATCGCAATCGCAATATCGCATCGCATATTTTATTGCGGTTTTTTTGGAAATCAGGATTTTTTCAGAAGAGTGAGTATGGTGAGAAATGGGACCCACGTGGGATTAACCATCCTACATTTTGGACTTCATTTTTTTGCAATTTTGGGATTTTGGGTTTGGCAATTTGTTTTAAAATAATGAGTTGGAGTAAATTACCAAGATCCTGAAATGTGTTTTAGTTCATTATGCAATTTAGTTGGGTCATTTTGTAGGACCGTTAGTGAAAAATGAAAGAAATATTAAAAATGAACTAAAATTTAATATTTACAATGAATGACTATTTTAACTACGAGAATTAAAATATTGGTACACTTTACACATTTTTTAGCTAAAACGAGAAAATGATCAAACTTCAAAAGAGTGCCATTTACAAACTGGTTGACCAAATGAAGTGAAACAAGTATCGTTGAAAAGCTTATGAAAAACCAGATTCAATAAAGCAATGAAAACAAAATTCTGAGAAAGATGAAAAAATGACAAAAATGTAGGATAATTAACTTAATGAAAATTATAAAAGGTGTTTCGCCAAAAAAAATTGTAGAAAGGGTCCCCATTATTTGAAGTGCATAAGTAAAAAATGGGGGGGTTGTGTTTTATCACAACAGACCCCAAAAGACTTTGATTACATGTTCAGTAGATGAGGTACAACTCCCTCACCTTTCCAACTTCCATCCACTTTGCCTTGCTTGGCTTACTGCCTTTGAGCCCAACTCGAAGGTAGTCAACACTTCCCCTCTTAGATGCTCTTGTCCTCCTACCAAGAATGGTATCCTCCTTGAGCTCATCTAGATATTTTGGCGAGAAATATTCAATAGAAGGCAGCTGAACATCACTTCCCTGATCACCGATCAAAGGTGGCTCATACAAAAGTAAGTTCTCAACATTAACAACTGAATACATTTTCATATATGAAGGCAAGTCAAGATGAAATGCATTGTTACCAGCTTACTTTATGATCTTGAATGGACCATAGCGAATGGGCTTGAGCTTTTTACCTTATCCTTGCATCCTTTCTTTGCTTATGTGCAACCATACCTCATATACTTCTTGAAACTTGTGATCAACTCTATGTTTGTCATGCCTCAACTTGTATTTTCTTTGACTCTTCTCAAGCTGTTCTTGAAGTTGTTGATGAATAATCTAAATTTTCTCAATGAAATTTCGAGCCTTGTCAATATCAATATGCCCATCAATTGCAACATCCTTCTCAAATATGAAGTCTAATGGTGATTTCGGAAAATACCCAAAGCATGCTTCAAAAGGTGAAGTATTTGTAGAAGAGTGCTTTGCTCGGTTGTAAGCGTGCTGAATGTAATGTAGTTGTTCATCCCACAACTTGGGATGTTTGCTGCAATATCCTCTCAATAGATGCACAATGGTTCTGTTCGCCACCTCTATTTGACCATCAGTTTGCAGATGAAAAGCAGTACTCTTTTTCAACTTTGTGTCCATCATCTTCCATAGATTGGACCAAAAATTTCCAATGAACCTGGAATCCCTGTCACAAACAATAGAAGTTGGCAATCCATAATTAACCCATACACGTTGAAAATAAAGTTCATAAGTTATGCATTTCTTACATGGCATAAGTATACGCATTTTACTGAATCTATCCACAACTACATAAAGATAATCATGCTGTTTTCTTGACATAGGTAGACCTCCAACAAAGTCCATGGAGACACTCTCCCATGGCCTTGATGATACCGGTAGTGGCGTGTACAACTCAAGCTTCCTATTGCTAGGCTTGCTTGTTGCACACATAGAACAACCTCTTATAAAATGTGACACACTATTTATCATGCGAGGCCAATAGCAATACCTATGTAGAATGCACCACTGTTTTGCTTACCCGAAAGTGTCTAGCAATAAGAGACGAATGAGCCTCTATCATAACACTTAGCCTCTATCATAACACTTAGCCTCTCTCCTTGTGGTATACACAACTTGCCCAAATGAAACATCAAATTGTTATGCATGTGATAATCATTTTCCTCAACTTGATTCTCTTCACTCAAACTAGCATACACATCTTGAAAATCAACATCATGTGCATATTGTTCTATGTAACTCTCATGTATAATAGAATCATTTTTAATTAAGGTAGAAGCACTTATGATTGGCCTTGAAAGCATATCAACAAATTTATTGAAAATACCTTTCTTGTACCTTATAACCAAGTGAAACTATTGAATAAATCCCATCCACCTGAAATGTCATGATTAATGCAATTTTGTTTGCGACTGCAAGTACTCTAATGGTTAGTGATTGGTATGTATAATCGTCTCTTTACCCATCAAGTAGTGTTTCCACTTCTTGACGCTTTGTACCAACGCATACAAATCTTTGTCATATGTAGGACAATTAGTTACAACACCATTGAATGTTTCAGAATGAAAAGTGACAGGCTTACCATACTGCAAAAGTACTGCGCCCATGGCATAATCACTAGCATCAGTTTGTATCTCGAATGACTATCTCAAATTCGGTAATGCAACGACTGGAGCTGATTTGATCTTTTCTTTTAAAGCTTAAAAAGCTTGCTGTTGTTTGCCTCCCCATTGGAAGCCTTTCTTCACACTTGTCACTACATGCATAAGAGCTACTATGGTAGAAAAGTTAGCAATAAAATTTCTCCAATACTGAGCTGCGCCTAAGAAACTTCTTATCTCAGTTACTATTTAGGGAGTGGGCCAATTCACAATGGCTTCCACTTTAGAAGTATCAATTCTCAACTCGCCTCCTCCTACAATGTGTCCCAAATAAACCAAATAAGTCTTTCTGAATTCACACTTTGACATTTTAAGAAATAATTTCTCTTTCTTCAAAACATCAAGCACCCTTTTCACATGCAGGGCATATTCTTCTCTTGTTTTTCTGAAAATCCGTATATCATCTAAATACACAATCACAAAGTCATCAAGAAATGGATGCAAAACATTATCCATAACATGCATGAAATTTTCTGGTGCATTACACACACTAAATGGCATAACCAACCACTCAAAAAGTCCTTGTTTGGTTTTAAATGCAGTTTTCCATATATCACTTTCTGCAATTCTTACTTGATGATATCCACTTCGTAAATCTAACTTAGTGAAAAAAATTTCTTATTTTAGCTGATCAAGAAAATCATCTATCCTTGGAAGTGGGTATCCATTCTTTACCGTTATCTTGTTCAAAGCTCTGAAGTCTACACACATGCGCCAAGTCCCATCTTTCTTCGGAATCAAGACTATGGGTGAACCGCATGGCGAAGTGCTTGGCCTTATGAGTCCCTTGTCCAACATGTCCTTGATTTGCCTCTTTATTTCAACATTCTCTATTATCGATATGCGATACATGCCGATGTTTGGGAGTGGACAATCTTGCTGTAACTGAATCTCATGTTGAATCTCCCTTTTTGGAGGCAATCCTATTGGCTCCTGAAACATTTCATGATGTGTATCAACGACATCATATAAATCTGATTTCAAATTAGGATCACAATCCTCAAATGGTTCATGATTAACATCAACTTTAGGCTTAATCATTAAAAGAACAAAATTATTACTTGAATTTACTAGCCTTTTTACCTGTCCAGCATTTACCATAGCAATATTTGTCTTCTTGCGATGTGCTCTAACAATGTACTCCTTGCCATCTTTGAATAAATGGTATTTGTTCTCATGGAGATGGAAGATCACTTTCCTGTCATAAAAGTAAGGACTTCCCAACACAATACCTATAATATCAAGCGAAATCACATCTAATTCAACTGTGTCAACAAAATGTGCAGTGATTGCAAACCACAATATGCACTTCTTTGAAACCTGTAAATTTGCATCCTTACAAATCTACCCAAGTGGATATGGTTTTGGATGTGGAATGGTCTCAAGATTAATTTTTTTGACCAAGTCTTCAGAGATTAAGTTTTCTTGTGACCCACTGTCAAACAGTGTGTCAATCTTGGTATGTTTGGATATGACCTTCACATGAAACAATTCAATTCTCTCTTCTTCATTTGGATCTTGTATGTGACAGTTTGATGTACTAGTACTAGGTTTAGTTTCCATTTCTTTCTCCTTCATGTTCTTCAATCCCATGGCTGTAATTTTAGATTCATCACCTGAATCCTCTCCTAAATCATGTTGAGTTGTAGCTGCAGTTTTCTGTTTCCCTTTGTTTTTATGATGTTTGGGCCTCTTTTCAGGATGTAATTTCCAACAATGATTCTCATCATGGCCTTCTCTTGAACAATGTTTACAGACCACTTTTTCTCCCTCTTTCTTGACATATGCATTCTTTTTTCCCTTACCTTTTGAGGTCTTCTCTTTTTTTTTTTTCCCATTAAAAGGTTTCTTCCTACCCTCATTAGTAGTGTTTTTCCCTCTAGCTTCTAGATGTTTGGCCTGAACAAAAACTTCATCTAGACTTGTAGGGTTAAACATGAGGATAATATGTTTTAGGTAGCTATGTAAGCCTCCTATGTACTTGAGCAAAGTATCTTGGCTCTGCAAATCTACCCCTAATAAGAGAGCTCTTCTCCTAAATTCTTGGGTGTATTCTTGCACATTCTGTCCTTTCAATTGTCTAAATTTTTGCCACTTCATTATGGATGTCTGCATATGAGATAATGGATAAAACTATTGTTTTATTGCAGTAATGAAATCAGTAAATGATAGGATAATCTTACCATGCTTCTTGATCTCCTCCTTTGTCTTGGCTTGCCACCAAGCAAGTGCTGCACCTTCCATTCTCAATGAAGCTAGTTGTAGACCACATTTGGGTCAGTGATTATTTTCAGTGGAGAAGGGTTCCTTTCTAGTGGGAGGATAGTAAGGAAGGCCCTTGAGCATATTTTCAGATCTTGGATTCATGCCATTGATTTATTTTCCCTTACAATACAGTTTATTTCTAGATCTGTGTTATTTTTAGCGAGGAGTTGCTGGGTGGTTTCAGTACACCATTTGGAGAGGAGGTTTTCTAGAGAAAGGATCAACCTTTCATATAGGAGATCTATTGGAGGATGCTGCATTATTTCTTATATAAGATCAACCACACTTTCCAGATCTATATGTTGCAGTGGGTCTTCAGCCCTAGGGCTTAGATTCCCATCTTGTACACGGTGTATTTATGAAAACCCTTGAGGGGTTCTTAATTGGAGGTTGTGTAGTGCCTAGATCTGTATTAGATCTATATTTTGTGGCATATATCAGCCTATGTTATTTTGTATTTTCATTTTCTGTAGTAGTGCCTTTTAAACACGCTGTAGCAATCTTCCAGCTCTTTGATATATAGTAGCAGCACCTCTTTTGAGGGTTTTGTCCATTGGAGGCTTGTTCTATCTTGTATGATGGTTTGTGGCCCATTATTTTACACATATATGCTACTGTTATAATGAATGAAAGGTCTCCATATTGGCCTCTTGTTTTTACATGATGTTATACACTGCTATTCCAGCATTTTGCACTATATTCCTGCTTTTCCCATTTCGAAATATTACAGTGGTATCAAAGCGTAATCTTGGCACAACCTGTGCATCTTGAAAAGCCAATATGTCATTTGAAGAAGGAGATCCTCTTATTGATAGAGAGAATAGGTATCAAAGAAGAAGACACCGAAAGTTTGACTATACAAATGATAAAGAAGACAAGGGTAAAACCCATGTATCAGGAGGAGAAGATGAGGAGAAGGAGTTTCCTAAGATTCTTCTCAAAGCTATGAAAGACATTGCTAGAGAAATAAAGGAGATGAGGATGGATAGATAAAAGGAATCCCCTAAAGGATTTCAACATGGTGAAGGCTCCGACATTTCTCATCACTGGAGTCATCAACCAGTGCAACAGCAACAAGTTTCCCAACACTCTACAATGCCTACATTCTTAACAGTGGGAAGTGAAGGGTTCAAGAACAAGAATCCCTTGAAGTCTATTTCATGGAGTATGAGTCTCATTCTCATAGATTCAAGGACCACTTGAGTTTTCAAGAATTTTGTCAAATCAAGGACAATAGGAGCCCAATTATCACAATAGAGGTGGAGGATTCATTCAGAATCATGATCTACACCACACTATGGGCAGATTTTTCTTACCCAAATTTGATGGGTCATCTAAATGCATTGCCAAATAATGGGTAGAGAAGTTTGACATCTACTTCCAGCTGAACATAGTACTAGATATGGAGGCCATTAAAATAGCAACGCTGCATCTTGAGGGTGAAGCACATGATTGGTGGTTCCATGGCTTGTCTACATTGGGTCATGCCAATGTGACTGCATATTCATATTTCACAAGGAGGTTGGTGGAGAGGTTTGATAGAAGAGATCCTGAGGCACCATTCATGGGGCTTGCAAAGCTAAAACAATTAGGTAATCCAGAAACTTATATTTTTGAATTTTTAAGACTTTCTATTATGGTTCCTGATTTATATATAGCAAGAAGGGTCTATATGTTCATTGATGGGTTAGATGAACCTCTTCATGGGTTGGTTAAGTCTACCAAGCCCACTACCCTTCAAGATGCTATTGAAACGGCTAGAGATTTACAAGATGCATTTCCAAAAGCAAAGGCAACATTTTAGCACAAGTCCTCTTTTCCATCAAAGGGAAAATATGAGAAGGCTCCTCTTTCAAAGGAGAGCCAAAGTAAAAAACCTCTTGATGATGATGTCCGAAGAGATTTGAGGAGGAGAAAGCTTTGCTTCACATGCTAAGAATCTTGGGCACCTAGACATAAATGTGCAACAAGAAAGGCACACTACATAAAGGTCTTCTCAGATGACGAGGAGGAAGAAGAAGATGAACCAAGAGGGGTCACAACCCTGACACAATAGGAGATGAACCAACACCATCAGGAGATGGGAATGGGGCATTTTCTCCAATTAAAGGGGCTCTTGCATCATTGAGAGGAGTACCTAAGTACTTGACCTTGAGGGTTCGAGATTCCATCTTAGATCAGAGGGTTTCCATTTTGATTGACAGTGGGGCTACCCACAATTTTATTGATGCCCAACTAGTGCAGAGGAAGGCAATACCCACTGATGATTTTGAGGGATTTTCTGTTTTGGTCCCAGGAGATAAAACTATGCACTACATGCATTATGTTCCATCCTTATCTGTCACCATGGGGACATATACATTGATTGATCACTTCTTTGTGGTTGACATACTTGACACCAATGTGATATTGGGTGTGCAGTGGTTGATTACTTTGGGGAAAGTCACCACAGATTGGGAGACTTTGCAGATGGAATGGGTGGATAGAAAGAGTGGTAAAACTCAAATGATTAAGGGCATGCACACATATCCCTCACATACAACTTCTACATAGAAATCAGAGATGGATTTGCGTAGTGGAAGTAAGGACCTAACAATCCCATCTATTATGCACATGACTTTGGCCCATGGGCCATTATTATTTTGTGGCAAACCACCTAGAAGGCCACCTGATCCAGATTTGGTGAGACATGTCTCACATCATGATGCACCATTCATAGATCCAGGAGGAATGGGAGCATTAGGAGGCCATGATATAGCATTGAGAGTCTTGGGTAGACTCAAGGAGGAGGGAGACATTCTCCCAACATTATACTTACCCACTCTCATTTCAGATTATGTGCCGTGGGAGGAGAAAAATGGGAAGGATAGTAGCCTTCCAAAATATACCCTTGGCATGGGAGATGTCAAGGAGAAGGGCAGCCATATGACAAATGTTCTTTGTGGTAGATCATCATCACTGTCACTATGGAAGATTAATCCATATTGGAAATCCTAGCTGTTGGTGGATTATTCCAAGGATCTATTTACATGCATGATACTTGATGACCAGCTACATGAGGAGGGCTATTTAGTACAAGATGAGGTCATTTATTATCATGGTAGGATCTTCTTATCTAGAGCCTCCAAGATCAAGGAGAAGTTTATACAAAGAGCACATGAAGACTTTCTCTTTAGCCATACTTATTCCATGAGAGCCTACAACACTATCATGGAGAGCTACACTTGGCAAGGCTTTGAAGAGGAACTACATCAGAATTTTCAAAGATGCATGGACCATGCGGATATGGGAGAGATATATAAATCAATGAAGGAGTTATCACAATCAACTCTTTCCTCTTTTGGAATGAGAGGGGATCTATCTATGGACCACTCCATTTGTATGAGCATAAATTTTGGTAAGGAACATGCTTATGTACATGATGTTTCATTTGATGATTATTTGCATTCCTTTACCATGTATATGCAGGCCATTGCTCCAAGGAGGAGCATTCTTCCATATAAACTTCATGTCCAACTTTGGGCCATAAACATTTCCGAACATGGCCACTCCCTTGGAGGATATAGGGAGATGTTGTATCATTGTGGGTGTACTCCAAAGGCACCACACATTTCTCACCTTTTTAGCCATTGTGAGAAAACTTGAACTGCAATTAGGGAAACCACTTACCATATCACTATCTAATGTAGTTAGGAGATATACTGCGTTGGTTCCACATGTGGGACTATGACCCACCTCCATTTTTGCATATTTCTATTTGCATGTACTTGGTTTTGATCCCATACAAAGATGATGTACTTATTCTTTTTATGGGAATGATTAGAGGGAGGATGGGAGGATTGTATGTGCCCTTTGGGAGAGATATTCTCCATGTTCATTATGCTACATGTTTAAGGGAGAACATTGGGAAAACCATGTTTGTTTCATTGGATCTATTGCTTCCTTGTGGGATCATTTTCATCGCATGAGAACTTTGGAGAGCATTTCATGGAGGGATGGATTGGGAGACACTTAGCTTATGAGGGAATATTATCACATGATGGTGTCACCAATGATGGAAGAGAAGAGTTGCATCACTCACCTTGTTAGTTTCTTGAGGACAAGCAACATTTGGGAAGGGAGGACTGTAATACTCCCAATTAGCCATGAGCTAGTTAGAATATTAAATTTTGTTTTGTTGTATGAATAAGAGTACAATGGAGGTCCATAATTCTCCTTAATTAACAATGAATAAATCAATGCCAATGTAAAAGGAACATATATTGGCAGCTTAATTAAGCACCTTTAGGTGTGAAAAGGGTCTGGAACATCTTGACTGGGTCAACTTTGACCAAATCAACAACGCTGTCATGGAGGAGTGGAAATCAATGAGGGAAAACACAATTTTAGATGGAGACACCTTGCATGGAAGTAAGGTAATAAATGAATGGGGCTTAGGGTTTGGAAGCTCATATATTATAAAAGGAAGAGGATGGTAGCCATACTGATTATGTTGATGTATTTTATATTTATGAATATATGGTCTATTTAGACATATAGCTTTATTTGGCTGTTTAGCTAAGATTGCAAGTGTTGTTTAGCATTGGGTGTTCCTGATCAGGAATCCCACCTCTTTCGTTGAGTAGCTCTTGGAAGAGTCTTGTACTTCACTTCCACTATCAGGCATTTGGCCAAAGCTTCATCTTACATCTACAACGCAGATTCTGTTGAGGGTTGAGTTGTTTTGCAGGTTGCAGCAGTGGAGACCACATTTGGGTTACTTCAGTGCTTATTTTCAGTGGAGAAGGGTTCCTTTCCATTGGAAGGATCTTGGTATCAGGCCATTGATTTATTTACCCCTACAGTGCAGTTTCTTTCCAAATTTGCATTATTTTGAGGGAGGAGTTGCTGGGTGGTTTCAGTACACCATTTGGAGAGGAGGTTTTCTAGAGAAGGGATCAACCTTTCATCTGAGAGATCTATTGGAGTAGGCTGCATTATTTCTTATATCAGATCAGCCACACTTTCCAGATCTATATGTTGCAATGGATCTTCAGCCCTAGGGCTTAGATTCCCATCGTGTACATGGTGTATTTTTGAAAACCCTTGAGGGGTTCTTCATTGGAGGTTGTATAGTGCTTAGATCTGTATTAGATCTATCTTTTGTGGCATATATCAGCCCATGTTATTTTGTATTTTCAAATGTTGTAGTAGTGCCTTTTAAACAGGGTTGTAGCAGTCTTCCAGCTCTTTGATATATAGTAGCAGCACCTCTTTTTAGGGTTTTGTCCATTGGAGGATTGTTCTATCTTGTATTATGGTTTGTGGCCCATTATTTTACACATGTATGCTACTATTATGATGAATGAAAGGTCTCCATATTGGCCCCTTGTTTTTACATGATGCTATACACTGCTATTCCATCATTTTGCACTATATTCCTACTTTTCCCATTTGGGAATATTACAAAAGGACTGTATTATTTTGCTGTGCTAAGTGTATTTTCAGTTATAAAACATGTACATATTTGTCTCCATTTTTTTGCTTAGGGATTGAGAAATTTAACCATGAAACATAGACGAAATTGTGAGTTTTAAGCATGTAAATAAGCCTAAATAACACTGAACAATAGTTTATAACAGATAAATAAAACCACACATAATATTTACACAGCAGGCATGATGAAGCAGTTCACCCCTCTTGGGCTACATCTACTGGTTCGAGCCCCCAATGGCATGCCCATTTTTCATTATGCTCAAAATTTTGTAAATACATGTGTTTACAAGCCTCCAATGGTTGTTATCTTTGCACCAATGGCTCCAGAATGCTCAAATTAGTCTAGTTAGACTCTTGTTTCACCCAAATTGGTCAAAAATTAACATGGCTAGGCTTTTTCTCAATATCCCCTAGAAATCCTCCACTAAATGTTGAGAAATGCACTTATCTGCAATTAAAAATAACATTTTTTCTGAAAATTTAGAGGCGCTCCAAGTTCCTGCCAGCACAAAATGTTTGCATTAAAGTTTATGGTTAAGGGGAGGGGGTGGCCACATGCCAACCCTCACAACCCCTGCGGTTTACAATGAATGTTAGCGGAATTGTGTGTTGTAGCGGGTTCCACTACCCGTTAGCACTTTCGTTAGAACTGCGTGCATGTGATGTCTTTGGAGTTTTACCCATCGCGGAACCGTCAAACAGTTATTTGTCGACGTTACAAAATGTGTTACGGTTTATTAATATGACGTGTGGCCACCCCCACAACCCCTGTGGTTTAGAATGAATGTTAGCGGAACTGTGTGTTGTGGCGGGTTCCACTACCTGTTAGCACTTCCGTCGGAACTGTGTGCATGTGATGTCTTTGGAGTTTTACCCATCGCGGAACTGTCAGAAATTTATCCATCGACATTACAAAATATGTTACGGTTTATTAATATGACATGTGATCATAACGATTGGGGCTGCCGGTGGTCCCCCAAAATGACATTCCATTATAACATAAAATAATGTGGATCGGTTATAGGTTAAGTTCCAAAGGGTAGAGGAGATGGTCGAAGACTATGCAGGCGCGTTAGCGGTGATGGGTTGAACCCTCCGGACCCCAACCAAATTTTACTGAACCGTATAGGGGACACATGGCAGCCTCAGGGCTGGCCACATGTTACCCAACCAATGGCTCATCAAATCAAACGTAAAACCAAATAAACGATCTAGAATTTTCCACGTGGAAAAACATCACTGTCTTAGAGAAAATGGAATATTCCCAGAATATTCCACTTTTTCTTACTATACACCTGCATGCTGACTGGGCATCCCAGTCAAACCTGTCGCAATTTTAGATGTTTGGGAAAACGATCAGAACGTGATATCTCCCTCATACGACATCGGTTTTTTGAACCGTTCATGACGCCAGAATTAGAACGACGAGATCTACATGGTCACTTAGGTTCGGTACAATTTCAAGCACTTCCAATTTTGAGCAAAATTCATGATCTCTTGATCAGTTGGCATCCTAGTCAACCTAATTTTACTAGTGATGATGTTGGTGATATTGCAGTGAATTGGTGAGGTGTTCCAGAGGTGTCATAGAATTCTAGATGACCTACAGAGGCTTGACAAGCTTTGGGAGAATCTTGAGCAGTTTCTGAGTTGATTTGACTGAGATTTGACCATCCTTAGCCATAGTCACATGCATGATGGGTCAAAGGAGTGGTTTTAGGCTCCAGTCGCATGGAGACATGCCCAAGGGTGTGGTTATATCCCTAGTCGCTTGGATGTGATGTTATGAGATTGAATGAGATGTTTTTTCAGGTTTTTCTCTGCATTCCTTGTGTTGCTTAGCTAATTTTGGTATTGTGGCAATGTTATTGATTGAAAATTTTCGGCATATGGTCGAAAAATTTCGTGGGGCCTCTAGAAGCTAATCAAGGTTGAAGATATCAAAGGGCTAGTGGATTTAGTGGTTGATTTGGTCAATATTCCTTCCTCAACCAAATATGAAGCGTGTGAAAGGAGTTGTTTAGTCTTCCATAACCTTTAGCATTAATTAAGTGACTCAACACAAAAAAATGATAAATAGAATAAGGTTGTGAGTATAGTTGGTTGGTTGCTTTGAGAGTGAGTGAGTATCCCATAGTGAGGGAGTTGTGAGTGAGTAGAGATTGCAAAAAATTCTCACATAGTTTATGTAGAGATGTATCAAATATTTGAGATAAAAATCAAAGATAGAGTTGGGAAGAAGATCCAAAATTTGTGTGTTGGTTATGGAAAAAATTTGGTAGCCTTGAGGTGTGTTTGAGAGTAGTATTTTGGTGTGTGTAGTAGTGAAGAAATTACCTTCTCTGGGTCAGATTTATGATTCATATTTTATGAGAATAGTGCTAGAGCTATTGGGTTTTTCATGTTGAGTGAATAGAGAACCCAGTCTAAAAATATATGAAATGTCGTTCACATGGAGGAAGTGAAGGCGTGGAGGCTTCAATATGGAAAGTGATTTGGCCAATTCAGTAGTAGGAAGAGTTTTATCCATAAAATAGGATTTCGACAATCCAATGGTGGCTGGGAGAGGATCGTTGGTTGTGGAAGCTTCTAGCAGATGGTGGTCCATAGATCTGCGAGAAAAACATAGTTCTGAATTGATAGATGCAAACATACTATAGCGAAAGCCAAGTCTTATAGATTATGGTTGTATGCTAGTTCATGTAAATTTGTTCAGTGGAATAATAAAATGAATTGAGTAGCGTAAGAACAACAGGGTGGTTTTCTCCCGAAAGGGTTTCCACTAAAAATACCTATGTCCTTATGTGTACATTCTTGTGTTGATATTTCTCATGGTTATTATGGTTTCATTTTATTGTTGCTTACATGTTTTGATGATCTAACTTTGTGCATGTGCATAGATAACTCATTTTGGGAAAACATTTATAATTGGTGAAAATTGATACAAAGGTCATCACTACTGATTCACCCCCACAATAGTGAATATATTTCCAAAAAAATTATTTCCATACTTGATTCCTTAATAACTTATTGTAACCCTAGTGACGATGAGAAATAATTTATCGAATGATCCTCTTTGCATTGCTTCGGTTGTTCTTATCAAATCATCCAATTGTAAATTAAGAGGTTCTTTTGTAACTCTTATTTTTGTAGCAAATTTCAAAATTGAGAGAAAATTAATACCAATATTGGATATTCCTCTTGAATACCTAATGCATAATTCACAAACATCATGATATGGTAGCTGAAAAACATCACCTATAACCATCATATTTTAGAGTTCTAAAAATTTATCCTTGATTCCTTTGAGTAGGTGTGTTTTCAAGGTCTTTTTTTCCATCTGTTTATGCTTTTATTTTTTAAGGTTATATTGAAATCAATCCACATAGTCCTCCAAACTTTTATCCTCCCCTTGTGTCATTCAAAAAATATCTCACTAGCCTATAAGTAGTCATGGTATTTCTTCAATAATGCATTCTTCATGTCTTCCCACGTTTGAATGCAATTCCCACCAAGGATTATGAACCCTCATAGAGCTACTCCTTTTAAATTAAGAGGAAAAACTTGCAACCTCTGAGCATTAGTAAAATAATCACATCCTCTACAAAGTACTTCAAAGTCAAATAATAATGTATCTAGGCCTTCATTTTCCAAACCATGAAATTTTGGTACAGAAGATGTGGGAATAATGTGCATTTGTGCCACTCCTCCTGGATATTTGATAGGGAATTCAAAGGTAACAACGTGTTCCATTTCATCCCAAAATAAAATATTTTCTCCATGTGATACTTTGAGACTCCTTCTTTGAATGTTCCTACGAACTAGTTAGTGAAATAGGTGCATTGGATTTGATATTAGCCTCAAACCCTTATTTGGAAAATGCCTCGAAAGACCATTTTTTTGTTCCTCAACAATATAGTTGGTATATTCTATAATCATGTGGATAAGTATATATATAGGGGGGATCCTTACAACACCCTAGAAATGAAAACAAAATATGCAAGAAAGAAACAAAAACGTGCAAGAAAAACTAGGTAAAGAGAAAACCAACTGCATTAGGTCACCAAAGTCTATCCCTTAAGCGCCTCCCCAACAACAATGCAAAAATGTTGGGTGTAGTATATGGTTTATTAATGGACCAACATTTAATTTCAATCTAGGTTTCGTTGAATTATAGGCAGAAAAACAGAAATGCTAGGGAGAGACTTCAACAACCTGCAAAACAAAACCCTAATTTGTCTATCTCACACCTTGAGTTCCTGCACCCTACTCTAATACTACACTTAAAAACATTCATTAGAAGAAAAACCCTAAATGTTGCAAACTCTAATTCTACAATCTTCCAACATTGAAATAAAACCCTAATCACTGATAATTGAAACAAAATTCCAACTATTGATAGGTAAAGAACAAACCCAAGTACTGGAAATTGCAGAAAAACCCTAATTATCGAAAACTAAGAGGAAAGAACTAAATATTAATTAACTGGAAACACGAACATTAACCAAGAAAATGTAAACATTGTATTTGAAGAACAACATAAAAGAATCCAATAAGTTTATCATGATCCTGCACTAGGTCCTATTGCAAGTGATTTATGTGTAATATCAAATAAGAAAAAAAAAATACTATGTATTGAGGGGTTTTCCACGTGCATTATATTAGATATAATTTCTTGGGATTCAAATGCGTTAAGTAAGTGATTCATTTATGACCATTTCCATGAGAGGTATTTTTAATTGACTAATTTCTCATGATTTTTGAATAGTCCACTTAGCAATCATTGCATCAGGTGATGCTCATAGGGGTGAAGAAGTGGGATTGAAACTAGTGAAATGAATCACATAGCGTCAATCATCACTTCCGGGGCTTGCACCCAGTAACTAGGATTTCCCAGGAGGTCACCCATCCCAGATCGCCTCTGGCTCAAGCGCGCTTAACTGTGGAGGTTTCCCCACATTCAAGCCAACTTAGCAAAGTTGGCTTGAATGTGGGGAAACCTCCACAGTTAAGCGCGCTTGAGCCAGAGGCGATCTGGGATGGGTGACCTCCCGGGAAGTCCTCGTTACCAAGTGCAAGCCCCGGAAGTGATGATTGACGCTATGTGATTCATTTCACTAGTTTCAATCCCACTTCTTCAACCCTGTGAGCATCACCCGATGTAACGAGTGGTAAGTGGACTATTAAAAAATCATGAGAAATTAGTCAGTTACTACTACTTCTCATGGAAATGGTCATAGATGAATGACTTAATTAACGCAGTTGAATCCCAAAAAATGATATCTAACTACTATGTAATCAAAACATTAGATGCATCAATAGCTACTCCTTTTAAATTAAGAGGAAAAACTTGCAACCTTTGAGCATTAGTAAAATAATCAAATCCTTTACAAAGTGCTTCAAACTCAAATAAGAATGTATCTGGGCCTTCGTTTTCCAAACCATGAAATTTCGGTACAGAAGATGTGGGAATAATGTGCATTTGTGCCACTCCTCCTGGATATTTGATAGGGAATTCAAAGGTAATGATGTGTTCCATTTCGTCCCAAAATAAAAGATTTTCTCCATGTGATACTTTGAGATTCCTTCTTTGAATGTTCCTATGAACTAGTTAGTGAAATAGGTGCATTGGATTTGATATTAGCCTCGAACTCCTCTTTGGAAAATGCCTCGAAAGACCATTTTTTTGTTCCTCAACAATATAGTTGGTATATTCTATCATCATGTGGATAAGTATATATATAGGGGGGTTCTTACAACACCCTATAAATGAAAAAAAAATATGCAAGAAAGAAATAAAAACTTGCAAGAAAAACTAGGTAAAGAGAAAACCAACTGCAACAGGTCACCAAAGTCTATCACTTAAGCGCCTCCCTAGCAACAATGCAAAAATGTTGGGTGTAGTATATGGTTTATTAATGGACCAAAATTTAATTTCAATCTAGGTTTCGTTGACTTATAGGCACAACAACGGAAATGCTAGGGAGAAACTTCAACAACCTGCAAAACAAAACCCTAATTTTTCTATCTCATACCTTGAGTTCCTGCACCCTACTCTAATACTACACTTAAAAACATTCATTAGAAGAAAAACCCTAACTGTTGCAAACTCTAATCCTACAATCTTCCAACATTGAAAGAAAACCCTAATCACTGATAATTGAAGCGAAAATCCCAACTATTGATAGGTAAAGAACAAACCCTAAGTACTGGAAATTGCATAAAAAACCCTAATTATCGAAAACTAAGAGGAAAGCCCTAAATATTAATTAACTAGAAACATGAACATTAACCAAGAAAATGCAAAAATTGTATTTGAAGAGCAACATAAAAGAATCCAACAAGTTTATCATGATCCTGCACTAGGTCCTATTGCAAGTGATTTATGTGTGATATCAAATAAGAAAAAAAAAACTACTATGTATTGAGGGGTTTTCGATGTGCATTATATTAGATATAATTTCTTGGGATTCAACTGCATTAAGTAAGTCATTCATTTATGACCATTTCCATGAGAGGTATTTCTAATTGACTAATTTCTCGTGATTTTTGAATAGTCCACTTAGCAATCATTGCATCAGGTGATGCTCATAGGGGTGAAGTAATGGGATTGAAACTAGTGAAATGAATCACATAGCGTCAATCATCACTTCTGGGGCTTGCACCCAGTAACCAAGATTTCCCAGGAGGTCACCCATCCCAAATCGCCTCTGGCTCAAGCACGCTTAACTGTGGAGTTTTTCACACAATCAAGCCCACTTCGCTAAGTTGGCTTGATTGTGGGGAAACCTCCATAGTTAAGCGCACTTGAGTCAAAGGCAATCTGGGATGGGTGACCTCCTAGGAAGTCCTGGTTACCAAGTGCAAGCCCCGGAAGTGATGATTGAAGCTATGTGATTCATTTCACTAGTTTCAATCCCACTTCTTCAACCCTGTGAGCATCACTCGATGCAACGAGTGATAAGTGGACTATTCAAAAATCATGAGAAATTAGTCAGTTACTACTACCTCTCATGGAAATGGTCATAGATGAATGACTTAATTAACGCAATTGAATCCCAAAAAATGATATCTAACTACTATGTAATCAAAACATTAGATGCATAAATATCTTTGCTCAGATCCAACTCTCAATGCTTTCTTCAAACCTGCACATAAATTCCAAACTGTCCTAAATAAATAAACTCAATTTAATCAACCAAATCAGAACCTTGAAAGCATAAATCATTATTTTGTTTATAAGTGCTTAAAAAGAGTTATTAGTCTATGTTAACAAATAAATCCATAATTTGAATTTTTTATGGAGCTAGTGCTTATGCAATGTAAATTCAATACATACCAAATCTGAAAATCATTGCAAAAGCTTGTGTGCACCAATTAAACCAGATCTAAATGAAATATGGAAGAGATTGTCTACAAACAAAAATTAATCAAGAATATATCATGGGATAAGGACAAAATTTCATGTGATGATACAAACTAAATCTTCTCAAACTCATCACTCACAAAGGAAGCCTCTGCATATAAAACTAAAACCAATCGAAAGATAGAGAAGATACAACTTATGGAAAGTGTATTTGTTGTCACGACCAATCTTGACAAAGTCATGGAAAGAAATTTTTGTAACAATTCCTTTTCTATCTCATAAGTCAATAGATTTATATCAAAGTTGTGTGCAGAGGTGTTGCTCTCAAATAGTGATCCTTCTCAATTTTTACGCAATTTCTAGTTTCCATTGTGAAAAATATAACAAACACTAACATAAGGCTATCAAAATCCATGATAATAAAATCCAATCTTGTTTTAAAATTAAAATATTTTCAAAAGAGTTATGCATGTAAATACTTTGTGGATCTATAGGAAACCTTCATCGTTATGTTCTAGTCAATCTCAAACATTAAAATCATAACAACAATTTATCACCTTTGCATTTATCATATTTCCAAGTCTTAATACATTCCACACAGGCTTAAAATGGGTTGCTATGATGATATCATGTGAGATATTGCAAAATTTCTCAAATATGAAAGAAATAAAATAGATTAGTACATGCAAATCACAAAGAACACACCAACCAATATATTTGTAGACTATGAAATAAATAAGTGCAGAGAATAGGGGGTGACGAGTTGGATTGGTGGGCCCAAACGAACAAGCTCGCCCCCTGTAAAAGAGATATAACTTATAAATATTAAATTAATCATAAATTGCACAAATGGATAAAATAAAACCTGCCACAAGTCCTTTGTATTGAATAATACTTAGTCTTTTACATCTCAGGCCATATGCTTAAGGTCTAAACCAATAATATAAGACTAAAATAACATCATCCCCCTAGCACAGGTAATGACTGGTATTCTTATACATGTCTCATTACAAATTTAGGTTGTAACAACTCATTTTCTATAAATCTAGGCATGATTTGGAATTCTCGAAATTTGTGCATTTTTAATAAATTACCACAAAGAACCTTTTATATCTTCCTAACCATGATGAGTTTTGGAAATTTGTTCATATGGAGCCTAATTTACCATATTTTTAACAAAAATCATGTCTTGAAATTTTCTGATTCAACTTTATTGCCTCAGAAATAGTGCCCGAAATTGATTGTTTTGATACTTTTACAAATATGGGTTTTACATAATATTTGGACAAATTTGCTTCAAATAACCCTTCATATCTCCCAAACCATGGTGAATTTTGGAAAACAACCCAACTTGTGCTCAATTTCATATACTAGGATAAAAACCCATGTCTCATAATTTTGATATTTGCCTTCATATGTACACAAATCGAGAAGGAAGTTGGCATTTTGAAAATTGTGAGAATTTGGGGTTGAATTATTAATTATTTTATAAAAATCCATTCATGTGACCTAGGTGCATTTTGACTCATTTAGTAGCATGAAAACATGATTAGGAACACAAAAAATGTCTCGGTTTTCTTCTAGAAGTGTGCTAATAGGTCAATCCCAAAATTAGTGCAAGAACAGAAACTAAACTTGGTGCAGGAAAAGGTTAGCAAAAGATAAGCATGCCTTTGACTGTTAGATACTACAAATTAACATTGGCCTCCGTGGCAAGCTCAAAACATAAACTGATATTTTAACTCCAATGCAAGAACTACATAACTCATATTAGAGACTCATAAAAATCATAAACCCTTGGAAATCATACATAAACGAAGAAATTTTCATTAAAATAACACATAAACCCAATTCTTCATTTTTGCATAAAAAATATGAGGGAGTGCATGGTAAAAGGGTTAAGATTGGTAAAATAAGGGGGTGAAATAAGGCATCATGGATGCAAAATATAACAATTCTGAGGCCTGACACACACACACACACACACACACGTGTATGTGTATCAATATTTATATATATATTGGAAATTTTCTTTGGAAAACAAATTCTAATTTCATTGCAACTTAAAGGAGTTATTCATTTATAAAGGAAGTCTCAAATCTAGGTTATGGATAGTTGTGAAACTTAAAGACAAGTATAGTGGAGAGGTGACATCATGTATTAATATATATACTCTAGTCAGTTATGGAGACAAAGAGGAATTTTGGGATTCGTTAATCAAGTTAAAGGAGAATCAATGGCATAGTGATTCTATAGTTGGTGGTGACTTTAACATAATTCTCTTCTCCAAGGAGAAACAGGGAGGAATGTTAGTGACCCATTCCAAGAGAGATTGGAGGATCTTCTTAGTGAGTGGGACCTCATGGATGTTGTGCCAAAAAAGGGGAATTTCACTTGGACCAAGAAGATTAGGGGGAAAACACATTTCGACCAAATTTAATATATTTCTAATCCACAACAACTGGTTGGTTAGAGGCATTGATAGTTTTTTGACAATATTAGCAAGAGGAAAGTTTGATCATTGTCTTGGGGAAATTTATAATTGATCCGCCAGAGGATTTTAGGCCTATTCCATTTCAATTTAACCTTCAGTGGATGCTTAATAAGGGGTGAAATATCTAATTCTTCAAGCTTAGTCCCTCCCAGTGAGTGGTTTCCCAAATTTTGTCTGGGAATCTAAATTGAATAATGTTAAGAATACTCTTTGCTCTTGGAAGAAAGTTAATTTTAAACACCCATACCAAGAAAAAAAGGACATACTCACTCATCTTGCATATCATCAAGCTCTAATGGAAGTTGAAGATGTGAACACAAGTCTTATTGAAGAAGATAAAAGGATTAGTAAACATATTTCAATCCTCAACAGGGAAGAGGAAGAGTATTGGCACCTCAAATATAGAATGGATGAATGCAGGAGATAGGAACACAACCTTCTTTCACAAGTAGGTAAATGCAAGGGAGATAATAAATCGAGTCAAGGAAATAGTTCTATAAGGTTGGCCAAGGTTGACATCATCTGAAGAGATAAAGAAGGAGACCCATCACATCTTCAGAAGTTTGTACACATAAAACAAGGAAAATGATCCAGGTGAGGTCCATTAATTTATTTCTACCTTTCCTCCAATTTTCATATTTAGATAATCTCCAGTTGACTAATCTGGTAGTGGAAGAGGAGGTAATTGAGTCTATCTGATCTCTTGATCCTGAAAAAGCCCCTGACCCAGATGGCTTCCCCATTTATTTCTTCATACTATTATGGGAAATAATAATAAAATACTTGATAAGAATGTTGAATTCTTATAGAACGGAAGGGAGGTTAGGAGGAAATACCAACTCTTAATTCCTCACTTTAGTCCCCAAATAAGCAAAGCCAATATCCTTCTCTAGATTCAAACCATTTTCTCTTTGTAACTCAACATATAAATTCCTGACCAAAATAATAGAAAACAGGCTCAGAAAAATTCTCCCAAGATTTATATTTGAAATTAAGGATCATTTGTGATGCATAGACAAATCATTGACAATGTTATTGTGGTTCAAGACGCTAGAATCTCTAGAAAATAGTTTGGAGAACTTGGTATGGTAATAAAGTTGGATATGGCGAATACCTTTCAAAGAGTTCACCATTCATTTTTTTTTGTTTTTATGTAGAAACTGGGATTCAACGAGGAATTCATCAAATGGATTGTAGCTTGTATTGGAAACCCTTGGATCACCCCCTTGATTAATGGATGACCTTGAAATTTATTTCAAGCCTCCAAGGGATTGAGACAAGGATGTCCCCTATCTCCTCTCCTGTATATCCTCATGGTCGAATCTTTAAGTAGAAATTTGGAATTAGCTAGGGGTTGAAGGGAAATTAAAAGGCCCGAGTATCACTCCCAATAAAAAAGACGTTAATCATTCTTGATTTACTAATTACACTCTTTTACTGGGTTTCACATCTAGGAAAATTACTTTGAGGTTCAAGCAAATCCTGAAATTTTACCTAAATCTACATGGAGGATTAGATAACAAGGGTAAGAGCCAATTTTTCTGATGGAATTGCTCTATCTCTACTCTTCAGGAGATTTAAAAAATCCTAGAGTCCCCTCTTGTAGTTGACTGGAAATTATTTAAATATTTGGTATTTTCATATCGTTAGGTTTGTTGAGTAGTGATAGTTACGATGGAAAATTAAACAAATTCAAAAAAAATATCCAGGGATGGGGATAAAATTGGTTGAATGTCGCTGGTCGGGTTACTTTGGTAAAATATGTGCTTTCGTCATTGCCAATTTATCTATGCTCAAGCCTGCTTGCTCCAAAGTCATTGCTATCCCAATTAAGAATTATGATAAGGAATTTATTATGCCAAGGGGGGAAAGGAATGAAAAAAATTCCATTTGGTACATTGGCATATATTCCATCTCCCCAAATGGTGGTCTAGTTGTTAAAGACTCCCTGTTCATGAATTTAGCATTGGGAGCAAAAACAATCTAAATACCAATTCTAATTCAAAAGAGTGGTGGAAGATGGCATTTTATTCACAAATATTTCAGAAACAAACGAATCTTATGAGTTGAACATACTCAATGGATTGGTTTGGGTTCTCCAATTTTGAATCTCTCTAAAGAGGTTGTGCTGTTAATAATAAATCATCTTTAATGGAGATCTGGGAATGCTATCACATCAACCTTTGGAAGGAAATTTTTTCCAACTATGGTTCATTGGGTTCCCATGAGGATTATAAGGAATTATCCATTTGGTTGCAAGAAAATGGGATAAAAAATTTACTAGCATCTCCATATAGGATGAGTCTAGTCGCTGGAAAGGATGGTTTATTCCCCTCCTTCCTTTAACTCTTTGACCAAAATGTATAAACTCCTTAATGTATTAAAAGGATTGACTCCAATTTCATACTCTTTATTGGGTCGTCGTTCTTGGTCCTTGAGTCCTACCCTCTCTTATTATATTAATATTGGATATTCCCTATTAGTTAAAAAGATCCCTCATCCTCCTTGTATAATTTGGTCTAAAATATGGAGCAACGACTGTATTCCGAAAATCAATAATTTTTGTTGGTCGGTGGTACATCAGAAAACACTTATGGCTAAAAACCTTTGAAAAAGAGACATTCTCAGTCCCTCTAGATGCGCCTTGTACCTTTTCTTTGAGGAGTCTATCCCCTATCTCTTTCAACATTGTCTATTTTCCCTTGAGGCCTGTAGAATTGTGCTTATTCCAAATTTCCATCTTGATCAAATTCCAGAATCATGGGCTGATATGTTTGAAAAATGGAGTGAACTTTACCCTTGGAGATAGAAAGTCTCATCCCTTCCAATTCGTTGTTGGTCATCTTTTCCAAAATTGATTTGTTGGTCTATTTTGATTGCACAAAATATAGTAATTTTAAAAAATGAGAAGTTGTCTCCCTTTTTGGTTCCATCTAAAGCCTGCTCCCTCTTGTTTGAGTCCATTTTTGTTTGTAGTTACAGTGATAGAGATTTAGAGGATCCGAATGAAGTAAAACATGCATGGATCTCTGTCGATAAGAAATTTTCTTCATCCTCAGTTAGAACGAAAAAATAAAATAAGAATGAGGTATCCTACCTCAGACTAAGTCAAGTGGCATTATTGAAATGGAGAATGGAGAAATCTTAGCTCTCCCTTTTCTTTGGCAAAGAATCTAGATTTAATATGGGGGAGGTAACAGTGGGAGGGGTTTTCATAAGCCTCGATGAAAAAATAATGTCCAAAGTTTCATGTGGGTTAGGATCAACAACCAACAACATGGCAAGTTCCTTAGTATGAACTTGGGGAAATTTTATTAATAAGAGTGAGAGCTCAGTTATTCTTAAGAGACATAATTTTTTTTTGTGGACAATTTCTAAACAATTTCATGAAGTCACGATGATTTCCACTCCCATTTCAAGGATGGGCATGTGGATTTTCATCAATCCCTCCCTTCACAAGGTGGAAAAAATCATCAGCTGTGTTTTCTGGTGATTCTTGAATCTCAGGCTTATTAACTTATTATAGAAATATGATGATAGTATTCTAACTTCTCAAGAAATTTTAGTCTAAATCAAGAGACATAATTATAATCTATTGATCTGTTAAATTCAATTCACAGTTTAGAAAAACAATCTCAGACATGCAATAAGAAATAACACACATGCACAATATTTTTTCTAGGGGAACCCAACTAGGAAAAACCCCTCAATCCTCTTTACATTAATCAGACGAATAGAGATGTAT
This sequence comes from Pinus albicaulis, assembly GCA_034641835.2. Classification (NCBI taxonomy): domain Eukaryota; kingdom Viridiplantae; phylum Streptophyta; class Pinopsida; order Pinales; family Pinaceae; genus Pinus; species Pinus albicaulis. The sequence goes on along the minus strand of CM076580.1, from coordinate 706,099,315 downwards.
TACGATTGCTTGTTCGCACTGAGCATAACCTATCTCTTTACTCAATGAGACACTTTGACCTAGACTTAGTCAATTTATTCCTCTTCTTGAGCCCCTATTTCCTTGCGCAAATCCTAGAGAATTAACCCCTATTTTTTAGGAATTTTCCTCCAATTGATTATGCAATTCCCAAGGTTTGATCCTTTGACTGTATGCAACACCTGTACACTCAAACTAATTCACAATCGATTGTTACATTTCCTTGGAATCTCCACCACAACTGGGAAATCAAATTATCTGCATGCATTAGTTACTTTAGGTTGATTGATCAGTTAACTAGATGATCAACGAGTTATATTGTTGTCCCATTACACAACTCACCTTCCACTAGTTTAATTGAACTCAATCGGATATAATTGAATTTGATTACTAAAATTTAGCAATCGCACATGATTAACTGAATTCCAAGCCCTATAACTCGAATTTACTGAGATAACTGAGTGATAAGAGCCATGTCACATAAGTTAACTGCATCCAAGTTGTTTGTTGATGGGGAAATTTGAATTTTCTCAATTTGCGTATGGAAAAGTCAAATTGAGCCTTTCTTGTTACACTTCTCAAAACTCCCTCTTAGTAACAAAGGGATTATCAGCCACCCCTATCCTGCACCTGTGGAATTGAAAATTCTCTCTTGACATGGCCTTTGTCAAGATGCCAACATTTTTTTCCTATTTCAGAATGTATTGTAGCAACATTATCCACATCTACACACAGTCCCATAAATGGTGATACCAGATATCTATATGCTTGGATCGATCGTGAAATATAGAATTCTCAGAAGCTTAATGAAACTATGATTATCAAAATAGATAATAGTTGGATCCATCACCTTACCAAACAATCCCATAGGTATCTTTCTCATCCAAATCACCTCACATGTTGCTTGAATCGCAAACATGTATTCTGCTTTTGTTGAGATGAGCACCACAAACCTTTGCTTCCTGCTGTATCAGGAATTTGGAATGGACCCAACATTGAAAATTCCACCTGATGTACTATTTCGGTTGAATGGACACCTTGTCAAATCTACATCTGTGAAGCCACACAACTTCACTCCCTTTGTCTGTCTGTACCATAATCCATATTGGGTACTGCCTATAAGGTACTGTAAAACATGCTTCACTACCTTCCAATACAATTGTGTCGGTCGAACCATAGTTTGGCTCATATAGTTTACTGCATAGCACATATTTGGTTGTGTGTTCAAAATATACATCAATTAACCCACTAAATGCCTTTAAATGGTAGCGTTCACCTCTTCACATGAAGTGGAAGTCTCCTTCCTCCAGTTGGGCATTAGAGGTGTCTCCATGAGTTTACAACTGTCCATGCAGAATCTATGTCGTATCTCGATAGAATACTTTCCTTGAGACACAAAAAATTCCCCATTTCCTTTCCATTCTTCCAACCTAAGGAAGTAGTGCATGAGACCCATGTACTTCATTTTAAATTCCCTTGCAAGGTCCTCCTTGTAAGAGTTGATGATATTCTCATCACCAGTAAATATTAAATCATCAACATATAAAACAATGAAAATAAATTTACCTTCTACCAAAATATGGTAGAGGTTCACATATGCTTCAATTTTGGTGAAGCCCAAACTAGTGAGATAACTGTCCATCAAAATGTCAAGCATGGGGTACCTGTTTGAGATCGTACAACACTGGCTTGAGTATGCACACATGAGACTCCCAATAAAATTTCTCAAAAAATTCTGGTTGCTCGATGTACACCTCCTCCTTAATAACACCATTAAGAAATGTTGTTTTTACATCCATCTGGTGGATATTCCACCCCATCCACGCAATTGGTGCAAGAATTGATCTAATGGATGAATACCTTGCTATGTGAGCATAGGTTTCCTCATAATCAATTCCCTCAACTTGAGAGAATCCTTTGGCCACAAATCTGGCCTTATACTTCTCTATGCTTCCGTTTGCTACATGCTTAACCTCGAAGATCCATATTGAACCCACAACTGATTTACTTTCCAGTCTTGGGACCACTTCCCAAACATTGTTCTTCATGATGGATTCATATTCTTCTACCATTGCATCAACCCAAACAGGCTGCTCAATTTCTTCCTCGAAAGAGGATAGCTCAGTCTCTACAAGCTCAGTCATTAGATCCATGTAGCTAGTGTACCTCTCAGGTGACCTCCTTTGCCTACACAAATTTGAAGGAGCTTCCACATTCTCCCTCGCATCCTGCATCATACTATCAACTTCCCTGGTTCTTTTTCTCCCTTCTCTAGATGGTTCTACTTGAGTGGATGTCTCCACTCTATGCTTCTCTATTTGTGGTTTCTCCACAAATTCATGAGGTTCTACCTTTGGAGCTAAAATCTCCCCTTCTAGTGGGATGTGAAGCTCCCTCTCAAGAGATCATCACATCAATTTATCGTCATCGAAATTTACATCCCTTTGCACAACTGTCATTTTGAGGGAAGGTAAGTATGCACGGTAATTATGTGGAGTTTCGGTGTACCCCACAAAATTCCCAACTCTGTTGTCAGCTCAAGTTGCTTCCTTGAATATTTGGAGACATGGCAGTAAACAGAGGCTCCAAAAATCCTGAAGTGAGACACATCCAATTTTCTCCCCAAGAAAGCCTCCTCTAATGCAATCATATAAAGAATATGATGATGATACTAGTTCCTCTTCCCAAAAAGGCTATGGCAGACCTTGGTTATGTAGCATAGCTCTCGCAACTCCAAAAATGCTCCGGTTCTTTCTCTTAGGTACTGTTGGGTCTCCAAAATGTCTTTAAAATGACATATATTTTCACTTAATTCACACCTCATTTCACCTTTATCACCTTCACTCCATCACTTTGTCACTATATAACCTACATCTCTATCATCATATGGGTTCATAATTGTAGTTTCCTAAAGTTATATTTTTCAAGTGTTTATAGTGAATTAATGATTAAAGATTAGAAAAATGACATATACTTGCTAATATCTAAAAGTGGCATGAGTTTCATGAGAAGTGTAGGTCATTTGGAAGCTTCTAAGACACTCTTATGTGGCCTCCAATGATCAATTTCGAATTCTCTTCAAGTTTGGAAGAAGATTTGGGATATGAATCAACCATATCTCATGGAGAAAAATCATGGATAAAGGGATATGTTTCTAATTGGTTGAGATTTTTATGGATCTAGGGAGAGAATAGTGGATCCTCATTAATGAGGTAGTTTCTTATGTTTTTGCATATATAGGAGAGCTTTCTCCTCTCCAAGGCATGTGTAAAGTTTGGAGTTATGCTCATGTTTTGAATAAAGAATTAGATTTGGCACCATACTCAAGAGTGTTCTTTCACTTTGAATTGGTTTTGATTGCATATGGAGCTTCTTCACTTGCCATCCTCATGCATCATTGGATTGGCCACCTAAATAAGTGTGAGATTGTATCATAATTTCATTGATTTCTTTATGTTTATTTTATATTTCAATTCATGCTTTTCAATTCTTGCAAGAAGTTTATATTGTGAATTCATGAAGTGTGCCTAGATTAGATTTCCAATTCTATGCAAGTGTGATTTACTGTTTTCTTAGAATAAGTTTTCATGCCCTGTCATTTCAATTCCTACACAAAAAGAATCATTTTCAAGAGATGCATTCTCACCTTGAACATCTTTTCGTGAATAGGTTGTAATTTTTCTTCATTAGATTAGAATTTCATTTCAGTATCTTTGTGTAAATTAGAATAGGTGAATTTGGTTTGTCATCAATTGATTTCATAGTTAGATTAATCTACATTGGAGGATAATTTCTAGCATATATAGTGCATACACGCTTCAAAAGTTTTACGAAACCCCCCTGTTGACAATTAAATGATAGGTAATTAAATTGCCCCAACATTTTGGCGTTTTTGCCGAGGAAATGTGCATAGAAACTAGCCTTCAGTCTAGAGTTTATTTTCAGTTTTTATTTTTATTTTATTTTCCTAGATACATGGTTAAAACATGTAGATGCATAAATCATTTAGCTGCATACATTTCAATCATTTTTGTAAAAAAAAAAAAGTCGATACTAAACCATTTATGGATGAAAGATCTAGAATGCATATCAAATATTCTTTGGAGTGTAAAAACTATATTGAAGAGTGGTTTCAATGAGTAACTATGTCGCAACATTCATTCAACCTTCAACTAATCTTTGTGCGAGATCCAAAAACGAAAAAGATTTCTCATGTCATCACATGCAATCAGGTACGTTTTGCAAATTTAGATATGAACATTTCATAAATTTTAATCCGTAAATGGCTCCATTAGAAACATTCATATATTTAAAAAAAATTTCCTTTCAAATAGATTAGGATAAAGTAGAAAAATAAAAACACATTTAGTTCTTGATTAAAGTTTTAAATTTTTAAAAGTTTTTAGAATTTTCTTTTCTTTGAATTGTTTTTATTTTTCTTGCATTTATAGTGGTGTAGTAAGAGCCACACATAAATATTTTCAATAAAAAAATCACATTTATGAATAAGGAAAATGTAAAATTTGAAATAAAATCAATTTTGTTTTGTTTTTGTTTTCATTTCCAAGAGAATTGACAAATTGAGAATAGACTTTGTATCAACCTTCAATCTATGAATTCTAAACGAGATGAGAAGAAATCTATGTATCAATTTATGAGATGGAGTTTTATGGGTAGAAAACATGGGATATCAAAATTGGTGCTATATGATGCCATCGCCTTTGAGAGGGCCAACGATATAGAGATTTGGCCTTATGCCTCCAACTAGCTCTTCAACAGTGCTATGGCTTGCACTGATAACAATAGGAGCCCATGAACAATCCACAAACCAACAATCGATTTTGTTAACCAAAGGATTTTCCAATATGCGTAACAACATGAAAAAGACATTTTTAAAACGCTTTTTTTGACCAAATGAAAACAAATCTCAAAAAATAAAACATGGGTTTTTCTCAGAATGGGGTGAATTATGTTTATTCTCATTGATTTCCTTAAATTCGTAACCATTTGAGAGATCTTCGAGGTTCTTTAGAGCCTTATTTGCTAGAATGTGTAACAACCTAAAAACGTCATTTTTAAAACGCATGTTGTGACCAAATGAAAATGAATCTCAGAAAATAAAATACGGGTTTTTCTCAGAGCAGGGTGAATTAGGTTTACAACGAGCAATTTCCTCAAATTCGTAACCATTTGAGAGATTTTCGAGGTTCTTTAGAGCCTTATTTGCCATATTGCGTGAGAAAAACAGTTTCTAATTTAATGCACTCATTCAGTTGTGGCCATGATGGAAGGAGAAGATCTGATCTCACTTATCAAGAGGAAGGTATGGAGCGATGTTTTAATATTTCATTAATTTTTAGATTTTAATTATATGTATGTTATTGACATTTAAAAAAAAATGTGTCTTAAAAATTGATGTGAAATTCATGATTGGAGCAAATTGAGAAAAAGTTGTTGTGATGGTTTATTTAAACACATCCGTCGAAGCAAGAAACAAAATAAAAGAATGAGAAGACATAAGACAAAATTAATTGAATAAAGGCACAATAGCTCACCTTAACTAAATTTAATTGTAAACTAAATTTTGTTAACATTGAGATTTTTCATTATCGAAATAATTTTGTCTAATATTATGTTTTCAAGCATGATGCAGGGAAGAAGAAAAACCATAAGAACACTTTATTTACAGGGTCGATTGGTGAATTTTTATCGAATATTGTTTTGCAGGAATCATTAAGCATTCAAAAATTAATATTTCTTTGCTCTAGTTCAAATGTAAATTGAGGAAATTGTGCATGTCATCATTTTTTTAGAAAATTGGATTTATAATCAAATTGTAAAATTAGACTAACCATGATAATTTGAAATGAAGACACATCATAAACATGTTTTACTACGCATTAATTATTATTATTTTTTTGGCGTAAAAGACCAAGAGAAATTGATCACTTCTCTTTGAACACACTTACATTTTATTGCAATGTTAGTGCCATGTTTTGTTTTCAGGTTCCAGGACTGTTGGAGAATTGAAGGAAGCCAATTTATGCATGATTGGTTTTCTACTACCAATTTCAAGAAAAGTGAACCAATTAGATCCATTTCTATCATCCATAAATGCCATCACTTTTCCTCTCCAAACTCACAAGCTATTCAAACATTTTTGCTAAAATCGTCACCATTTTCCTTGCAAGTGTCGCATGTTTCCTTCACATTTTCCATAATTTTCAGTAAATAATTAATAAAGACATTTAGCTCGCTTACATGCTAATTTGTCCTTCTAGTTCCGCAAGTAGACTGCTATGTTACATTCCTCTACCCAAATAGGCTGTGGCAGACCTTGGTCATGTAGCATAGCTCTCGCAACTCCAAAAAAGCTTCGGTTCTTTCGCTTAGCTATTGTTGGGTCTCCAAAATGTCTTTAAAATGACATATATTTTCACTTAATTCACACCTCATTTCACCTTTATCACCTTCATTCCAACACTTTGTCACTATAGAATCTACATCTCTATCATCATATGGGTTCATAATTGTATTTTCCTGAAGTTATATTTTTCAAGTGTTTATAGTGAATTAATGATTTAAATTTAGAAAAATGACATATACTTGCTAATATCTAAAAGTGGCTTGAGTTTCATGACAAGTGTAGGTCATTTGGAAATTTTCCAAGACACTCTTATTTGGCCTCCAAGGATCAATTTCGAATTCTCTTCAAGTTTGGAAGAAGATTTGGGATAGGAATCAACCATATCTCATGGAGAAAAATTATGGATAAAGGGATATGTTTCTAATTGGTTGATATTTTTCGGGATCTAGGGAGAGAATAGTGGATCCTCATTAATGAGGTAGCTTCTTATGTTTTTGCATAAATAGGAGAGCCTTATCCTCTCAAAGGCATGTGTAAAGTTTGGAGTTATGCTCATGTTTTGAATAAAGAATTAGATTTGGCACCATACTCAAGAGTGTTCTTTCACTTTGAATTGGTTTTATTTGCATATGGAGCTTCTTCGCTTGCCATCCTCATGCATCATTGGATTGGCCACCTAAATGAGTGTGAGATTGTATCATAATTTCATTGATTTTTTTAATGTTTAGTTTAGATTTCAATTCATGCTTTTCAATTCTTGCGAGAAGTTCGGATTTTGAATTCATGAAGTGTGCCTAGATTAGATTTCCAATTCTATGCAAGTGTGATTTAATGTTTTCTTAGAATAAGTTTTCATGCCCTGTCATTTCGATTCCTAGACGAAAAGAATCATTTTCAAGAGATGCATGCTCACCTTGAACATCTTTTTGTGAATAGGTTGCATTTTTTCTTCAATAGATTATAATTTCATTTCTATATCTTTACGTAAATTAGAATAGGTGAATTTGGTTTATCATCAATTGATTTCATAATTATATTAATCAACATTGGAGGATAATTTCTAGCATAGATAGTGCACACACGGTTCAAAAGTTTTACGAAACCCCCGGGTTGACAATTAAATGATAGGTAATTAAATTGCCTCAATAGCTACCACATTCTGTTTTGGATTGTAGGGTGTTGTTAGCTCTCCTTGAATGCCTTCTTTCACATAGAAATCCTTGAAATCATTTGAAACATACTCACCTCCATTACCACTCCTGATAGCTTACACCTTCTTGCCAGTCTCCTTCACAACTAGTGCCTTGAATTCTACAAAATTTGAGAATGTATCATCGTTCTTCCGCATGAAGAATATCCAACACTTCCTTAAGAAATATTCAATAAAATAACAAAATATTTGTGTTTTCTTGTGGAGGCTATCGAGAAAGGTCCACAAACATCAGAGTGGACTCTTTCCAAGACTGCATGTGCTTCGTTGTTTCGTTCACAAAATGTGGATTTCACATACTTCCCCAAGGTACAACCTTTGTAGACATCTTGGTGCTCATGTTCCCCTTTGGGGAGGCTAGTGGTTATTTGTTGCATAATTTTCAGGGTGCCATGATGCAAATGGCCCAATATTGTATGCCAAAGTTCATCGACATCACAACTCTTCACTTTTTCTAACTTACTATTATAGCATCATTTATCACCTCTATATACTTCATAACTTATGCATTGACCTTGGGTAGCCCTTCCATTCAGACTTGGTCACACTTCCTAAAAAACAATATTTTAAAATCCATATGTGACTCTGCCCTGCGTTTTCTATTTAAAATATTAAAAAATATATAATTATCTTATTAAAGAGGTGGGGTTTACGGTTTTTCCTGTAACTTAACTACCCTAGCCTATGGCCTAATTGTTCCCCAACTGAAAAAACTAATTTGAGGCAGTATAAATACACCTCAAGGGAATGGCCGAAGGGAGGAGAGAGATAATATTATTGATATTATAGCCTGTTATAGCCCTGATCAAGTCTGATATTTCCCTATGCCTCCTACACTTCCTAGGTTCAAGAAACCCTTGTTTCCTTGTGATGATCACTCCCATTCAATGTGACATCCTTTGTGCACCGTTTATGCAAGAAGCTTTGTGAGGCTAGGGTTGGACGAATCCGGAGGATGGTTTTTCTCAAGGCTGTGGAAGATCTTAGGGGATTTATCCACTTTTTTCTATACATGTTATCAATAAAAGAAATACCATCATGTTCTTGATGTCTATGTGTTATGTGTCTATTATACATATTTAATTATCTTGAATGGTTTATTTCATGTTATCTTTATGAGATTATATATGCTAACATGCTGACATCTCAGACATATATGCTTTGCAACTATTTTGTGTGCTTGTTCTTGACTGATTTGAAGGTTATGGAGCACGAGGAGTAGCAGAGGGTTTGCATGCTATAGGATCAACCTCAAACGAAGGATAAATGGGTAAGGTCCACAATCCTCGTTTTTCTAGTTCAAGCATAAAAATTGATAATTAGAGCGCTTCTTGTGATGATATGCCATCTGCTCTGTTAGGTCCCTCAACCCAGGCCTTAGGGTATATTTGCTCGAAACACTTACTTATTAAATGCAACGCAATATTCCACATCCAAATTGTATAGGTTATTCACACAAACCCAACTATGCTTCACTTTTCCAGTGGCTATGTGTCTCAGGAATGCTTTTTCTTTGTCGAATATCACATCATAACCACAATCTTCCAAAACTACTACATAGATGAGATCCTTCTTTAGTCCTAGAAAAAACATGACATATTTGAGGCAAAGAGGGGATCCCTTCTCCCTCTTAAAGGTTACTGTACCAATCCCAGTACCATTGTAACTTCTCTCGTCTCGAAGCACAATATCCATATGGAGATATTTCTTCTTCAAGCCACTGAAAAGCTCTCTGCACCCTCTCATGTGGAATGAGGCACCAGAGTCCAAGAACCACACACTCCTCATTATTGTGCTAGTCATGCACGAGAATAGGGTAAAGTCTAGCTCAAATTGTGAAGCTGATGCCTCACCTACTGCTCCTCCTATGTTTTTCTTGCTAAACTTTTTGTGTGGACACTTTATAGCTTAATGCTCGAATTCATGACAATTGAAGCATTTTATTTGGAGAAGTCTTTCTTCTTGCCCCCTTGGTTGGATTCTAGTTTGGTTTGGTATTTCTTCCCTTTGCCCTCTTTCCCTTTCCAATTGATGTAAATTTGTCTTCATCCTCACCCATGGATGAGGTTCCATCTTTGGTATTCTGCATGATCTTTTGTTTTACCAAATCTAACCACAAGTGTTATCACCAAAAATTGGTCATCTAACCATTTCTAATTACATGGACAGAAGTACACCATGTAAGACCAATTTTACCATAGTAAAATTTCTCTCACTATAAGGAATAATTTAATAAACCATATTTTATTAAGTTATTTCTGCTTAAAACAAGAAACCCCGTGAGGAATAATTAAATAAATCATTATTTATTTGTTTTTCCTCTAGGAATAATTAATTAAACTATTGTTTAACTAATATTCCTGGTCATATTTAACCCAATTATGAGAAATAATTAGATAAATCATTATTTTTCTTATTTTTCTCTAGGAATAATTAGATAAATCATTATTTAGTTATTATTCCTTGTTAAATTTGACTAAATCACCTAGAATAATTAAACAGATCATTATTTATTTATTATTATTTAACCACATTCTTGAAATGATAAATAGATCATTTATTTGTTGATTATTTCTAAATAAAGGTATTTAACCAATTTAAATATATTTTCCCTCCAACAAAATATAATAAAATATTCCAAGTGGTTATATCTAGATTTTGGTTAATAATATTTTATTATTCTCCATTATCGAGGATAACTCAATATTTTGTTATAAATAGGAGGATTTTTCCATTCATTCTTCACTTTGATCATTCTCATTGTCGCTATCATTTTCTTTTGCCATTTGAGCTCCCACTTGAGTTCATCACATATTTGGGTTTTCTACATCATTGAGAGAGACAAACTCGCAAAGCTGAAGCATCGAGGACAAAAAAGAACACATCCCATTGAGAGAGACTGGTAACATTTACTTGTTTCTTTCACTAGGTGCTATAATATAAGAAATTATTCTTTAAACTTGTCTTATCCATTGCTTATCTGGAGTTATTTTTACATCAATTATTATTTCACTTTGCTGCTTAACTTCTTTTGCTACATAGATTTGGGTTTTTGTGGGATTTATTCACATTTTCTATTGCAGATCTAAAGAGTTATGCAACTATTTCTGTTGTTAGGGATATTCCTCACTTATAGTTTAAGTAAGGTCTTTTTGGCACACTTGCCGAAATATTTTACACTAACAAATGACGACTCCATTGTTGTGACTCAGATTCCCGTGTGACCAAAAGCTTCAACAACAAGGGTTTTTCTTCATCTATTTTTAGTCTCTTGATGTTTTTTTTTGAATATTTTTCCCTAATTTAGTCAAAATTATAAATTTCAAATGTTTTTTGGTGTTTTCCGTAGGTAATTGGTACAAGCCACGCTAGAGACAACAATATTAAGGCTACCGAGAATTAAGGAGGCAAATCAAATTTTTCACCAAAGTATGGATCTCATTCAGTTTAGATATGGCAAGAATCATGTTCTGAATTTTATTTTATTTTATTATTATTATTTTTAAAATTTTTATTTATTTATTTTATTTATTTATTTTTATTTTTATGTTATATTTTATATTTTTATATTTTTATTTTTTGAAATTGTCAGGGTTTTTCGAGAGCACTATTTTGGATTGTCTGACCTTTGTTTCAGCCCATCTTAGGCTTGGATATATTCGATTTATCTCCTTGAAGTAGAATCAAGCCCCCAAGGGTTTCAATATACTTCCACCTTTTTAGGAGGAGTTGAGCTAAGTAGGTAGTTTGATATTTGCAGCGTTTTCAACCATTATTTCAGGGTCTGCTCCACCTTTTTACAGATCCTTCAGATAGGTTACTGTCACATCCAAAACTCTCTCTTGAGTTTTGTTTGGAATTTTCTGTTAGGGTCCCATTATTTTCCCTAGGTTTTTTTACCTTTAGCCCTATGTTTTGCAACAATTTTCCCCTAAGGTTTCTTGTTATTTTCTATGTCATTTCCAGAAGTATAATTAAGTCATTATATTCCAGTCTCATAGACATTTGATCTCTTGGCCATTTTTTAGTGTTTTTTGAGTTAATTTTTCCCTGATTTCATCTGGTTATTGAAGAGCCTTGTTTGGGTTTGGATTTATGCATGATTACCTGTTTATTTTACCGTCATTTCAGTTTCATTTATAGTTTTTCAACATTTTTATTTGTCTTTAAATAACTGTATGGGATTAATTCAAATAAACACAAAGATTTCACACAATGACACCTAAAGTGAAGAGCGCTTGGTTTACAACACCGCCAAGCCAAGACATAAACATCATAATAACTCAATCTACCACACAAAGCCTTGTTTATCACTCTTCAACCTTTTCATGTCATTTGTGACTTGCCATCATTGTGCCCCCAAGGCATTTTTCGCAGAGACTCCAAGGTATTCACCCTTAGTTTCCGTTAGGACGTATTCTCCACCCCGTAGGGTCCAATTTAGTCCTCCCCCGAGTCCCCATTCCGACTCTAGTTCTTTTGGTTCATCGTGTTCTTCCTCTGATTCCACTTCTTCTCAACCTCATACAACCACCATGTCAGGCGCTAATGAAAGCGTGAGAGGCCAACCAGTTGGTGGCTTTGGCCCTAATCCTGGGGTCACTTCTAGTGGAACCGCTACAGGAACCATCCCGAATACTCCTTTGCTACCTTTTATGGCAGGTTTAAGCCTTCTCGATTTTAGCCAGTTAATCAATGACCACATACTCCACAATGCAGGTTAGCCCGCTATGCCAACTAAGATTCCTTTCGACATTCCTAAGTTTGAAGGAAACACTAGAGAGGACCCCACTAATCATTTCTGCTCCTTTCATATGTGGCATTCATCTAATTTGATAACCGATGACTCCATTCACCTTCTATTGTTCCAATGCACGCTCACTGGAGAAGCTGCAAAGTGGTATGTCGATGAGCCCGCTGCATCTCATACTGCTTTTGTGACTCTTGCTAAAGCATTTCTATCATATTTCTAGTTACCCCTCCGTTATGATACTGGTACCTAGTTGTTGACTGCATTCCATCAATCTTCCACCACCTGCCTTTCTGACCATGTCCAGGAATGGCATAGAAGAAGGAGCTTGTGTAGAGATCCTACATTCGACGACTGTGTCTATATGGATTTGTTTCTTTGAATGCTCTTATCCCCCATAGGTAAATATGTTGCATATGATTTTCCTCATTCAGAGGAAAATGCTCTCCAATTTGTGTTAAAATATGACTTGATCTATGCCCAATATAGTTATGTTTGTACCGTTTTACCGGATCTTCCTAGACCTGGTGGTGCCAATGCACCAGGGACATCTCACACCACCAACGTTATCGTTGGATCTATTTCACATCCATATGATCCTCCTCACTTGAGTTATGGTTACCCTCAAGGGGGGACCAATTACTCCAACACTTATCCCCCTCCAGACAACTTGTATCTCAGTCAAAGCACATTATGCATTTAGCCAACTGCATCAACCGAGGCCAGGACCAATTGTTGCTTAACCTGTTTACCTGAATGTTTCCCCCTCTCCTTATTATCCTTATGCATAGCCTAACACTCTAGCCCTTTCAGCATCAACACCCTCGGTTCCTACTCCTTCTCTACCTCTGCCACAACAACCACCGCCTCCTCAAGGTCAAGTGTATTCTCAACAGAGCGCAACTAATCTCACCAATTACAAGAAAAAGAATAAGGGGAAAGGAAAATAGAACCAAAAAGCATAGGGTAACCGGGTTCACCAATGTATTCAACTGAATTCACCCCAAGGGAACCAACTTAACTCTGCAAAACAACAACAGGGCAATCAACCCAAGCAAAACAAGATGCTTCGTACGAACAAAACTTGTTTGTGTTGCAGTGTACATGTCCATTATACTCATGACTATCCCCTTTTACCCTAGATGCGCCAACTGTGGGAGGCTTAAGCAACGTCTAGAGGACAACAACCCACTACATCGTTTCCTCCAAACACTGCACCAGCTCAATTGACTGTGTTCACTAATCCTTTCCCTCAGCAAGGATATGTTGTTGCCCAACCATCTCAAGGTCAGGCCGCTCCTTAACCTCGGCAGTATGGTACCTCCGATTACCATATTCTCATGATGAACTCTAATGAGGTAAATACTGCTAATGTTAACTTTCAGACTCGGTCACGCCAGTATGAAAAGAAACTCGCTATGCCTGCAACCGAGTCCCAAACCGAAGTATCCACATAGTCCATTCTAACACCAAATGTTCCCTTATAGATCCCTCATCCTAAGATAGAGGTCATTCCCAAGTTCCCAAAAGGGCCATTATGCTGAAATACTACTTACGCCAAAGCCGCCCACACTTACTGCATAATAGATGACTTGGCACAATATCCCGCCGCCATGTCAACGTTGGAAGTTCTCCAGAAGTGCCCATGATTTAGATTTAAGCAGGAGTGCAACAGAATACACATGTAACCATAAATACAAATATGCAACAGAAATAACACTTCGTTTCATTAATATAAAAGAGCTAAAACTTTCTTACAAACAAAATAGAAATAAACTAGCTAGGGCACTGGTAGCTTATCTTTGAGAAGAGATGTGGCGGCTACAGGTCTCTGAACTAAGTTACAATGAGGCTCAAGGGCCTATTTATTATTTAGAAACAATGGAAAACCCTAAACATCCAAAACCCTAACCCTAGGAGATGAAGCACCAAAACTATGGGCCCCTTTTGGGAAAATTGGAAGTTTAGGACCTAAAAAACTGTCAAAAATAGTAAGTTGTGCCGAAACTAAAAAAATGAAAGAGACAATGGTGGGGCCCCAAGTGGAATAGGTGGGTGGCCACCAATATCCACCTGGATCAGCCCATCCCAAATAAAATCTCTTTTATCTGCTTTGGGCACTGTGGATCCTTCAGATGATCGCTTTACAAGTCAGAACATCCCCCTTTATCCTCATCTGTTTCCTTCCAAATACTAGTCAAGATCCATAATGCGCATGTCTAACAATGTATCATCGACGAGGGCACATCCAACTATGTGATGTTTGCCTCTATTTGGAAGAAACTCGGCTCCCCCAATCTATCCCCATCCACCATCACTTTGCGTGCTTGGGACGATCACCCTTCCGAGCCCCTTGGCATGTTCCGTAATTTTCCTATGACACTTACGAGAAAAATTGTTTGTATTGACATAGAAGTCATCGATGCCCTCGTGGATTATAATATCCTCTTGGGTTGTAGATACACATATGCGATGTCAACTACCGCATTAGCAGTTCACTGTAAGATGTGCTTCCCCCACAATGGAAATATCGTCACCATCGATTAGTTGACATATTACAAGCCTAAATCCCAGACCTCTCTTGAGTCTATTATATCATCGATGGAACCTCTTACTAGTGTCTTGCCTGGAGTCTATAAAGATCCTCATTACTTGATGCATTCCCTGGTCCACCTCCTCCTATTTCTGATTTCATCTCTTTGAGTGTTTGCATGTTTTAAGCATCTCGGGCTAGCCAAAAGTGGCCCGGTATAACGAACCTACAGCCAACACCTTCGCAACTTGCTGTTGTTCACTGGACATAGCCATCAAGACCATCTCCTCAAGGACCTTCTCCGTCTGCTGGTGTCTCTCCCAATATTTTTCAACCAAGAATAGTTCCCCCAAGTCTTAAGCATCTGGGAGCCATTCCACCGGTCCATTACCCTTCAAGTCAGATACTATTTTTAGCTCTCCCATCTAGAGTCTTTTCTATGCCTGTTATGGCTATGTTGAGTTTAACCAAGTTGACCCTAAGGATCCTAGTCTAGTACATAGATCCCCTAGCAAACACTCTATCTATTCAACTCAAACCATATGCCACTTTGACCTTGATTCAACCAGTTTCCATGACCCCTCCCTTTGCTTCAATGCCATGACCAGCTCAACAAGAGTCTACTCTTGTTGCAAAAGCATCTGGTGAGGGAGGAAAAGCCAAAAAGAAGAAACTTAAGGACAAGGTTCCCCAAGCAACTCCACCCTCACCTAAGCCTCCAAAGCCTACACCTCTGTGCACTTTGTGTGATGTTATTGGGCATGCCACCAATAAATTTCCTGAACTTCCTCGTCTCAAACCTGTGGTCAACGAAACATTTCTTGAATCTGACATCCCAAAGGTCCATGTTACCTTACCTTATTCATAAAATAAACTCAAATAATTGTGCATGAATCACCCTTCTGCTTTATGCAATCATTATGGCCACTATTCCCATCATTGTCCTCGTCTAGATGACCTTTGTGATACCCTTTAGGCAATTTGCGAAATAGAGTCCGATCATAGTGGATCATCTAATCCTCTACTTGTGAGTTTCGCTTCAAAAAAACTGGAGGACTATTCTCCACCCATTGTGATACCTCTCCTCGATGTCGAGATGATGGACTCTTTGGTCGCTATTCTCTATCTGTCGTCAGCCATGAGGTCCACGAAGAAATACCCCTCTAGGTCTTCCCATTTTGTTTCTGTCGAACCCACCTCATTAAACATCCTGTTCTCAACATTGGTAGATGTTTCATTTACTAGCTCCTCATCTACCCTTCATAGTAATGCATATGTAAAACATATTTCTCATGAAGATGTGCCAGGTAGTTCTGCCACATCAAGTGGTCTGTCTTTTGCCAGTCCTCTCATCTTCCATTCCGATGAAGACATTATGGAAGCCATGACCACCCTTGATTTTCCTTGGGATGATATGCACCATCATGTGTACTATTGGGTGTGGAGCCTAATTATCTTCTTTAATTATATGTATCACAACGTTGGACCCCTGTTCTTAACATTTCTGCCCGTCGTTTAAACGCTGCCTAGGGGGTCCAAGGGGGGCTGTAAAATTGCCTTGTAAAAGTATTGTAATTTCTAGTCAATCTGGGTTGTTCATTAGCTGGATGATATGACGGTAGAAGTTATGTTTAATTTAAGGTTTTTTTCCCTAAAAGGAAACCCATCATTTTGTATGAAGCTATTGTATTGCAGCTAGGTATTGTATGTGCATTCTCAGAGCGAGAAATAGATAGGGAGACTGTGATAGAGAATAAATGATATTACAATGGATACGTACATATACGTGACTATTTTTTGGTTCCCATTTTGTGTTATGTTAGATGTTTAATGCAATATGCTTAGCCCTCTTTAACTGGTTAGCAGTTATGAATGAAGTTATTATGTCGTATGATGTTCTTGTTTGCTGTTCTATGTGTAGGTATCCGAGCATGACTGCAAAAGGATTGTGACCTGCCAAAGCAGGACTGAGAGGCCACCACCACTATAGCGACGATGAAAATGTTGGATTCCAGGTAGGTCGATCTACTGTGTCCTCTTTTCATTCAGTAATTAGGAATCAAAACTCTAGCATGTCTTTTTGTTTTTAGACCCACTCTATTGCTAGAGGGATCGTCTCTATCCGTAGAGAGGATTTACCTGCTTAAAAAATTGGCGACTCCACTGAGGAATCAGTGTGAGTTTTTCGTTTCATCTTGTTGGGTCAATTTCAGTCATTGATTTTCTTATCTGTCTTTTTCTAGTTTGCTTGCTTAGCTTATATCCTCTGTTCAGCTCCAGAGTGTCAAGATTGACCTCTGCTCATTGATTTTTGGTTTTTCCTTTTTTCCCATAGTTATCCGGATTGGTGGGATTTTTGTTTGAATAGTCACACCAATTGGCGCAGGTTTCTTTTGTTGCAGTCGCGCCAACCCCTGTTTGACACGTATTACAGCCTTACAGTCGCACCGAATCCTGTAGGATTTGGTTTGACCTCCTTGATGAGTCTTTTGGTTAGTTGTGCTTGACTCTGGGTTATTTTTTGTGTGTAATTAGGCCTTTGGGACTGTTTAGATTGCTATAGGCTTGTTTTTCTCAGTCGTTGTAGTTTAAGGAATTGGGTTTTATGAGTGTCTTCGTGCACTGAACCTTCTGTTTGGAAATCAAGTCTTTTCGATTGTTGTTAGTCTCATTCTTGGGTCAATTGCACTAAGTTTTCTTGATCCCGTTTAGAGTTTTCTTTGATTGAATGATCATTTCTTTTTCGATTGATTCTTATCCTTGTTGCTCCAAGCATATATTACATTGCTTGTTTTGGTTCATTTTTAAAACTTTCTTTTGGTTTGAAAGATTGTAGCATTACTTTGAGTGCTTTCTTGTGTTTGATTGAGTCATTCAATTTCGATCCTTACATTCGCAATACTCAAGCTAGTGTTTGTTTTCATTTTTCATGTAATTAGTGAATTATGTACTTCTTTTCATTGAAAAAAATAATATTTTGCATTCTTTCCTTTGCATCGAAAGTGAAATATTCTTTTTCATAACTAGCATTTGACAGTCTAGGAAAGAGTTTTTTCATTTTCGTTTGATTGTGTTAGATGCATTAGTGGATTTCTTCGCATACTTTCATTGTTTGCTATTGTTTGAAAGATCTCTATCCTTCTCGTAACTAGCATTCATTGAATCAAAGATGATGTTCATTTGCATATAGCTTGCATTTAGGAAATTTGAGATCCAAATTTGATAGGGCCTTGAAACTGAAACATAAGCCAAGATCAACTTTAAAATTCATTCAAATAACCTAAGGAAGCATTGGAACCTAACGTAACATTTTTAGTGGTCTACGCTAGAGACGTGTTCCAGTGTTGTTAAACATAGTAGCTATCATTCACCATCTAGCTTTAGATAGCACTAGTACAGACTTGTGCTTCCCGTACCGTCTCGTATATAAAGGGAGACCCTCATAGGTTGCAATCCTTTATCTGTAGGAAGCTGAGTCTGCTGCCCTGTAACCGTGATACACCGAACACATCATTCGGGGAGATTACCTACACGTATGTCAAGTCCTTGTTCATTTCTCTTTCATTTGATCACCAAGGTGTATATGGTAGTTCACGATTACCTGGTTCACCGTTTTGCCTAGAGTTCCTGAGTAGTCATTTTTATCTTTTCATGACTCTCTAAAATTGAAAAGATCATCGAGCGCTTGTCCTTTCACGCTCGTTTCATCCTGAAAGCGATAGAGTCACCTTTTGCCTGTTTCTTGACTCTTAAAATATGAAATGACAGAGTCTTGTTTCAGTGTCTTAAAATATTACTTTCCTGTGAAATATTATTGGTTAAATTTATCTTCCTAATTAGTGTATTTTGTTTTAAGGTTGTTTTTGATGGCAACATTTCTGGAGTTTACCAACCCAGGAATCCCCTCCGAAGGGAATCTCGGTCCTTTTCCTACTTTTGGAAATGTTGGTGCTCCTTATATGGCAACATTTTCCCTTCCTGGGTTAACTGTTGGTTTACCCGTATGGTTATTTTCGACCTCAGTGGTCCCAGGTGGTTTGAACTTTGTTCAAATATCTCTTTCGCCTGAAAAACGTCATGTTGATTCTAAGGTGGACCTATCCCCTTCTTCGCCTGTTCCTTCGTCCTCCTCTTCTACTTCGCTTGGTGAAATTTATGATTCTAGTAACCAGGTGGCTAAGAAGAAGAAGAAGAAGATGAAGAAGAAGAAGTCAGATAAGAGAGAGGCCAGCTCTGCAACTATTGCACCTAAGACACCGTCCATTGATAAACCATCCAACCTTCCACAGAAAGTCAAATTCCCTTGCATGCTGTACGAAGGTGACCACTTTCTTCGAGACTGCCCTGGCATTCCCATGGTACTTGAAGTATGGTCTGATAGCCGTCCACCATTGCCTTTGGCTTCTGGATTTCATATTGGTGACACATCTTCGACTAATACTGATAAGACTCATAAGAAACAGGGTAAGATCACGAATCCATGTAGGTTGTGTGAAGGGCATCATCCCATTCACCTTTGTCCATACATGGATGAAGCCACGAGAGTGTTGGACACACCTACTATTTCTGCGTCCTGCCTTCCAGTTGGTTACCAGAAGCTTTCTTTCAGGCCTCCGCTAGTTGATTTGACGATCGGTCAAGAGTTATCCTTGATCGATCCCATTCCCTCGGAAATTCAAATTCATGAATCCATTCCCAACCAACCATTGGTTGGGGAACCGATCGATATGATCCCACCTATGGTTCATCAGGTCTTTTCCGTCGAGAGTGGATCTCATCCCCCTCAAGTTCTTCTTGTTTCTTCAGATTCCTTGGACTTGGAGAAAGATTATCCCATCCCTGTAGTTCAAGAAGATGATCCTCATGCCCCCATGATGGAATTCCAGGAGGATACTCCTCTTGCTCCAGTAACACCAGGGGAAGACCATTTCAGTTCAATGGTACCCCCTCCAATTAGTTTAGTCGCTTCCTTCGATTGGAGTCGATTCGCAGGATACCGCCTTCCTTCTTATGTGCCTTTTGAGATCAAGGTACAGGCCTCCCATGTGGTCGTACCCAACACCATTATAGATGAAGGCACATCTGTTAGTGTTCTGTCTTCAACTACTTGGAAATATTTTGGTTCTCCACCGCTTTTGCCTATTATGCAGAATCTGTTGGCTTTTAACAGAAGAACCAGTCAACCGTTAGGGATCCTTCCGAAGTTGCCTATTACTTTGGGATGGAAATACATCTATATAGACGTGATGGTTGTCCCATGCCATTAGATTTAAATTTACTCTTGGGGCGCGACTATGCTTATGCCATGGGTGCACTTGTCTCCTCCCTCTTTCGTGTGATCTGTTTTCCACACAAAGGTCGGATCGTGACCATTAATCAACTTTGATTCTTTGGTCCTGATGTGGAAGTTGGCCTGCCATCATCTTTGCCGGATTTTTATCTGCCAGTTGTATCTTCCCTGCCTAACCCATGCCCGCATTCAGTGATAGTGTTGTTGTGCATCGTGTGCTGGGGGCATTTTGTCCTGATTTCCGAGATGTTGTTCTCCCATCAGATGAGAACCCCTTGGAAGCCATGAATTCTTATTCAACATGATGAGGTCTTTAGAGCATAGTTCGTTTTCTTGTGTCAAGCTCCCTAAAAAATGAAACAAGTTCTTGGGAGCATAGTTCGTTTTCTTGTGTCAAGCTCCTTAAAAAATGAAACAAGGTCATTGGAGCATAGTTCATTTTCTTATGTCAAGCTCCTTAAAAAGTGAAACAAGCTCATGGGAGCAGAGTTATTTTTCTTGTGTAAAGCTCCTTAAAAAATGAAACAAGTTGGTATGAGTAGAGTTCCTTTGCTTGTGTCAAGCTCATTAAAAAAGGAAACAAGATGTCACGAGGATAGTTCTTTTAATGTGTCAACCTTGTTAAAACAATGAAACATGTTCCTGTTCAATTCGAGTCTTTGATACGATCTCGTAAAATCCCAGTCGAGTCTTTCTCTTGATCTCGTAATTTGAACCTTCACTCCATCTACCTTTCATATGGACTGAAGCTTGGGGGGCATGTACCTCGAATTGAGTCACCATGCTGGGGGCATGCAAACAAATTTTCAAGCATAGTTTGTTTCTGCTTCAAGCTTGTGTAAAAATGAAATTGAACTCAAGCATAGTTTCCTAATTTCAAGCTTGTGTAAAAATGAAACCATTCTTATTTTACCTCTTGTGATTGCCATTTTATTAGCTTGTTTTTGACAGATGAGCCTTGGTTTTCTCATTCCATCGTTACCATCTACTTCGCCAATCATATGCCTTCACTTGATTGTTTTACCAATTCCTGAGGAACAGTTACGATGAGTGGTCTTGTTATCCAACCTATTGACCTTTACTTGTTTTGAGTAGTTCCACCATCACCGGAACTAGTTGCTACCCGTAATACCACTCGTTCCTCCATGAGGAGTCATCTTTTAGCTCTTTTCTGACTCTCTAAAATTGAAAAGATTGCCAAGATTCTTGTCGTTTTGAACTCGTTAAATGGTTGCGAAACAATATCTACCCAGTATACGTTTACCGCTTTTTCGGGCTGGGATGGATTATTTATGAAAAAGGAATACCTTAGCCTATCGCGACTAAGAGGTTCTTTCAGATATTTTTTTCTACCTTTTCAGATCTAAGAGACTTTTTACGAAAAAGGCCATGTTGGAGTTTTATTTTTCGCCTTCTTTTCAAACTCTCTAAACATGAAAAGATGCAAAGTTCTCCCTTTGTCAGACTCGTTAAACCCTAATGACATCGGACTTCGTCACCATGACGTTACTCGAGTTCCTCCTTCCTAGGGCTCGTAAAATGTACTAGGTTGGATTTGTTCGAAGGAAAAACTTACATTGAAAGCATATACTATCCCATTCAAGCTTGTTTTAAAACATAATTGGGGTACTCGCCAGAAATGGTGGGGGAAAATGGAACCAAGTTCTAGTTATGTTGGCAGTATGTCACTCTTGAAGATGGCAATTGTCTGCATTCGTTTCGGGTTGGGGACATCTCATTTTGTCACTTTTTCCTCCATGGATTTGGGTAATCTATTTTGAGCTCTCATCTTCTCTTTTCCACGTCATCATGACCTCAGATCCTTTGATGTCAAATACTACTGAATCCAGTGTCGTGTCGCTGATATGTTCAAGAGAAGTTTGTCTCTGCAGTTTTCAACCTCCCTCTGATTCTCTGTTGGTCTTGATTCACTATCATCATGTTCCTTTGTCACGTGTCGATGATGTGGGAACATTATGGCCCACCTTCGATCAGGTCACTTCCTGTCGACTTCAACTCATTATCCAGGAATTTGATCTAGAGACTCCCTTTTGGTACCTTGGAGCCCGCATGCCTTAATGGCAGGTTCTTTGCATTCGATGTAAGGTCCACTTCATTGGCCTTTGATCGGGTGATTCTGCGGGTGTTCGACGCCAGATCATTGTTCATATTCCGTGGATTGTACTTGTTGTACCTTGAGAGCCATTATCATCATTGGTGGTTTCTCTGGTGCTTGGTAATAACTTTCATCATTGGCTGGTAATCAGGTGATTTTCTTGCATGTTCAACTTCAGCTCATATATTCGCATGCTTGAATTTGTACTTGTTCGGGTTGAGATGGAGCGTAAGACCCTGGGTTTTGTCTGATAAAATCCAGGCTACGGGTTCTTGTGGATTATTATGACTTATTACATGACTCTTTTGATTGGATGGCTACGACCATACCTGAGTCTATTTGTTTATCCTTACTGCTGGATGGCTGTGTCTATACCTCAGATCTCAATTTTTATACACCCTATTATGGATGGCTACGCCCATACCCCATGTTCATGTATCAAAGATATTAGTTGTATTTGTAATTGCAGGTTTTCTGACAGTGGTGTTTGGTTTGAATGTGTTCTCATAAAGCAATTCACCCCTCCCTGTCCCTCAGACCTCATGCTTTAGGGGGCATTTGTTACACATAATTTTATCACTGTCCCTGAAATCCCCATCTCGCCCATTAGAGGGTCATTTATATGATCAATAAGCAGTGTCATGCCTTGCAAATACCATCATTGTATCCCTTTACATGAGTGTAATATTCCTTTTGTTGACAATTCCCTGAGCAGAGATTCAAAAACCCTTGTTTTTGCCTTGGTGCGAGTAGTCAGTTCTACCCTCGCGCTGAAGAGGAAGATTAACATTGGGCCCCACGCTAGTTGGCGCTCTGTCTCAGTTAGCCACCCGCACCGAGCTGTTTATGGAATGTTTTTTAAAAATAGAGGTGGAGATTCCACTCCAAAAACTTCGAGGATGAGTCATTGGGAGTGGTTGAATTGAATAACCACGGGCTCCCTCCTTTAGTTTATGGTTTTCACCTCCTATGGGAACCTCCTAAAGGATAGGCCTCCCTCCCACATTTGTAGGGATCATAACCTCCTCCTTTTCCTCTATAAAAAGAAGTTATCTCTCTTTGCATAAGCTAGCTGAACACGGAGAATTGAGTATACTATAGCTGAACTATTGAAGAGATAGAATAAGAAGGAAATTCGTTGAGAGAACTTGAGTTCATGCCCTCATCCCGTCTGAATCCTCTGATGAGCATCTGAGATGTGCTTTGACTGAACCCCACTGCAGGAGACTGCAACGTCAAATCCTTGGTTGTAACTCTTCCTTCTATCAATACATATACGTGACTATTGTTTGGTTCCCATTTTGTGTTATGTTAGATGTTTAATGCAATATGCTTAGTAATATTTGACTCACTAGTAGTTATGAATGAAGTTATTATGTCGTATGCTGTTATTTTTTTCTGTTCTATGTGTAGGTATCTAAGCATGACTGCAAAAGGATTATGACTTGCCAAAGCAGGAGCGAGAGGCCATGTAATATCCCAAAATGGGAACAACTACACTATTGGGAATATTATAAGATATTATAAATGTGGAGCTTCAAAAAATAATGAGAA